>OX336367.1:8781477-9181477 GCA_946902895.1 Fragum fragum
CCTCGGGTCCCAAGGGGGGGAGTCCCAGGGGGGGGGGGTATATAGAAATAAAAAACGATTTTTTAAATGACATCTACTCCCAAACCACTTGGCTGATTTGAACCAATTTTTTCAGAAATGTTCCTTAGGTGGGCCCCCTTAAACTTGGCTAAGAATTGAAATCCATTTAAAACTCTGGTTGCCATGGCAACAAAAGTGAAATTTCAAAATAATCTTTAAGATTCTTCTGCTCCTGACCCAGAAGGCGTAGAACCTTGATGTTTTGCAAAGAGCATCAGTATATTGATCTCTTTCAAAAAGCTAAAATCATGATCCTCAGGTCTCCAGGGGGGGAGCCCCAGGGGGGGGGGAGGGTATATAGAAATAAAGAATGATTTTTTAAATGACATCTCCTCCCAAACCACTTGGCCGATTTGAACCAAATTTTGCAGATTTGTTCCTTATGTGGTCCCCCTTAAACTAAGTTAAAAAATTGAAATCCGTTAAAAACTCTGGTTGCCATGGCAACAGAAGTGAAATTTCAAAATAATCTTTAAGAATCTTCTGCTCCTGACCCAGCAGGCCTAAGGCCTTGATATTTTGCATGAAGCATCAGTATATTGATCTCTTTCAAAATGGCTAAAATCATGATCCTCGGGTCCCCAGGGGGGTGAGCCCCAGGGGGGGGGAGTCTTGGGGGGGGAGGGTATATCGAAATAAAGAACAATTTTTTAAATGAGATCTCCTCCCAAACCACTGGGCATATTTGAACCAAATTTTGCAGAGTTGTTCCTTAGGTGGTCCCCCTTAAACTGAGCTAAACGAATTGAAGTCCGTTTAAAACTCTGGTTGCCATGGCAACAAAAGTAAAATTTCAAAATAATCTCTAAGAATCTCATCCTGACCCTGAAGGCGTAGAGCCTTGATATTTTGCATGAAGCATCAGTATATTGACCTCTTTCAAATAGCTAAAATCATGATCTAGGGTCCCCAGTGGGGGAGCCCCAGGGGGGGGTGGCCCGGGGGGGGGGGGTATATAGAAATAAAGAACGATTTTTTATATGACATCTCCTCCCAAACCACTGGGCCGATTTGAACCAAATTTTGCAGAAATGTTCCTTAGGTGGGCCCCCTTAAACTGAGCTAAACGAATTGAAGTCCGTTTAAAACTCTGGTTGCCATGGCAACAAAAGTAAAATTTCAAAATAATCTCTAAGAATCTCATCCTGACCCTGAAGGCGTAGAGCCTTGATATTTTGCATGAAGCATCAGTATATTGACCTCTTTCAAATAGCTAAAATCATGATCTAGGGTCCCCAGTGGGGGAGCCCCAGGGGGGGGTGGCCCGGGGGGGGGGGGTATATAGAAATAAAGAACGATTTTTTATATGACATCTCCTCCCAAACCACTGGGCCGATTTGAACCAAATTTTGCAGAAATGTTGCTTAGGTGGGCCCCCTTAAACTTAGCTAAAAAATTGAAATCCATTTAAAACTGGTTGCCATGGCAACAGAAGTGAAATTTCAAAATAATCTTTAAGAATCTTCTCCTCCTGACCCAGAAGGCGTAGAGCCTTGATATTTTGCATGAAGCATCAGTATATTAATCTCTTTCAAAAGAGCTAAAATCATGATCCTCGGGTCTCCAGGGGCAGACCCGGGGGGGGGGGTATAGGCATGAAGCATCAGTTCACAGACTTCTTTCTTATTTCTGAAAGTTTTTTCCTTCTTTCAAATCTGCACTAAAGCCTTGAAATTTGTAATTTAGACTTTTGGATCCCCAGGTTCATAGTCTTTATACGTAATTGTGGCCCACTTGTTTCATAATCCTTACCTTAACAAAATTTTTAGACAGTTGAAAGAAAAAGAGCCTTTATCTCAGGTGAGCGCCCCAGGGCCAATGGCCCTCTTGTTGTTGGATTGGCAACTTAAACACTGTAATTACATCTTTTTCAAGCTATAGTTCTGATGTTTATATTCTACCGTTTTGTTACATGCTACTTGCCATAAATTTTGCAAAATAATGCTGTTTCAAATGGAAGCAGGGCTTCCTATCGGAGTCAATGGATGTAGCAAATGGAGTTGGGGCTAGCAATTGGTCATTGTTTAATTAGCCAATTTTAACATATTCTAATAACAAATGATTGTGCATATCACCCGACCAAGTGTACCTGGTAAAATAATCCATTCTGTTTACATTTGTGTATATCCTCATTACTCAATTCATTCCCACACCATCCTACTTTTTATACAAAACATGAAAAAGCTTTGGAAAACATTGAGTATAATGAGGAAATTACTTGTAACAAGCAATTTTTTCATTATCCACAATGATTTCCACTGTAAGAGACAATAAAAAGTAATTTCATCAACTTAAAATTGTTGTCTGTTTTTTTCTAAGCTCACTAGAGCATAAAGTGCTCATGGTGAGGTATTTTGATCGTCCTCAGTCCGGTGTTCGTCATCCATTGTGAGTCAATAATTTTAAAATGATATCCCCATCCATAGGGCTTGGCCAATTTCACCCGATTTTGGAAGAAATGTTCCTTGGGTGTTGACTTTTGAAAATTGCTCGAGAATTGAAATCTGTTGAAAACTCTGGTTGTCATGGCAACAAAACTGAAAATTTTAATAGAATCTTCATAAGTTAACCCCACCTGGGACAGAAGGCGTAGAGCCTTGATATTTTGCACGAAACATCAATACATTGACGTTTTTCAGAATTGCTCAAATCATCACCCTCTAGTCCTGGGGGGGGGGGGGGAAGGCTTATATATAGATAAATAAGGATTTTTAAAACAACTTCTCCTCCCAAACCACTTGGCTGATTTCATCCAAATATGGCAGAAATGTTCCTTAGGTGGTGCCCTTAAAATGACCCCTCAGTCTGTCTCTGTCGTTCTCATATTAATCCATCAATAAATCATTGATGTAAAAAGTTTGAAACCAAAGTGTTACAAACAATATAATGAGGTATAAACTTTTATTGCTTTGGCTTCAAATATGAAAGTAGGAAAATTATATCATACTTCCATACTGGCATATGAGAATGCTTTTTCTTTAAAATATGTTCTATATTTAGAGTTGGTACTATCGAAATAGGTAGTGGACCTTACGTTGAACACAGAATTATTGGAAAGTGAAACAATGTCTATAATCATTTTTGGTCAGAGATTGTTCAGAGATCTATATATTCTATAATTCGACATGATAATTACACCTGTTATTGAATCATTTAAGTTGTATAACATGAATATTTTTAGTTTGTTCTACAGGAAGCCCCTAGTATAATGTAACCTTGCTTTTTTTTGAAGCATGTTTATTTTAGGTGAATTCCATTTAGTATTCCTACCTCTAACAGGACATAATATTAGTTGTAAAAAAGTTGTATCATTTCTAGTGTAAGGTATAACAATGTTCTTTTGAGCAAAACAACATCACTGTTTTTTTTTTAAACATGTTTGATCTATATGAACCACCCAAGATAAATGTTTGTATACATTCACACCTAAAATTCTATGGGATTCAACATATGCTGTAGGAATAATATTGATGGGTAAATCAAGCTTCGAAGATTTAGATTTATTTTGCGATCCAATAAGTATACACTTGGTTTTACCTGACCTTACAAACATGCTGCAGTTTGTGCATAAATAAAGAATAGGATTTAAACTTCTCTAAAGATTAGTTTGAACTTCTAGAGACTACAAACATGCTGTTGTTTGTGCATAAATAAAGAATAGGATTTAAACTTCTCTAAAGATTAGTTTGAACTTCTAGAGACTACAAACATGCTGTTGTTTGTGCATAAATAAAGAATAGGATTTAAACTTCTCTAAAGATTAGTTTGAACTTCTAGAGACTACAAACATGCTGTTGTTTGTGCATAAATAAAGAATAGGATTTAAACTTCTCTAAAGAGACTAATTTCTAGATTTGTAGAGTGTTGAGTGTTCAGCATAAAGATTCAAATTTCAGTTTTTAGCTCCACTGGCTGAAAGTCAGAGAGCTTTTGTCATGGCGTTGTGTCCGTTGTGCGTGCATGCGTCCGTTTGTCCATCCTTGATTTCTTTAAAATTCTTCTCCTCCTAAACCAGAAGGCCAATCAAGCTGAAACTTTGCAGGGATGGCCCTTGGGTGAATATCTTCAAAAGTTGTTCAAAGAATTTCATTCCGTGAAAAACTCTGGTTGCCTCGGCATTTGAAATAGGGATATTTTAGTAAATCTTTATCTTCTACTCCTAAACCAGTAAGCCAATCAAGCTGAAACCTTGCAGGGATGTTCCTTGGATGAAGGTCTTCAAAAGTTGCTAAAAGAATTTCATTCTGTGAAAAACTTTGGTTGCCGCGGCATATGAACATGGGAAATTTTAGGAAATCTTTGAAATTCGTTTTCAGAGAAACTATAAAGCCAAAGGCATTTATATTTCATATGTAGCTTAATCACATGGTTCTCTATCAAGTTTTAAAAAACTTAATCTCTGGAATTAAATATGGCCCGCCCCTGAGGTCCGAAAATTGGTAAAATGCTTAATTAGAGCAAGTTAGAAAGACTTGTACACTAGGATAGGATATTCATATTTGGTATGTAGCATAACTAGATGGTTTTGTACTATATCACTTAAAATTGTTTTCATAGGGTCAAAAACGGCCCGCACTAATAATTTTAAACTATGTTACATGAAAATATGCCCTTAGGATAAAAAATGTCTCTGCTACAGAGGTTGAAAATTGCTAAAATGGCTTAATTTGAAATAATTCTTCTTAGATATAGAGCCTAGAGCATTTATATTAAAAACATAGCATAACATTATTGTCTTTCCCACAGCATCCAAAGTTATAAAATACTCAATAAGAACTTGTTCAAATCTCTTCCCATCCGAATGTATAAGTTGTAATGCATTCATATTTGGTTTATAGTACATCTAGATTGTTCTCTACCAAGGTTGCCAAAATGAAACCCATTGGGTCAAAATGGCCCTGCCCCAGTGGCTCCAAGTTTGGTAAAAAACTCAATCAGAGCAGTATCAAATTCTTCTGCTCTTAACACTAATCCAAATTAAAAGAAGTTGCAGACGGTAATTAATGTTTGATTGAATTCTAAATACAAAGAATTTCAGGGTAGAAAACATTGTGAGAATTTGAGAAATTGCCTGTAACTACTAAGTTCTCCCTTTCTTGCAATGCTTTAACTTATTTTCCTGTAGGAAGTCAAAATGTTGGATAGTTCGGTATTGGATAAAACTGAAAACCCATAGGCATTCATTATTGTACAGCATTACTGGATAGTTTTGTACTAAGCCCAAAATCTTATATTTGTTTTATTATTTTGCTCAAGTTGTGTCTGTTTTATTACAAAAAAGTACTGTGATTTGCAGATGCCTCAGGTGAGTGATTTAGGACCATCATAGTCCTCTTGTTTTTTGTTAGTTCCCTCAATAAAATTCAACACAGAAACAACAAATTGGAAGATCTTAGATCATGGATGGAAAATGAATCCAGGTTAGAGTTCCAAATTATAAATCGCAAATTGTCTACAATCAATAAATGACCAATTTCTTATGTACAAATTCTTCCCTGGGAAAATAGTGCAATAGATGGGCAAACCTTTCGAGTTTGTCTTGTCGGTCTTTTGATGTTGAACGTGACAATCCTGTGCCCCTGTAGGGTAGAATGGACAAACCCAATATTTGATGTAGGCTGTGATTCTCCATCAACAGACTCTTGAAAGAAAATTGCTGTGGCTGTGATCTTTGTTAAATTAAAAACCACAGAACTTAAAACTAGATGGTTGTTCTAGCAAAGTTTTGTAGGCATCATGCTCCAGACAAGCACAATTTTAGTGTTGGACCTTGAGCTTTGACCTTGAACTTGAAACTATCCAAAAAATTCTTTAAATAGCACATCTAGTCATGATGTTGATTAATGGGCCCCTACCGATATACGGAGTTCTCCCGAAAATTGCCCTTTAATTATCTCCCTTGATTCCACTGGGTAGTTCCGGTTTAAATTTCAACAAAGAGTATATAAGGGCTGAGACTAAAAGCGTCTGTTTTGGAGATAATAAATTATTTTTTCGGTATTTCACACATAAGAATATTGAGTACTATTGTAATACTTATAGATTATGAAAATGTTTTGGTAGTTTTTATTTACGTTGACATGTTATAGTCTTCTTCCCGTCCAAGTTTCATCTTGTTTTCATATTCTACTTCTCATTTTCGAAAAAAAAAATAGCAAAAGTGCCCTGCATGGGGAATTATTGCTTTTATTTCCTTGGCTTGAGAATATCTATTGAAACATGCAAACAGACAAAACAACAACGGGGGAAACAAAAGTATTGCGATAAAAGGGGTATTTTTACAAGGAATTTCTCCAAATCTGAGCGATCCGTTATTTTTTATACAAATTGATTTTAATATTTCGTCTGTATCCTATTTCGTTCTGAGATATATTTTTTTTTTATCTACAAAGGTTTAAATGGTAAGTTAATCTTAAGAATTATCGATGTCCGTCCATAAAACGTTTTGAATCGGTATCTTTGATTACGCAATAGTCCACGGGAGGTATCCAGATATATCTCATAACGATCGGCTATCTGCTTTGATTTTCACACGACTGCCCAGATGTCCTTCTTTTGACTAATTAACAAGGGAGTCAGTTGACTTATATTATTTGGAATTTATCTAGTTCTAAAGATTGATTAATGTTTTATCTTTCTGTCCATATATTATATGCAAAATGATGTGGTTGGGTCCCTGAGTAAAAGTACGCTATCAGAGGTTAAATGCTCCTATTTTGCGTAGAATCAGATATTTTTCAGAATTTGATACAGAGAAATGTTGAGTACTATTAAAGTACTCTTAGAATATGGAACTGTTGTGGTAGTTTATATTAACACTAACACGTTTTAATATTTTTTCTCTCCCGACCTAGGAACCAATTTCATTCTCGTCCAGGTTTCATATTTTACTTCTCATTTTCGAAAAAAAAATAGCAAAGACGTCCTTTGTAGGAAATCATTGCGTTTACTTCTTTAACTTGAAAAGACTTATTAAAACAAGGAAACCACACAACAACAAATAAGAATAACAATGTTGCGACAAAGAGTACTTTTTACGCCGATTTTCTCCACATCTGAAAGATCCATTATTTTCGGTACACATGGCTATTAAAATTACGTTCGTATCCTCTTTCGTTCTGAGATTTTTTTTCTGTAAAGGGTTAAATGGTAAATCAAATTTAACGATGTCCTCTCATTAACTGCTGTTTTAATCCAAGTAACTTACACGCTTCTGATCGGTATCTCTGATTGCGTAATAGACCATGGGTGGTATTTTGGATATACACTGGATATATCTCATTTTTGCTTTTGATTTTCACCCGATATCCCCTTAATACAAGTAACAAAGGAAGTCGTTTGTTATTCCCTCTAATTCTAAGGAAATTGAATGTTTAAGATCACTTTTTTACAACAAAAAGCTTTGAATATTTAGTATATATGTTGTGCCCAATCTTGAGAATATGCCCATTCTAAAGAACGGGCAGACACATTTTGCCCATTCTTAAGAATGGGCGTCCATTCTTAAGAATGGTCAATACAGTTTGTATATGTTTCCGAACGCGTTTTTTTCGATCAATATCGACCAATATATTATGAATCGACCAACCAGTCGTCAATAAATTGATAGATTAACCAATCAATAAATAAATGGTATATTTAACCGTGCGGGATGACAAACACAAAGTGGAGGGCTTTCACTAGGCTACTACAGAACACAATTTTGTCGCACTTCTCTACCACATTCGTAGCAGCTCGCACCCCGAGATAAATAAACAGGTTTATTTTTTTTAACCTTTACAAGTTCCTGTTCCAAAATGGACTCTAAATACTTTAAATAGTAAAATATTTATCACCTTGTGATAGATAACGCAATGTACTCATGATCCGTCAGGTCGTACCTGAACTATTTCGTACCGTTTATGTTGGGTGGACGTATTGTATCTATCGCTTGATTTGTACTCGTTGTTTTATACTTTAACCCTTTCCTTTAGTGTACAATCCCAGGTTTTTACGTTCCTGCGATTTTATACCTGACAAAACATTGGGGGAAAAGAAGAAATTGTACCAAGCCAATTTCTCCTTTTTCTACAATAATTTTTACCTTGTAGGATGGTTGCTTTTTAAATTGCACTCTCGTTAAATTGTCATCTGCAACTTCTTAGGATTTGTACAAATGTAACATTTAAAAAAACACACAAAAAACAGGAAAGTGTTGAGTGCTTTTATGCAAGGGATGGTTATAGGCCTAATTCAAGAACTGTTGCCTTTTACTTTTTAATGTAGTGACATTGTCCTATTGCACCATATCGGGATTGGAAATAGTATTTGATTAAGCCATAGCCCGGGTGGTAGGGTATAATGTCTATGTGGGTCCACCCTGGTCCAAATAAAGACCCAGGTTCTGCAGTTTAAGGAAATTATGGAATTGTCAATTAATGCCTGGGAGGTAGTGTATAATATGTGTGTAGGTCCACCCGAGTCGAATTATGAACCCGGGTTTTGCAGTTAAGGCAAATTATGATATTGACAAAATGAATGAATTCGAATAGTCTTTTGAATGGTATAGTTCAAAACGGAAATGGTTTGATTTTGTGCTTTGAAAGTTTTGAGCAGGTTGTATTAAATTCAAAATGCTTGAGCTAATTAATCAAATTGCTTAAAAAAATGATTAAAAAAATGATATAAACCATAAAACATCATGTTTCATTCACCAAATCAATTGAAATCAGTTGTTTTATTTCAATATCAGGTATCACAGCCTCCTTTAGGACCTGACTGAGGTAATTGCTTCCACCAAAAGGTTGACATGTAAAAAAAAACACTTCAGACGTTAAAAAATGAAAAAATAAGACCCATTAAAACTGCATTTCAATAAGTCATACTGTCACTTAAGTTTTGTCTTGATTGATTGATTGAATGCATGGGGTTTAACGCCACTTGTAACTTATTCCACTTAGGTTTACAATTATCCACCCATTGGTGAGAGACAAATGTCGGAAAGAATATGTGCCGCCGCCGGGGATCGAACCCATGACATCCCATTTTGAAGTTTGACCGAAGATAAACAATAGCAACACATATTTATTGAACTGACTTCCCTTACATTTTATTTAAGCCACTTTTAAAAGTATTTCAGTCATATCATGAAGGCTTGAGCACCTATCCCTAGATTCTCTCATAGTGCAACAACAACATCCTTTCTGTGCCCCCAGCTGCTCATTAGACTTAGGTTTACAATTATCTACCAAATTGTGTGAGGCAAATGTCTGAAATGATTTTTGTCCAAGCCAGAATTGAATTCGCGACTTCGCAACTGGGAATGGCATATGTTACTAACTGTGCTATGGACGCAGTCCCCAAAAGTTATATTGTCATAGGCAATATACATGGCAATGTGTTACAGTGTTTTCAATAGTCTTTATTCAACGCATCAAAATGTGAAGATGAGTGGGAATAGGTTCAAGAGCACATGCCAATTGAAATGCATTGTACAATCTAGGTAGCTCAGTTTGTAACACACTTTTTGCTTAATTCACAAGTTGTGAGTTCTAGCCCCAGCTAAGCTATACCTCTTTCTAACATTTGATAAAAGTCATTTTGACATTGTCCTTTCTGTATCTCTCTCCAATGTAAAATATAAGTGGTTATAAGTAGTTCCCTAAGTAGATGAGCATTTGGTGGCCCATATCGTTTGTCCCGGGTTCACTATTGAGAAGAATGACAAGAAGCCATTGTAAGGTGACCAGTTTCTGCATAATAACTGAATAACTGTTGCAATGGATATTAAGTGCGATACAATCAATTCAAATGAAATGGATTTAAATCTTTGCAACAAGGAATTAAAACTACATGTTTTTTAATTCATTATTATAGATTGTACAGTTGTACAGATTAGCTCTTTACTTTTCCAGAATTTAAACAAACTTGTCTCCTAAAAGGTGAAGAGATAGATTTAGAGAAAAAATTGTTATTTTCTTCGCTTACATCAATGTTTTACACCCTTTACTATAGAATCATCATAATTTCCCAATATTTAACAAGTTTTCTTTAACCCATTTCCAGATGGCAAAATTTTAGACTGGTCTGAATTGAAAGGAGTTACAGAAGACAATATAAAGTTTATGAAATTTTAGATTTTTTTAACTTACTAGGTAGAAAACATTGTTGCAAATTAAGAAATTGCATGTAGCAAGTAATTTCTTCAATTTCCACAATGTTTTCCAAATTGTTTTTCTTGAGAGGCATCAAAAATTGTGACTGTAAGGGAATGGGTTAAGATCTGTTTTGTACCATTCCAAGATATGCCCTGGTATTTATTTGTCCTTCGGCAAATTGCCTTGAAAAATGTACTTTTTCCCAAGAAAATAAACCTGTCATGTCAGACAAATGGGCATGTGAATTCCACACCCATGAGTTTGGACCATCAAACCTTGGTGAAGAAGAACAATTTTCAAAGGGGTCTTGCATTGCTAGCAAGAAGTCAAGGACTATGGCTTTGAATCCCAGCTGCACCACTGGTCATGTGGGTTTGTCCTTGGGCTAGACATTTCAGGGCTCAAGCCTAGCACTAGTGGTACGCAATAAATAAGTGAACTTTACTGTGAAAGAATATTCAGAGTGGCATTAAACTTAATTCGAACAAAACCTTTCTTAACTTTTTACAAAGTTTAAGACTTACTTTGACTTTGTCAAAATTCAAAGAAGTTGTAGACAACAATGAAATTAGAGTGCAATTTGAAAAGTAACTAATCCACAGAATAGAAACTATAGTTTGAAAAGAAGAAATCGCTTGCTACAAGCAATTTCTTCTTTTTCCAAAATGTTTTTCAAGTATAAAATCTTAAGGACTTATAAAGCAGGGATTGCACAGGAAAGTGTGAAATAAAAGAATATGCCTATTAAGTACATACAAATTCTTTGCAGTCTAATAAGAATTAATACTTTCAGACTCAACAAAGATGGTCAGTAAATATGCTCTCCACACGGAGTTAATTGCTACAAGCTAACATCTGCTGTGTTGACTTGATCACTCATTTATCAATGTTGTCAACACAAAGTCTATTGTTTTTCAGATTTTAATTTCAAGTTCATATCACCCAATGAAATGCAGTGTCATTGACATCACTGTTCATGCAAACAATCAATATCTTGTATCCATTAAAGGGGTGATCAAAAGCAATCAGTCGTTTACCTCACCTGGTCACAATATGCTCATGGTGGGTTTTTGTTATCCTTTAATGTCGGGCATAAATTCAGCAATAACACTTTAGCTTTCACAATTTTGGTGGGTTTTTCCCAAACTTACAGAAATTATTGAATGGTCATTAGGAAGATCCCTTTGGACTTTGATGACATTCCATCCTATTTCACAGGAAAAGTGTTCTTAATGCCAGTTTCCTCTTTACAATGCAACAGGTGCTTAATTTTGGCTCGATCTTTCTCAAACTTGCTGGAAGTGGTTATATAGTAATGAGGAATATGACAGCTCATCACAACATGCATCATATGGCTCTCACGTATGGTCATAGGATCTGTTATGTGCCAATGTTGTATTAAAAGTGGAACGTTGTAATAGATGTAGCTTGTGGTTTTACTTGTGTGAGAAAGGACAGGAGCCATGGTTAGGTGCACCAGTCATATGATATCCATGTATCAGAAATACTGTTGAAAGTGGCCTTAAACACCATTCAACAAATAAACCTTGATGACAATTTCTTATAACTACAGCTATACAAGTTTTGCACATTTTCTTACATGCAAGGTAGATCCTTGTATTGGATATCATGAAAAGGGGCCTTTTACCTTTCCTGTTTGTCAAAATCTAAAATTGTTCAATTTGAAAGAAGCTGCAGCCAACGATAAAAAGAGAGTGCAATTTGAAAAGTAACCAATGTACAGGGTAGAAATTATAGTGGGAAAGAAGAAGTTGCTCATTACAAGCAATTTCTTCTTTTCCCACAATGTTTTTGCTAGCATGAAATGTTTTTGCTAGCATGAAACCATGGGGACCTATAAACCAGGGATTGAACAGGAAAGTGTTAATGACAATTGCCTTGTTATGGCTTACAAGTCAAAAATCTTGGCTTAGTCTCTGTGTTTTATGCTGCAGGGGAATTCCAAAATTTTTTTTAAGCTATGTGGAAGTCCCAATATCAAATAAAATAGCATATTACACCAAATATCAAGAGAAACTCTGCCATTCATACAGGTTAACAAAATGTTAGACTGATCCAAGTTAAAAGAAGTTACAGACAACACTTTCATCAAGACTTAAATTATGATAATCTTTGTCTTTTGGGTAAAAACTTTGTAGGTAATGAAGAAAATGGCTTATAACAAGCAATTTCTTTGTTGTCCACAATGTTTATCAAAGCTTTTAAATGACAGGCATCAAAAATGGAATGGTTTGGGAATGGGCTAGGTGAAAATATCCTAGCAACTCAAACCCATTATCACACAACAAATTTTAGACTGGTTCTAAATGAAAAAACTTACAGTTGACATTTCAAATCGGACTAAGATTGGAAAGTAACTGCCAAATAAAGTAGTAAACATCTGGGGAAAAGGAGAGATATCTTGTTACAAGCAATGTCTCCTTTCCCCTCAAAGTTTTCTGTGATCATATTTCCTCAGGTTGCCAAAAAGCAAAATTGTCTGGTCATGGGTTAATTTGTCAAATTTGTAGAAAGAATCATAATGCTAACAAAATAGTTTTTTCCATCAAATATCAAGTAAAAAGGGGACTTAGTATCTATAACAGCTTTGAAGCTCATTTTATACTTTTATGCCCCTGCATTGAAAGATAGGGGGCATATTGTTTTACCATTGTCTGTCTGTCTTTCATTGAGTCTGTCTGTCTGCAAAACTTAACCAAGAAACTTTACATTGCCAATTACTACCAGCATATTCAAAATACATCTCCATAATAAGCATCTCCTCATTTCAAAGTCAAGGTCATGTGATAAGGTCAAGGTCACATACCAAGATCAAACCAAAAAAACACTCATGTACGTTGGGGGCATTGTGTTTCACAAACACATCTTGTTTGCCTGTATATTTTTCCACCTTTAAGATATTTGTATGGTCATCTTAATGACTCTTTACTCTTAATATTGTAATTGAATATCAAGGGTTCATCGCAAAACTGTAGTAACTCTGTTTTTGGCAAATTTTGCAGGAGAGAGGAAAAAACATTCTCATTTTTTTCATTTCTAATTTACTAAAGGAAAAATTCTGAACATATTTTCCTTTTTTTCATTAAAAGAAAATATTAAAGAAGAGAAATTGGAAAAAAAGTTGTATGTAATGAATTATATGTATATGTGTGAGTTACTACAGTATTGCACTGAAACAGCTCTAAAAGATTCATTGCATTACTGTAGTAACTACAGGTACTACTGTATTGCATACTAATTCTGATAAATTTTATGAAAAAAATCTGTTCAATAATGAAGTAAAAGATTAATAAAGCTTATTGAATGGAGATGCCTGGATCAAAATTATATGCATTGTTGATAGGTTACTTGAAGATTGTTACTGCAGCTTGAATATCTTGCTGTAGTTACATAGTTTTGATATCCCTCAGGCAATATATAATCTAACTTATATTAGCCTAACATCAACCTTGCCTACTAATTCTTGCAATAACAAAATCCAAAATAAGTATTTCAATACAAAAAAAATATTTTATTAGTTTGCTTTTGGGACAATTCTAACTCTGGCTGAAGGGGATTTGTCATTGCGTTGACTCTGTCATGTCCCAATTAAATAGTTTCTTATAAATTTTCCATAGAAAATATTTGATGGATTTAAAACAAATTTCACAGGGATTATCCTTGGGTTACCCTTTTTCCTGATTCCTTATGTTAATCTGAAATGATTTTTTTTTATTGGCATAAAATAATTATGTATGGTGAAAAATCCTTTTATCAGAACCTTTGGTCAGGTTTCAACCAAATTCCACATCAATAGGTCTTGGAAAAGCTTTCTCATATTTCTGAAAACATGGCTTTTATATACAAGAAAGATTCTTGGGTGATCCCTTTTAATGCAGATCCCTTATTATAACCAATAAAAAACAACAGGAGCTTTTATAGGCCAGGCTTAATTCTATGATTCTGATACCAATTATGACCATAGAGAGTCATGTCTCAAGTTGCAGAGACCCATGGAAATAATTCTATTATCTGGAATAAAAAAGTTTCCTACCATGTATGAAGTGGCAGAGTCTCAAAGGGTCACCCTATGTAGAATTAGTGGATTTGGGTGGGGTGGGATTAGAAAAAGCATTTCACAAACCCCTAATGCTGTAGGAATTATCACTAGATTTTCTTTTACATTCTTACAAACTAGTTTCTTTGGCAACTGACAAATGGAAATTTAGACAGGTAAGATTGGAAATGCTCTCCCCATGACTAGGATAGCTTATAGCTCTGTTATTTGGCATTATGCATAAGATCATGGTCCTCTATGAGAACTGCTATCAACATTACTTTTATGGATTGTGAGATGGCTTAGCAAAAGAGAAGAGAAACAATAGGCCTTTAGAGATACAGAGAATATTTTCTTAAACAACAATATTACTCAAAAAATTTTCTAAACAGTTTATCAATGAACTTGATATCAATATTTGTCACATGGTTCTCCAAAGTTCCCAGGATCTCCTTTTGGCAATGAAGAAATTAAGATTGTTTTATTTTACTGAGCACTCACCAATACATTTTATAGATGTACAAGTTATAGTGAATGATCAAAGGTCAATTTTGTCTTTACAGGTTATAGAAAAAATTGACCTTTGATCACTCACTTTAACATGTACATCTATAGTTTATTTTAAACTAATTTAGTAGCTATATTATGTAGGTTGTACATCTCCATAAATCATCTGCAAAGAAATGATATATTTAACTGGTTTAAAATCTGGGCTTCATAAGCAAAAGTATAATTAGGAATCTTCTCTTGACCCATAAAAGAAAAGACTTTGAAATTTGATACTAAAAAGTCTTCTTTGATAAATGTGATGAAAATATCTGAAATAATAACCTTTTGTTCCCTTTTCTTACAAGCCAAACACATATTTGAACTTTTCTTCAAATATGAATACATGTGTTTTTCTTATCCATCTGTTAATATATTTTACTACAGCAAGTGTTCTGCTAGAGTCTATTTGTCAATTTAAGTAATGGTAGTAAACACATACAGGCATTTTGAATGCCTCTGCATTTAGCTAAAAGAAGATCTTTGGTAAAGACTGAACCTGTAGAAGTTGGCCTAGATATGTGGACTAGCATTATTTTTTACTTGAATAACTATAGAAACATTAGTGGAAAGACTTTTATTATCAGAAACTTTGCCTATGAGTTGTATTGGGATATATGCTGGTTGAACAGTATATCAGTAACAATGGGCTTAACCCATTACCACACAATGACGCCTCTAACGTTCAAGAGAGGCAGTTGGGAAAACATGGTATGAAATGAAAATTTCTTATGTTGCACCATGTTTTCTACCCAGTTAGTTGAAAAAATCTAAAATTTTTGAACTTTAAAATATTGTCTGCAACCCCTTTCACCTTGGGCCAGTCTAAAATTTTGTCGTCTTATAATCGGTTTATTATGCATCTACATAATGCAGACAACAATGTGGTTGGATGCAGTTTGAAATGAAATCATTGTATGTAGTAGAAAATATTGTGGAAAAAGAAGAAATTGCTTGTTACAATCAATTTCTTCTCTTTCCACAATCTTTCCTCAAGTATAAAATCACAGCAAGGTAAAATCCTGAGTTGGAACAGGAAGGGGTGAGATAGCAACAACATACCAATTGATTTAGTATATCATTGAAAGCATCTTGTTGTAATAGTGATTTTTACCATTTCAATGTTAACCCTTGTCATGCTGTATAAATTACCTTACTGGACTGATGTCAAATCAAAGGGCTGAAAGCACTGATGGAACTTGTTGTTCAAAAATTAAATTTCTTTAAGAAATCTACTTCATAAACAACCCTGATAGGAAAAGTACAAGCAGGAGGTGTAGACTAAGATCAGCCTGCACATAAGTGCAGTCTGATCTTAGTCTACACCTCCTGCTAAAACCGGAATATTCCGGGTTCAGCATGACAAGGGTTAAGATTACATGTACCTTTATTTTCACTTGTATGTCAAATTAGAAGTTAACTCATTTAACTACTTTGAAGAGAACAGCTCTATTGAAGTCAGTTGTTTGTTTGTTTGTATGGTAACTAATGCCACACTTTAAAGATATCCTGTTATATTATCACTTAGTCCACCTATCCCTTTCCTGAACAAACTCTGGTTTTAAGGCATTGTAATTTAAAACTTAGAGAACATTGTGGGAAAAGAATAAATTCTTTGTTACAAGCAATTTCCTCTTTTCCCGCAACATTTTCTACTAAGAAGATGTGTTACTTTAAAATTGCACCCTTTTTATATTTTCTCCTGCAACTTCTTTGAATTTTGACAAGCCTGAACTTTTGAAAAAAACAGGAAAACAGGAAAGAATTATAAGAGTATTCACGAGCTTCCTCCGTATCAGTAAATGTAAGCCTGGGCTTTGAATATCAAAAACATAGATACCTATGTGGCAAGCAGTGCAGTCATAGAGATTCGAACCTGCAACCCTCAATTTCTCTCAGATTTATAGCCTGCCACTATTGAGACATGCAAAACCCTTGGTTGATTGTCCAACTAAACAGGCTAGCTATGAGGGAAACTTCTTGGCTTATTTCTGCTTTTTTTTTCATTTAACCAATTCCTACACAATAACACTCTAGGATGCCCCTCAAGAAAAACAATTGGGAAAACATTGTAAAAAATGAAGAACTTGCTTGTTGCAAGCAATTTCTTCATTTTACATTATGTTTTCTACCCAAAAATTTTAAAAGAAATTTAAAATTTCTCAGATTTTAAATTTTTGTCTGCAACTAATTTAAATTTGGACCAGTCTTAAATCTTGGCATCTGGTATTGGATTAAATATGAATTTTTATTCCTCATGGATTTGATTCATTTGCATTTGGCCTGTAAAAATAGCTTATTTTATATTCACTTGCCAAATATTTAAATACTACCTTTCTTTTTTATTTGTTTGTAGTTCAATGCTTTTTTCAAATGTAACTCAGTTATATCAGGGCAACTGATGCACCTATCCATGGCTTCCTGTTGTTTTCCATACCAGAACTTGAACATTCAAGAAGCTACCATATAATGTCAATGAGTACATGTACTTTTCATTTGGCCATTGGTGAGAGACAGATTAATCACACATGCAATGACACATGTTGGAAATGAATAAAGCTGTTCTGTGGTTCAAACTCATGACCTTTGGATTCTGGATCAAAGTGTGTTACTGACTAAGTTAACTGAGTTCAGATTTTTTTAGCTCACCATACAACAAGGTGCTCATGGTGGACTTTTTTATTGTTGAATGTCCAGATTGTCCTGTGGTTGTGTGTTGTTTGTCATCCATTGTCAATTCAGTGTTACCCCTCTACGGGTCACAATTTTGGTGCAACCCTACTCAAATATGCTGGATTTTTATGCCCCCTCATCGATAAGATCGGGGGCATATTGTTTTACTGGTGTCTGTCTGTCTGTCTGTCCATCTGTCTGTCCATCTGTCTGTAAAACTTAACCTGCCTACTAAACATTTACCTATAACTTCAACCCTGATTAAGTTGCAATGCTAATACTTGGCATGTAGATATGTCTCAACAAGGCGCAACTGGGGAAGGTCATTTCATCAAGGTCAAGGTCAAAATTTAACCCTTTGACCGTTTCTAAAGAATTCTTGTTTAGGGGGCATAGTGTTTCACAAACACATCTTGTTTTTATTGTACTGTTGATAATTTCAATTTTTTATGTTGACATTCCACCTAATATCAAGGGGGGGGAATTGTAATAATGACCATGTCAAGGCTACCGCTCTAACCTTGCAGTTTGGGGTAAATCCTTCTAAAACATGCTGAAAATGTTTGTATTGTCATAGAGATGATCTCCATTCACCCATTTGCAGATGACAAAACTTAAGACTGGTCAAAATTGAAAGGAGTTGTAGACGACAATTTGAAGTTTATGAAATTTTAGATCTTTTAACTTTCTAGGCAGAAAACAGTGTGAAAAATGAAGAAATTGCTTGTAACAAGCAATTTCTTCATTTTACACAATGTTTTTCCCGTTATTTTTCCTAAGGGATGTTCAAAAGTGTCATTGTGTGGTAATTGGTTTAATAATCGTGGTTCCATTCTGCCTATACCAGGTGAAAAGCCAACTTCCTTGTTCCACTCAGCATAACGCTCTTTTGGCTCAAGCCTGATGAAAATGTATGATTGATGCCTATGGAACATGGTAGCATTTCATCCATTGTCGCTGGAAAAGGGGCTTTAGTGACTAATTCATTGATACTGCACTATAGATCATAATTTTCAGCTCAACTGGCTAAAAGCCATAGGGGTATTGACATGGCTTGGTGTCTGTTGTGCGTCCAGTAGTCTCTCTGTCTGTAAGTTTTACTGTAAAAATCCTCTAACCAGAGTACTGAACTGAATTCAACCAAATTCACAGAAATGATCCTTGGGTGACATTTCATCAGATTCCTTTAAAGAATTTTGATCAGTTTGAGAACATGGCTTAAATGGGTGGAAACATTGTATGTTGAAAGTTTTAAAAAGCCACTCAGAAACCAGTGGATAGATTTCAACCAAATTTTGCAGGAGGGATCCTTGTGTGACCCTGAATCAGATTCCTTCAAACAAATTTGATCAGATGAAAATCGTGTCTTTAATCCATTCCCACGCGATGACACTCTCTGTCACCCCTCAAGAAACCAATTGAGAAAACATTGTGTAAAATGAAGCAATTTGCTTGAACCAAGCTATTTCTTCATTTTCCATAATGTTTTCAAAAAAATTGAAAAATTAGAAAATTCACTGGATTCAATTTGTTGTCTGCAACTCTTTTCAATTTGCACTGGTATAAAGCTTTGTCATATGGTTAAGGGTTAATGGGCAGGGCTAATTTCCAAATATTGTGAAAACTTTGAGGAAACTTTTTCTCAGAAACCAGTTGATTGATTTAATTCTTATTTCACAGGGATGAGCCTTTGGTGACTTTCTAATTGCCATATATGGTAGACAGTGAAAACTTTTATTTCTCAGATACAAGTTGACTTTATCAACAAAATTATCCTTTGGAGACCCTTTAACAGATTTCTTCAATAAATTTGATTATATTAAAAGCATAGCTTTTTCCTGGTGGGGGGCTAATTTCCAAATATGAAATATTTTCTGAAAACTTTAAATCTTCACCGAATCCTGTGGATGGGGATTTTTAACCAAATTTCACAGGAATGACCCTCAGAATGACTCTTTGTCAGATACCTTCATATAACCTTGGTCAGTTGAAAAACATGGCTTTTATGTCAATGGCATAGAATGGATATTTCAAAAATTTTGTAAATACCTTTTTATTTGAATGAATTCTACATACCTTAACTTGACTATTGTAAAAAAGTGAAAAATTTTAAGTGCTTCTGTAGAACTATTTCAAAGAAATCATTGCCAAGATTTATTTGCCAGATATGGCAAAGATAATTCAGTTTATATTGAATTCTGCGGCCGCGGCAATATTGCTTTCGGTAGCATGTCAGACTTATAATCAGCTAGGGTGTTCCAGGTTTGGTCCTGGGTTTGCGGCAAATGTGCGTGTCGACATTTGTTGAGGCTCGGAAAGGGTGTAGTTATTATGTACTTGTGAGAAATACTAAGAATCTATGGTTAGATATATATATGAAGTATTGTGCTGTCTTAGAGGCAATGTAATTGTAACTACTCATCTAATCACCCTTTTTGTCCATTATACTTATGAAACATGCCTAAATGTTTGTGTAGTCACCAAAATGACACCTTTATAAAGGATGGTTACTTTAGTAGAATAGATGACACAAGATTGTAAGTGATTTAGCATCACATTGTTACTCTTGTTTGTAACCGATTACCACATAATTTCACTTACCGCCCTGAAGAAATATGATTAAGGAAAAATTGAAGCAAGAGGAGCAAATGGCTTGTAACAAGCAATTTCGCCTTTTTGCCAAATATTTTCTACCTTATTTTGTGCTTATTTCCAATTTGAGTAGACTATACAAAATTTCCTGCAGCTTAATTCTTTCAGTTATTACATTATCTAACATTTGTCTGGTAATTGGTTAATCCATTCCTACACAAGAAAATTTGACAATGGTCCAATAATTGAAAGAAGTTTCAGATGATAATTTAAACTCAATGAAACTTTAGATATTTCATACTCCTGGTTATAAAACATTGTGGAAAATGAAGAAATTGCTTGTTACAAGCAATTTCTTTATTTTACACGATGTTTACCAATTGTTTTTTTTAAGTGTTGTCAAAAAGCGCCATTGTGTGGGACTGGGTTAAAAGTTGTTTTCCTTTACGATGCTGTCCGGTGATCTTGCGCATCTAAGATAACTTCCATAATGCGCAAGTTCACCGGACGCGCAAGATCATCGGACACGCAAGATCACCGGACACGAATGTATCAAGGTGATACCGTTTTTTTTGAGAGGCGTAAAACCTCTAATTGTCACGGTTACAACTCGTTGAATAACTTCACACACTTAATAATGTCACATATGCCTTATTTTTAATCAAAAGACGGTTTTACACGCTGACAGAATACGGTAGAAACAGTCATAGTGACATCGTCATTTCTTAAGGATTGACTGCGTTCCGTCTTCGTGTTTTCTAAGATGGAAGATTGATAACAGAATAAGATTACGTAATATTAGATGTTATTGGTCTTACAAAAACAATATGACCATGATATTTTATTTTGCCATGGGACGACCTTTTAAAAAGATTATTAGTTCACCGGAAGTTATATCGAACGACTGTAGTGAAGCCGTATCGGAGTGGGTTTTTCCATAATAACGTTTTATTATGGTATATTAAGGTTCACATACAAATTAAATGTTCTAAAACTAATATTTCTTACAGTATTACCAACGAATAGGCCAATTTTCCTATTAAAATCAACGTTTTGCCCATTCTTAAGAATGGGCAAAACCTTGATTTTACCATCTGCCCATTCTTAAGAATGGGCATTCTCAAGAATGGGCACGACATATATACATTGTATCATATATGTCATTGCATGATATATCTCAATATAGTAATAAGAATTTGGTATCAACTAAATGGATTAAAACGCTCAAAAAGATTGCTTTAGTTTGATCTTTGTAACACTTCTTATGGTTATCTCTTTTATATTTCCACTTTTTTATTTCTCGGTTTTTCTCAAATACTTAAATACATGAAATGATATATAAAACAATAAACTAAAACATTCAACAGGGTAGAAATACTGTGAAAAAAGGAAAAAACTTCAACAAGCATATTCTTTTTCTTCAATGCATTCTCGATTTGAAAGCCACAGGGAAGTATAAACCAGGGTTAACCAGAATAAATTTTATATGAAAAATATAAATTTGTGCCCACATCTAATATCAGATGCCAAAGTTTGTTCATATTCATCAATGAAAAGGGTATTTGGTAAATTCCCATGGTCATGAAATGAAGAGGTATGGAGAGCTTCTTTGTAACAGTTCCCGTTTGTAAAATGACAGATATCTTATAAATGCAAAGCCCCGCTTGACACATGAAACCATTTTCTAAAAAAGGAAATAACGGAATGTATTTCAGTGAGTATCATTATATTTATTTCGATCAAAAAAGCTCTTTTTATGGTAATTAATACTTATATCCAGAATTAGGGTATATCTGAAAAATACACTTTCATACCGGCTCATTTATGATTATAAACACGTAAAACATCACTTAGGTTTAAAGATTAAGCTCAGTTGTTAAAATAAAGTAGTCTCTAGATCATCTAGGGTTTCAACATTGATGACACATAGTGAGAGCTCACAACAACCTGTTAATGTTTTCGATACTGATATCATCGATTTTTTCACCGGAACTACCCAAAGATTTAAGGGAGGTCACTCTAATACTAAAACTAAGCGGAGTAAGTCTGGATATCGGTAGGGGCCCATTGTGCCAACTTACTTTGAAATCCATCCATAATTGTATCAGAAATGCTCTTGACAATCACAATTTTAGTGTTTGACCTTGAGCAGTGACCTTGACTTTATAACTATTCCACAAATTCTTTCAAATAGCACATCTACTCATCGTGGAGAATAATTGTGACAAGTTATTTTGAAATTCCATAAATGTAGGAGTAATTGTCTGGACAAATTTGGATGCATGGACTAACGCACTAACTCACATACACCGACTTGTCATAGTGACAACTATGTCTTGCTCACTGCAAGCAGGCTGTACAAAAAGAACTATGGATTAGTAGTTTTATGATTAAGTCAGTAACAACAATAATTTAATCCACTTAAGTATTATTTTACTTTCAGACACCCTCTATAAAAACAATTCAGAAGATATTGTTGAAAATCAAGAAATTGTTTGCAAGTAACAATTTCTTCATTTTCCACAATGTTTTTTACTCAGAAGTTTGTAAAACAATAAATTGTTGTCTGCAATTCATTATACCCCCAGCCCCAAAATATATTTGGGGGGTATATAGGAGTCAGCTTTTTTGTGTCCGCTCAATTACTCGGCAACCATTGGACGGATTTGATTCAAACTTCACTGATATAATCAGTATCAAGCAGAGATGTGCATATTTCATTTTGGTTACAGTCCATTGTTTTTTGACGGAGTTATGGCCCTTTGGTGAAAAATCATGTCCGCTCAATTTCTCAGCAACCATTGGACGGATTTCATTCAAATTTCACAGAAAGACTTTGGCAGATAGCACTAATGTACATGGACAAGCGCTGTTGGGGGCGTATTAGTCCGCTTTGCAACTGTCTAGTTTCAGTTTGGACCAGTCTTATATTTTGCCATTTAGAAATGGCAAGAACTATTCTAGAACTTATTCAAGAAAGGTAAATGGTAGTCCAAGAACTCTACAATTCTAGAACTAATTCTTGAACCAATTCTAGAACAAGTTCTAGAACAAAAAGTTCTTGAACTGCCATTTAATGTTTTTGCACATTCAAGAACTAGTTCTAGAATATTCAAGAACTGGTTCATAAACTTTTTTGCAGGGGTTGTTTTAAATCTAGAAGTCACAATTTTGTCCAAGTCTTTCTTAAACTTGCTGAAAATATTTGTCTTGTTATAAGGAAGAACACTATTGAATATTGTGACATTCTGACCAAGGGAAAAGGAGCCATTATTGACAATTTCCTTGTTTCTACTCTAGTGGTCACAATTTTGACTCAATCTTTCTCAAACTTGCTAAAAATATGTGTATAGCCTTAAACCAGAGCCCTATTAAATAACACAGGAAAAGGGACCTTATTGGCAATGACCTTTCTACCACTCCAGAAGCCACTATTTAGATAAACTTACTTAACATTTTTGGGGAAGTAAAGGTAAGACCGTTTTGAATATAATAACATTCTTACTCATGAGCCTTATGGCATTCCCTGTTATGTGGAGTAAAAGCTGAATTGAGTAGCAATTTCAGTTATCTGCTCATCATATCACAATCTTTTGCATTTATATCCATCTGATTTTGTAAAATATCCTATTGTTATCAAATTTGATGTGATTGGCTAGTTTGACAAAGTAAGTTCATGTGAGCAATCAAGGGCCTTCTTGTTATGCCCCCACCACTTAATGTGTGTGTGGGGGGCATATAGATTTGCCTTTGTCTGTCCAATCGTACTTCCTTCCGTCCTGAAAATGTCCAGGGTATATCTCTGAAAGTATAATAGCTATCAACTTGAAACTTAATAGATGGATAGACCTCATTGAGGAGAAGTGCAGTGCTCAAGAACCACAACTCTTGCTTGCATAATTTTGGAGTTATTGCCCTTTGCTATTTAAAAGACTTACATTTTGTCCAGGGCATATCTCTTAAAGTATTATTGCTACCAACTTGAAACTTCATAGATGGATAAACCTCATTGAGGAGAAGTGCAGTGCACACGAACCACAACTCTTGCTTGCATAATTTTGGAGTTATTGCCTTTTGTAATTTTAAAGAATTACATTTTGTCTGGGGCATATCTCTGTAAGTATAATAGCTATCAACTTGAAACTTCACAGATGGATAGACCTCATTCAGGAGAAGTGCAGGGCACAAGAACAACAACATTGGCTTGCATAATTTTGGAGTTATTGCCCTTTGTTATATTAAAGACTTACTTTTTGTTTCGGGCATATCTCTGAAAGTATAATAGCTAACAATTTTAAACTTCAAAGGTGGATAGACCTTATTCAGGAGAAGTGCAGGGCACAAGAACCACAACTTTTGCTTGCATAATTTTGGAGTTATTGCCCTTTGTTATTTTAAAGACTAACATTTTGCCTGGGTCATATCTCTGAAAGTATAATAGCTATCAACTTGAAACTTCACAGGTGGATAGACCTCATTGAGGAGAAGTGTAGTGCACAAGAACCACAACTCTTGCTTGCATGATTTTGGAGTTATTGCCCTTTGTTGTTTTAAAAACTTACATTTTGTCTGGGGCATATCTCTGAAAGTATAATAGCTATTAACTTGAAACTTCACAGGCGGATAGACCTCATTGATTTTGTCTGGGGAATATCTTTTAAAGTATAATAGCTATCAACTTGAAACTTCATAGCTGGATAGACCTCATTGAGGAGAAGTCATAGCACAACAACTCCAACTGTTGCTTGCATAATTTTGGAGTTATTGCCCTCTGTTATTATCAAAGCTACCGTAGGGGGCATCTGTGTCCTGTGGACAAAGCTCTTGTTTTCTTAAATTTTTATCATTAAGGTCATGAACATGTGGATTGTGTGTGAATAGGGATTATTTGATTAAAAGAGGCTTTATTATCTTACAAACATTTAACCATATTTCAGGTGATACTGTGTGGAATGGGTGCAGATGAACAGCTAGTAGGATACTCGAGACATAGAGTCAAATTTAAGTAAGAATCATCTCAGATTTAGCCAAGCTGTCATTGATAACCTGATACTTCCTGAAAAGATAAGATGTGTTTGAAACTGTTTCAAAAATAACCCCTATCTAAGGTATCTAAGTTGGTATGAATAACTACAAAATAGGTAAAATCATTAACTTGCTTCAGATACTGTAACTTGGGTATTGTGGCATTTTTGTATCTGCCTTTATTCATGGATGGCTTCTGCTACCAATTATTAAAAAGACAAAGTCTGTAATCAAAATATAAGTCATTTTACTAGTATCTGGGGAAAGAAAGGTGACCTAACTGAACTCATATTTTCAATGTTGAAGTAATTGTTACATGATGTTTGGCCTATTCTCACACAATCCCTCTTTTTAACGACACTCAAGAAACAAGCTAAGGAAAAAATTGTGGGAAATAAAGAAATTTCTTGAAGACATTTCTACCCTGGTTAAGTCAAAGAATTTTAGAATTTCATCAACTCAAAATAATTTTCTGCATTTACTTTCAAGTTTTGACCAGACCAAAATGTAGTTGTCTGGTAATGGATTAATAGTGCTTTTTTTAATTTACAAAATACATACAGTGTACCAGCAGTCATGATGCTACTGAAGTGAAATGTTCAAACTGTTGTTAGCCCTATCTCAGGTGACAAAATTTTAAGACTGGTCTAATAGACAACAGATCACAACCTTTTAGAATTGTGGAAAAAGGTTATTATTTTTTAGCAAAAACATTGTAGGAAAAGGAGAAACTTCTATAAACAGTTTCTTCTTTCCTTACAAGGTTTTCTATAGTATGATACTTATTGGCCAAGAAAGTAAATACTGTACTACAAAAGAATTAAATTGTAAAACAAACCCTCTCATTTGAATGTGCTAGCAGTAAAGCATGTACCCATTTTTAGCTCGACGAAGCACAAAATGCTTAACTCATTTCCACACAACAAATTTTTAGACTGGTCCAAATTGATAGAAGTTGAAGACACCAATTTCAAGTTGATGGATTCTTTTTTTTGTATTTTTGGGAAGAAAACATTGTGGATAATTAAGAAATTGCTTGAGACAAGCAATTTCTTCATTTTCCACAATGTTTTCCAAAGCTCTTTAATTGAGGGGGGTAAAAAGGAGGGCTTGAGTGGGAATGGGTTAATGATTAATGTTCCTCAAAGCTTTCACCATATATGGAAATTAGCCCGACCAATTAAACCCATGTTTTTTATCTGATCAAAATTCTTTGAATGAATCTAATGAAGGGTCACTCGGGGATGACTCCTGTGAAATTTTGTTGAACTCAGGTCAATACATTTTGATGAGAAGATTTTTAAAGTAAAGGTTTATGGACAGACCCAAGGAGACATGACAGACATTCTGTCACAGCAATAATTTAGTTTATATGATTAGAATTACTGTTCCTTTCAATTTAAATACAGCTACTGACCAAGTTTTTTGATGGATCAAATTTAGGTATCCAAAATAGTTATTTGGTTCTAACAATAGACATATATAAGAATTTATTTTGCCTGTCCTATGAAGATTAGAATTTAAAGGGGCACTGATTGGGTTTACTCAAGAAATGAGAACTTCAACAAGAAATAGCCTTTATTAAGTCTTTATATTTTTAAATTTCACATTAAAAAGCGTTAACTTTTATACGCCACTGTCATAGTCTGTAGTGCTTCCGACTCCCAATCTTCAATCATGGTATGTCATGGGAATGATCCCCAGCAGCGGCACACACACTTTCCAACATTAATCTCTCACCAATGGGTGGATAATCATAAACCTAAGCGGGATAGCAGCTGTAGGAGGGATGTAGTGGTAGTACTGGTGTAAGTAAACCAGGAATCCATTGTTGGGTGCTCCAGCCGCGGTGATATGACTGAAATACTGTTAAAAGTGGCGTTATTCCCATTCATTCAATCAATCAATTTATTTTCATACATTGGAGCTTTTATAAAAATCTTTATTTTTGTTTTGGCCTGCTAGGAGGCCTATACAAGGGTATATTAATGAACATTTGCTTTAATATGGGTATGTCTGTACAAGGGTATATTACTGATGTTTGCTTTAACATTGGTATTACTATACAAGGCTATATTACTAGAAAATTTGCTTTAACACGGATAATACTGTTGAAGGTTACATTACTGAACAATTGTTTTAACATGGGTATTACTTGACAAGGTTGCATTACTGACCATTTTCTTATACATGGGTATAAAAATGGTAAAATTACAAACATTTGCTTTTACATGTTATTACTGTTAAACAAACAAATTGGTTGAGCATCAATAATGCACCATACAAACATTTATGATTAAAATCATAATTTTATCATCCAAATTAATACATTAAATGTTTGCACTTGATAATTAAAAAGTTGTAACTGCAGCTTATTCAAGCTGTTGATATAATGTTTTGGTTGCTCAATAATAAAAATTTCAAATCAGAGCCCCTGAACAAGAGGGATAGCTTCTCTCCTTTGTATTCTACCCCACACTTCTAATGTCTCTGACTGGCACATGTATTTGCAAACAAATCTCGTGTTTTTGTGGCTCATGCATGACTTTGTATTCTCCCTCACACCTCTCATGTCTTTGTGGCTCATGCATGTCTTTGAATTTTGCCCCACACCTTTCATGCTTTTTCAGCTCATCCATGCGTTTTATGTGCAATTAAACTTTGAAAACTTGAGTGTGCCCCAGAAAAACATCTTCATTTAAAATATGTTCTCATGAAATTTTAAAATACCCATTTTTTACAGTAGATCATGTTTATTATTGTAGAGAGGAAGGCTTTGAGGGACTTTTGAAAGAAATCCAATTAGAGATAACCAGATTATCAGCCAGAAATCTAGGACGGGATGACAGGTAATGTTACTAGCGTACGGAAACCAAAAGATCATATATACAGCTTGAAATAGCTGTAAATATATATTTCTGGAGCTCAACAAAAACTTACTACTAAACTCTCATTACCTTTTTTAGTGTGTGTGTGTTTGTACTTTTTCCTCATTAATACCACTTACATTTCAATTTTTCTAGCTAACATTTGGATCTTCACAAAATGTTTTATATTATTGTATGGAAGAGAAACTATGTTTAATTCCCTGAAAATCAAAGTATGCCTATGTATAACGGTAAATAATTATCACAATAAGTATCCAGTTTGATAAATGCAGAGGACATTTACCACAAGAGTCAGTCGTAAGAATGACCCGCATTTGTCAGCAATGATAGTCTAATCTCAGTAAAGGTGTGAAAGTCATCGTCAAACTGGTGATTGGCAGGTGTTACATGCAACTGATAATCAATAATTACGTCATTTTTGGCACTGATACTATAACTTTACCTAATCAACACCCTTCACCAGGATTTTGCTTCCGAAAATCGATTGATTTCTTTTCTCAAATTCCCGGTACATCTTTAAAGAATGCAGGACACCGGAACAGACTTTGAAAATTCCATAAGGTCCTGCATAATCTGGGAGGAATGACAAATCTGTTTTTAGCTCAACTGAGCACGAAGTGCTCATGTGAGCTATTGTGATCACCCTTCGTCCGATGTCCATCGGTTGTCTGTCGTTAAACGTCCGTCAACAATTTCTTTAATCAACATCTCCTCCCTAACCACTATGCCAATTTGAACCAAATTTGGCAGAAATATTCCTAAGGTGGTCTCCATTTGCAAATAGCTAAAAGAATTGAATTCTATAAAAAACTCTGGTTGCCATGGCAACAAAAGTGAAAATTTAAAAAAAATCTTAAAAATTCTTCTCCACCTGAACCAGAAGGCTTAGGGCCTTGATTTTTTGCATGAACATCAGTATATTGACTTCTTTCAAAATAGCTAAAATCATGACACTAGGATCCCAAGGGGCAGAGCCCAAGGGGTTGGGTTTATATAGAAATAAAGAACAATCTTTTAAATGACATCTTCGCCCAAACTAATAGATCAATTTGAACAAAATTTCGCAGAAATGTTCCTACGATGGTCCCCTTTGCAAATAGCTAAAAGAATTGAATTCCATAACAAACTGTGGTTGCCTTGGCATCAAAAGTGAATTTAAAAAAAAAATCTTTAAAATTCTTCTCCACCTGAACCAGAAGGCTTAGGGCCTTGTTTTTTGCATGAAACATCAGTATATTGACCTCTTTAAAAATAGCTAAAATTCTTCTCCACCTGAACCAGATGGCATAGAGCCTTGCTTAATTGCACCAAACATCAGTATATTGACCTCTTTCAAAATAGCTAAAATCATGACCCTTGGGTCCCAAGGGGTGGAGCCCAAGGGGGGTGGGCTTTATATAGAAATAGAAAAAAATTAACATCATCTTTTGAAATCAATAGAAATCTCTGTTTGCAATGGCAACAAAAGGGAAATTCTTTTTTTTTTAAAAAAAACTCTCTTTGTCATGGCATCAAAATAGATATTAAAAAAAATCTTTAAAATTCTTCTCCTCCTGAGTCAGAAGGTGCAGAGCCTTGATTTTTTGCATGAAACATCAGTATATTGACCTCTTTCAAAATAGCTCAAATCATGACCCTTTGGTCTCAAGGGGCGGAGCCCAAGGGGGATGAGGTTTATATAGAAATAAAAAAAATTAAACATCATCTTCTCCCAAACCAATAGGCCAATTTGAACCAATTTTGGTAGAAATTTTCCCTAGATGGTCCCCTTTGCAAATAGTTAAAAGAATTGAAATCCATAGAAATTTCTGTTTGCCATGCCAACAAAAGGGAAATTTTATATAATCTTGAAAAATTTTCTTCTCCTGATCCAGGAGGTGAAGAGCCTTGATTTTTTGCATGAAACCATAAAGTTTTCTCCCTTCAAATTTGTCTTCATGCCTTGGAGTTTGTAATTTAGACTTGGATCCCCAGGTACAGAGCCTATATATGTATAAAGTATGGCCCGCTTGTATCATTATTCTAACCTTAACAGAAAATTAGACTAATGAAAGAAAAAGAGCCTTTATCTCAGGTGATCGCCCCTGGGCCAATGGCCCTCTTGTTATACCTACATACACTATCCACTGAAGCATTATACTTGTGCTCTCTGCTTGGGTAAAATAAAACTTAAAACTACACACCATCACAAAATAAGATTTATTGGCTGATGTCTCACCTGAAATAAAACCCTCAACATATTACAAGAACCCTTTTGAAACTTAAAACTTTTAACTTAATGTGACACCAAGGTTGAGGTCATTTGACAAGGTCAACTTCTGCAAAACATAACAAACAAAATTAGCATTTACTATTCCTTTAAGCCTTTTCGAGATGCTGTGCTCAACTTTTTGCATGATGATAGATCTCACTGATACGCATATCAAAGTTGAGGTCATGTTACAAGGTCAAGGTCACTTATTAAGGTCACATTTCTGAAAAATGCTGTTACGGGGGGCGATGTTTCACAAACACATCTTGTTTTCTGTTCAATAATTTTCAGCATATTATACAGATAGACATGACTACAACTTATAGACAAATTTTCTAGGTACCTTTTGACCCTTATTTTGATGCCACAATTATCTGCCCTGGCTGGTATGCTTAATTTCAGTGAAACTGGGCAGATGGACTATAAACTGTTTTGAAAGTTTAAATGGGAAAAATGAGTCAAATGATATTTGTTGGTTTCATTTAGACTGTCTTTTGTAAAATTCTTTTAAGGTATTCATATAGTATACATAAAATCAGAAATGATATTTCAAGATTAAACAATGCACCAAGTTGATTCAATTCCAGATGGCATATTTCTATCTTATTTTTAAAAAAAATGCCTTTACATCATACTGTCAATGGTCAGATAAGTTACCTTGACATAGAGTTGCCACATTTTCTGCTTGCAGAATTCTAGGATATTTTTGAAATTTGCGGTCTTTATCGTCAACAAAAAAAGAAACAGAAACAAAAAACAGAAGCAAAACAGGTTTTTAGCTCTACTGGCTAAAAGCCAGCAAGCTGTTGTTTTGGCATTGTGTTCATAGTGCAACCATCTGTGTGTCTGTTCATACATGTGTCTGTAAACTCTTACTTTAAAAATCTTCTCTTAAAGTACTGAATAGAATTCAAACAAATTCCTCAGGAATGATCCTTTGGTGACCCTATATCAGATTTTGATATGCCTTTTATGGGTGGGGATTTGATATTTGGTATGTATGAATACCTATTGACCCTATACCAAAATACTTCAAAGAAATACCATCTCTGAAAATTAGCACTTTTCTGTTCATTCTATTTTTTATCCCCATGCATTTCGGCAAAGGGGATATAGTAAAAGTCTCCGTCTATCATTCCGACCTTCTGTCCTTCCGTCATTCCGTCTTTCCTTCACTAAACTTGTCCGGAGCAAATCTCTGAAAGTTCAATAGCTATTAACTTGAAACTTCATAGGTGGATAGATCTTGTTGAAGAGAAGTGAAGTGCACAAGCACCATAACTCTTGTTGCATAATTTTGGAGTTATTGCCCTTTGTTGTTTTAAAGACTAAGATTTTGTCCGGAGCATATCTCTGAAAGTATAATAGCTATTAACTTGAAACTTCATAGGTGGATAGATCTTGTTGAAGAGAAGTGAAGTGCACAAGCACCACAACTCTCGTTGCATAATTTTGGAGTTATTGCCCTTTGTTGTTTTAAAGACTAAGATTTTGTCCAGAGCATATCTCTGAAAGTATAATAGCTATTAACTTGAAACTTCATAGGTGGATAGATCTTGTTGAAGAGAAGTGCAGTGCATAAGAACCACAACTCTTGCTTGCATTATTTTGGAGTTATTGCCCTTTGTTGTTTTTTAGATTAAGATTTTGTCGGGAGCATATCTCTGAAAGTATAATAGCTATCAACTTGAAACTTCAATGGTGGATAGATCTTGTTGAAGAGAAGTGCAGTGCACAAGCACCACAACTCTTGCTTGCATAATTTTGGAGTTATTGCCCTTTGTTGCTTTAAAGACTAAGATTTTGTCCAGGGCATATCTCTGAAAGTTTAATAGCTATTAACTCGAAACTTCATAGGTGGATAGATCTTGTCGAGGAGAAGTGCAGTGCACAAGACCCACAACTCATGCTTGCATAAATTTGGAGTTATTGCCCTTTGTTGTTTTCAACACTAAGATTTTGTCCGAAGCATATCTCTGAAAGTATAAAAGCTATTAACTTGAAACTTCATAGGTAGATAGATCTCATTGAGGAGAAGTGCAGTGCACAAAAACCACAACTCATGCTTGCATAATTTTGGAGTTACTGCCTTTTCTTGTTTTAAAGACTTAGATTTTGTCCTAAGCATATCTCTGAAAGTATAATAGCTGTTATGGATCTAATTTAGAAGAAATGCAGTGCACAAGAAGCCTAAATCTAACTGGCTTTAGTTTACTATCCAGCTTTTACGGCGGGGGATGGCCATGTCCGACATTGCTCTTGTTTTACAAAGGAATAAAGAAGGAAATCTTTGAAAATCAACCATACGGCCTACTTCTTTTATTTTGAGCTCTCAAGAGCACAAAGTGCACAAGGTTAGCTATTTTGATTGCCCAATGTATGGTGGTGTTGTTTGCCATGCGTCCGTCAACAATATCTTGAAACATTTTCTCCTCCTGAACCAGTGGGCCAATCTTAATGAAACTTGGTAGGGATGTTCCTTGGGTGAAGCAATCTAAAACTGTGCAAGTGATTGAAACCCTTAACTCTGTTAATTAAAAGGTGTAAATAATGAAATATTTGAAAATATCATTCTCTGGAACCAGACCACTAAAGGCTTTCATATTTGATATGTAGCATCTCCTAGTGGACATCTGTCATGTTGTTTAAATGATGTCCCTTGGGTAATTTTTTGGCTCCACCTTGGCACACCTTATTTTACATTGAAACAAACAAGGAAAACTTCTTTTCTGAAATGAGAATGCGTAAGCATTGTTAATTGGTATGCAGATTCTCATAGGGGACCTCTATCAAGTGTGCTCATACGATTTTGCTTGTTTCATTGTTTGGGCTTTCCCTGGCCACATCCTATTTGGCAAGAAAAAAGATGAAAACTTTCAGGCATATTTTGGCTCTGCAATCTTACTCTAAAAAATAAACCTTTGCTGTGCGATTCCTGATTTTATTTGGGAATAAGAAGGAAATCTTTGAAAATCTTCTCTAAAACTGTAAGACATGCAGCCTTGATATTTGGTATCATCACCTAGCCACCCTCTATCAAATTACCTCATAGAATGATTCTACTCTGAAAATTAGTTTTATGGTCTGCGATCTCAGACTAACATATGAATAAAGAAGGAAATCTTAAAAAATTTCTTCTAAAAACCATAAGGCCTAGAGCCTTGATATTGGGTATAAATAACTGCTTTATCCTTTACCAAAATATTTTTAAGAAGACTCAACTCTGAAAATTAGCCATATGATGTAGGATCTTGGATTAATAAAAGATTAAAGGAGAAAATCTTTAGATAATCTTCTCCAAAATTGTTATTCTTAAAGCTTTGATGCTTTGTATATGTCATAAAGCCTTGACCTATAAAATACAGGTGAGCTATAGAGGACCATAATTGTCCACTTGTTTACATAAAATTTAAAAATCTGATGGGTTAGAAAACATGCTCAAGGTGAGCTTTTGTGATCGTTGAATATCTGTCGTCTGTCGTGCGTTGTGCGGTGTCAACAATTGAAGTGTCTACACTCTAGAGGCCACAGTTTTGACCCAATCTCCATGGAACTTGGTCAGAATAATTGTTAGGTCATGAGTATGAACCCTATTGATTATGGGAGGGTTCTATTTGAAAACACAGGAAAAGGGGCCTTAATGATAATTTCTTTGTTTACACTCTAGAGGCCACAAATATGGCTCTATCTTCATGAAACTTTGCCAGAATAATTATTAGTTCATAGAGATGAACCCTATTGATTATTAGAAGGATCTTTCCGAAAACACAGGAAAAGGGGCCTTAATGACAATTTCTTTGTTTACACTCTAGAGGCCACAATTTTGGCTTAAATTTCATGAAACATCAGAATAATTGTTTGATCATGAGGATGAAGCCTATTGATTATTGGAGGATTCTATTGGAAAACACAGGAAAAGGGGCCTTAATGACAATTTCTTTGTTTATACTCTAGAGGTTACAATTTTGGCTCAATCTTTGTGAAACTTGGTCAGAATAATTGTTAGGTTATAAGGATGAACCCTATTGATTATGGAAAGGTCCTATCGGAAATAACAGGAAAAGGGGCCTTTATGACAATTTCTTTGTTTACAGTCTAGCGACCAAAATTTAGGCTAAAACTTCATGAAACTATGCCAAAATAATTATTAGGGCATGAGGATGAAGCCTATTGATTATGGAAAGGTTCTTTTGGAAAACACAGGAAAAGGGGCTTTAATGGCAATTTCTTTGTTAATGCTCTAGAGGTCATCAATTTGGCTCAATTGTCATGTGACTTGGTCAGGATACTTGTTAGGTCATAAAGATGAACTTTATAGATTATTGGAAGGTTCTATAGGATAACACAGAAAAAGGGGCCATGATGACAATTTCTTTGTTCACAATATAGAAGTCACAGATTTGCCACAATCTTCATGAAACTGATTATAGTTATTTGTCTCTAGTTGCATTTTTTTAACAGCAGACAGTTCAGGTGAGCGATCTAGGACCATCATGGTCCTCTTGTTCTTATGAACACTGTAGAGTCCTAGGTTTTTATCCGATTCTCTTCAAACTTTCGCAGAACAATTGCATCATTATAAACATCTTTCTTTTGGAAATTGGGTCTTATCCGTCAAGAAACACAGGAAAAGGGGCCTTATGAAAATATAATTAGAATATTTATTAAAAATCATTGTAAACACTAGATTCCATTGTTTTCATTGAATTCTCTTCAAACTTTCACAGAATTATTGTATCATTATAAACATCGTTCTTTTGGAAATTGGGTCTGATCTATCCAGAGATATAGGAAAAGGGGCCAAATGAAAATTTTATTTAAAAAATGTTAAAAAAAAACTTGATAACACTCTAGAGTCCACAGTTTTCATCAAAGTCTCTTCAAACTTTCATAGAATGATTTTACCACAATAAGGAATTTTCTTTTTGAAAGTGAGTCTGATCCCAAAGTATCCAGGGAAAAGGGGCCGTCTGTCTGTCAGTAAACAATTATTAAAAAATCTTCACCTTCTAAACCACAAGGTCTAGAGCTTTGATATTTGGTACATATCATCACCCATTGACCCTCTACAAAAATACTTCAAAGAATTACTGTACTCTGAAAATCAGCCCTTTTCTGTGTGATCCCTTATTTTTAAAAGGAAATCTTTTAAAATCTTCTCCTGCCATACTTTAAAGCCTAGAGCTTTGATATTTGGTATGTATCATCACCTATTGACCTCTACCAAAAAACTTGCAAGAATTACTGTATTCTGAAATTTAGCCCTTTCCTTTGCTATCCCTGATTTTAGAAAGGGATAAAGAAGGAAATCTTTTAAAATCTTCTTCTCCATAACGTAAGGACAAGAGCCTTGATTATTGGTATGTATCAGTGTTTAATGACCTTCTACCAAAATACTTCAAAGAAGGATATATTTGAAAATCTTCTAAGCATCTTACTCTCGAACAAAATACTTCAAAACATTACTGTATTCAGAAAATTAGCACTTTATGTAGAGATCGTCAATATACCTAGGAATAAAAGAGAAAATCCTTAAAAATCTTCTCCAAAATAATTTGACAGAGGACTATGCTATTTGTATATATATTTTGTATATATCATAAAGCCATGAACCATCACACTCAGGGGAGTAATTTAGGAACATCATAGTCCTCTTGTTTAAAAAATTCATTGTTTTCTACAGTTTATTCAGATTCTATTCAAACTTTCACAGAATGATTGTATGATCATAAGGATTGTTCCTTTTGAAATTTAGTCTGATCCATCAAGAAACACAGGAAAAGGGGCCTTATGAAAATTAATTTAAAAAATCTAAACTTAATGCAATAATGCCTACAGAATTAATTGGATTGTCTTCATACTCTAACAGAGTGATTGTACAATCAAAGGATTGTTCCTTTCGAAATTGGGTTTGATCCATCAAGTAACATGGGAAAAAGGGCCTTATGAAAATTTAATTAAAAAATCCTAGTGAATTCAATAAAGCCCAAAGCTTTGAACAGATTTTGTTGGAACTTTCAAAGAAATATTGTTTGATTATTAGGGCCATTCTTTTTGAAATAGGGTCTGAACTGTCAAGAAACAACGAAAAGGCTGCCTTATGAAATTTTATTTGAAAATCTTCATAACCAAGTCCACAGCTTCCGTCGGACTCTAAAATCTTTAAACTTTCAGATTGATTGTTCCATAATTACGATCAATGATGTTGACATTAGACCTGATCTGTTGTGTATGACAGGAAAAGGAGCATTCAAAATGCTTGTACCACAATGAGGTCAATAGTTTTCATCAGATTCTCTTCACTGGTTCACAGATTGTACCATCATTAGGATTGTTCCTCTACACATTCTGTCTTATCTATCAAGTATCACAGGAAAATAATTTCATTAAAAAAATTCATTGTTAATACATATCATTTTCACTGTATTCTCTTCAAACTTAAACAGGGTCATTGTACCATCATTAGAATTGTTCCTTTTGAAATTTGGCTAGTTTCATCAAGTATCACTAGCTAAGGGTTTGTATGAACATTTCATCTTAAAATACTTGTTATACCCTGTTTGGGGGGTATATAGGAGTCAGCTTGTCGGTCCTTCCATCCATCCGTCCGTCTGTAGCTTTTTCATGTCCACTCAATTTCTCTGCAACTACTGAACGGATTTGATTCAAACTTCACTGATATAATCAGTATCAAGCAGAGATGTGTATATTCTGTTTGGGTTATGGTCCATTGATTTTTGATGGAGTTATGGCCCTTTGGTGAAAAATCATGTCCGCTCAATTTCTCAGCAACCATTGGACAGATTTGATTCAAATTTCACACGGTATAAGTCAGACATGTAAATAATCTATTTTGGTTATGGTCCATTGATTTTTTGACTGTTTTATGGCCCTTTAATGAAAAAGTCTGTTTTTTCTTATGGCCCTTTTGGAGATAGCACTTGTACATGGACAAGCGCTGTTGGGGATATTAGTCCGCTTTGCGACAATGTCTAGTTTTTAAAATAAATTCAACTTAGAATTGTTGTCTGCTAAACCTTTGAATTTGGACCAGTCTAAAATATCAAAAACAGGAAAGGGTTTAAAAACATCTCCTCCCAAACTATTGGGCTAATTTCACCCAAATGTAGTAGAATTGTTCCTTAGGTGGCCTCCTTTAAAGTAGCTAAAAGAATTGAAATCTATTGAAAACTTTGGTTGCCATACCTACAAAAATGAAATTTAAAAAGCAGAAGGCCTAGAGCCTTGAAATTTTGAAAGAAAACATCAGTATATTGAACTCTTTCAGAATATCTGAATTAATACCCTGGAGGCCCGGGGGGGGTATATATACAACAAAGAAGTACCTTAAAACAACATTTTCCTCCAAATCATTTGGCCAATTTGAACCAAATATGGCAGAAATGTTCCTTAGGTAGTCTTCTTTCACAATAGATAGATGAAATTTGCTTGTATGATAATTCTACCCTTAATATTGAATTTGACTATTGAAAGAAAATAAGTCTTTTATCTCAGGTGAGCACACCAGGGCCAATGCCCTCTCGTTTTGAATTTTGAGGGGCATCTAAATTAAGGATTGTCTGGTGATAAAATAATTGTGTAGCAAGTTTAATACTACCACCAATGTGCTCTTCTTATTAAAAAATGAGCTGATGTACTATAATTCAACTTTTTATTTTGGTATAGAATAATAACAGACCATGGTAAAGAGTCCAGACTATGTTATTTGGATGAGAATGTTGTCAAATTTCTGAGTGAAATTCCTGTCTTCCAGAAGGTAAGAAATGAATATATTTTTAACCTGCCCTCCCCAGCTTTGATCAATTTTCATGCATGTAACATAAGCTTTTAGGGGTTATTTGACAGGTGTAAATTTTATGAAAAAATATGTAAATCTGTAATTTTCCAGAGAAAGTGTCAAATTAATCACATAAGAGAAAAAAACTCACATTGATGAATTTTGAAATAACTTTGTATACCTGTTGTCTTTGTCAAGAAGAAGAGTTTTTAGCTCACCTGAGAACGTAGTGCTCAAGTGAGCTATTGTGATCCCCTTTTGTCCGTCGTCCGTCCGAAGTGCGTCATGTGTCAACAATTTCTTTAAAGGACATCTCCTCCATAACCACTGGGCCAATTTGAACCAAATTTGGCAGAAATGTTGCTTAGGTGTTCCCCTTCAAAAATAGCTAAAAGAATTAAAATCCGTTAAAAACTCTGGTTGCTATGGCAACAATAGTAAAATTTTAAAATAATCTTTAAAAATCTTCTCCTCCTGACCCAGAAAACATAGAGCCTTGATATTTTGCATGAAGCATCAGTATATTGACCTCTTTCAAAATAGCTAAAATTATGATCCTCAGGTCCCAAGGGGCCGAGCCCCAGGGGGGGGGCGGTATATAGATATAAAGAACAATTTTTAAATGACATCTCCTCCCAGACCATTTGGCAGATTTGAACCAAATTTTGCAGAAATATTCCTTAGGTGGTCCCCCTTAAAATAAGCTAAAAGAATTGAAATCTATTTAAAACTCTGTTGGCCATAGACAAAAGTGAAATTTCAAAATAATCTTTAAGAATCTTCTCCTCCTGACCCGGATGGCGTAGAGCCTTGATATTTTGCATGAAGCATAAGTATATTGATCTCTTACAAAATAGCTAAAATCATGATCCTCAGGTCCCCAGGGGCAGAGCCCCAGGGGGCTGGGGTTTATATAGATATAAAGAACATTTTTTTAAAGGACATCTCCTCCCAAACCACTGGGCCGATTTGAACCAAATTTGGCAGAAATGTTCCTTAGGTGGTCCCCCTAAAAATAAGCTAAAAGAATTGAAATCCTTTTAAAACTCTGTTGGCCATGGCAACAAAAGTAAAATTTCAAAATAATCTTTAAGAATCTTCTCCTCCTGACCCAGATGGCATAGAGCCTTTTTTTTTCATGAAGCATCAGTATATTGATCTCTTACAAAATAGCTAAAATCATGATCCTCGGGTCCCCAGGGGCAGAGCCCCAGGGGGCTGGGGTTTATATAAATATAAAGAGCATTTTTAGCTCTTAGGTGCTATTGTGATTGGTCATCGTCCATCGTCCGTCCGTCCGTTCACAATTACAAAAAAATCTTCTCCTCCTAAACTAACCATGGAATTTCAACTTCACAGAAATGATCCTTAGGTCATGCTCTTTCAAAATACTTCAAAGAATTGAAATCCATGAAGAACTCTGGTTGCCATGGCAACGGAGTGAAAAAACAAAAAAAATCTTCTGCCCCAAACCATAAAGCCTAGAGCTTTGATATTTGGAATATCATCATCTATTGACCCTCTACCAAAGTACTTCAAAGAATTACCGTATTCTGAAAATTGGCCCTTTTCTTAATGATCCCTGATTTTACATAGAAATAAAGAAGGAAATCTTTAAAAATCTTCTTCTCCCAAACCATAAGGCCTAGAGCTTTGATATTTGGTATACATCATCATCTATTGACCCTCTACCAAAATACTTCAAAGAATTACCATATTCTGAAAATAAGCCCTTTCCAGGGCAATGCCTGATTTTAAATAGAAATAAAGAAGGAAATCTTTAAAAATCTTCTTCTCCCAAACCATAAGGCCTAGAGTTTTGATATTCGGTATACATCATCATCTATTGACCCTGTACCAAAATACTTCAAAGAATTACTTTATTCTGAAAATTAGCCCTTTTCTTAATGATCCCTGATTTTACATGGAAATAAAGAAGGAAATCTTTAAAAATCTTCTTCTCCAAAACCATAAGGCCTAGAGCTATGATATTTGGCAAACATCATCATCTATTTACCCTCTACCAAAGTACTTCAAATAATTACTGTATTCTGAAAATTAGCCCTTTTCTTAATGATCCCAGATTTTACAAAGAGATAAAGAAGGAAATCTTTAAAAATCTTCTTCTCCCAAACCATAAGGGCTAGAGCTTTGATATTTGGAATATCATCATCTATTGACCCTCTACCAAAGTACTTCAAAGAATTACCGTATTCTGAAAATTGGCCCTTTTCTTAATGATCCCTGATTTTACATAGAAATAAAGAAGGAAATCTTTAAAAATCTTCTTCTCCCAAACCATAAGGCCTAGAGCTTTGATATTTGGTATACATCATCATCTATTGACCCTGTACCAAAATACTTCAAAGAATTACCATATTCTGAAAATAAGCCCTTTCCAGGGCAATGCCTGATTTTAAATAGAAATAAAGAAGGAAATCTTAAAAAATCTTCTTCTCCCAAACCATAAGGCCTAGAGCTTTGATATTCGGTATACATCATCATCTATTGACCCTGTACCAAAATACTTCAAAGAATTACTTTATTCTGAAAATTAGCCCTTTTCTTAATGATCCCTGATTTTACATGGAAATAAAGAAGGAAATCTTTAAAAATCTTATTCTCCAAAACCATAAGGCCTAGAGCTATTATATTTGGCAAACATCATTATCTATTTACCCTCTACCAAAGTACTTCAAAGAATTACTGTATTCTGAAAATTAGCCCTTTTCTTAATGATCCCAGATTTTACAAAGAGATAAAGAAGGAAATCTTTAAAAATCTTCTTCTCCCAAACCATAAGGCCTAGAGCTTTGATATTTGGTATACATCATCATCTATTGACCCTCTACCAAAATACTTCAAAGAATTACTGTATTCTGAAAATTAGCCCTTTTCTTAATGATCCCTGATTTTACATAGAAATAAAGAAGGAAATCTTTAAAAATCTTCTTCTCCCAAACCATAAGGCCTAGAGCTTTGATATTTGGTATACATCATCATCTATTGACCCTCTACCAAAATACTTCAAAGAATTTCTGCATTTTGAAAATTAGCCCTTTTCTTAATGATCCCAGATTTTACAAAGAAATAAAGAAGGAAATCTTTAAAAATCTTCTTCTCCCAAACCATAACGCCTAGAGCTTTGATATTTGGTATACATCATCATCTATTGACTCTCTACCAAAATACTTCAAAGAATTACCATATTCTGAAAATTAGCCCTTTTCTTAATGATCCCTGATTTTACATAGAAATAAAGATGGAAATCTTTTAAAATCTTCTTCTCCCAAACCATAAGGCCTAGAGCTTTGATATTTAGTACAAATCATCATCTATTGACCCTCTACCAAAATACTTCAAAGAATTACTGTATTTTTAAAATTAGCCCTTTTCTGGGCGATCCCTGATTTTATATAGAATTAAAGAAGGGAAACGTTAAAAATCTTCTTGTCCCAAACCATAATGCCTAGAGCTTTGATATTTTGCAAATATCATAATATATTGACCCTCTACCAAAATACTTCAAAGAATTACCCTATTCTGAAAATTAGCCCTTTTCTGTGCGATTCCTGATTTAACAAAGGAATAAAGAAGGAAATCTTTGAAAATCTTCTTCTCCCAAACCATAAAGCCTAGAGCTTTGATGTTTGGTACATAACATCAGCCATTGACCCTCTACCAAAAAAATAGCCCTTTTCTGTGCAATCCCTTATTTTTGTTAGGAATGAATAATGATATCTTTGAAAACCTTCTTCTCCTAAACCATAAGGCTTACAGCTTTTATACTTGGTATGTATTGATGTCAATACTTCAAAGCATTACCATATTCAGGAAATTAGTGCTATATGGTGGGATCATCAATATACCTAGGATTAAAAGAGAAATCTGTAAACATCTTCTCCAAAATAATTAGACAGAGGGCTTTGCCATTTTGTTTATATCATAAAGCCATGAACCATCATACTCAGGGGAGCGATTTAGGACCATCATGGTCCTCTTGTTTTAATTGACATCTCCTCCCAAACCACTGGGCCGATTTGAACAAAATTTGGCAGAAATGTTCCTTAGGTGGTCCCCTTCAAAAAATCTTAAAGAATTGAAATCTGTTCAAAAAAATTCTGGTTGCCATGGCAACAAAAGTGAAATTTTAAAATAATCTTTAAAAATCTTCTCCTCCTGACCCAGATGGCGTAGAGCCTTGATATTTTGCATGAAGCATCAGTATATTGATCTCTTACAAAGCAGCTAAAATCATGATCTTCGGGTCTCCAGGGGCGGACCAAGGGGGGGGGGGGGATATAGGCATGAAGCATCAGTTCTCAGGCTTCTTTCTTATTTCTGAAATTATAACATATGGAAAAAGTTTTTTCCTTCTTTCAAATCAGCAGTAAAGCCTTGGAATTTGTAATTTAGACTTTTGGATCCCCAGGTTCATAGTCTTTATATGTAATTGTGGCCCACTTGTTTCATAATCCTAACCTTAACATGAAATTAGACTGTTGAAAGCAAAAGAGCCTTTATCTCAGGTGAGTGCCCCAGGGCCAACGGCCCCCTTGTTGTTGACCCCACTCATTGTGAGCAAGATGTAGTTATCACTGTGACAAGCCTGTGTATGTGGGCTAGTGGCTAAGTGGCGTAGCAACAGGAATTACCGCTTCGATTTTTTTGGTCACCAGACCGTAGGTCATGGTGACCTATTGCGATTGGATTTTGCCCGTCGTCTTACTTTGTGCATCATGCGTTAAGTTCTTACATTTTCAACTTCTTCTTAAGAACCATTGGATGGATCTCAACCAAACTTGGCATGAAGCATCCTTATAGGAAGGTGCTTCAGATTTGTATACGTCATGGAGTTAGGGGGGGGGGGCCAAAGGCGAGTGGAGTACATAAGCTTACATTGTGACAACTTTGAAAATCTTTTTCTACCAAAACAAAAGACCTACAGCTTTGATATTTGGTATGTGGCATCATCTAGTGACCCTCTATCAATATTGTATAAATTATAACCCAAGGGTCAAAATTAGCCTGTTCCGGGACGTCAAAAAATTAACATAGGCTTATAGGAAAATTTCAAAAATCTTCTTCTTCCAAACTGGAGGGCCTAGAGCTTTTATATTTGGTATGTATCATCTGGTGAATTTCTATCAAGACTGTATAAATCATGGCCCGAGAGACAGCATTAGCCTATTCTTGGACATCACAAGTTTTACAAAGGGCTTATATAGTGATATTAGCCCATTCCCAGATGTCACAAATTTAACATAGGCTTATATAGTGATATTTTATAAAAATCTTCTTCTCTCAAACAGGAGGGCCTAGAACTTTGATATTTGGTATATAGCATCCTCTTGTGGACCTCGATCAAGATTGTACAACTTATTGCCTCAGGATTAGAATTAGCCCATTCCCGGATGTTACAAATTTAACATAGGCTTATGTAGTGAAAACTTTAAAAATCTTCTTCTCTCAAACATATAGGCCTAGAGCTTTGATATTTGGTATGTAGCATCATCTGGTGGATCTCTATCAATATTGTATGAATTATAGCCGTACTGTAACAATTAGCCCATTACCAGATGTCACAAATTTTACATGGGGCTTATATAGTGAAAATTTAAAACTCTTCTTCTCGCAAACAGGAGGTCCTAGAGCTTTAATATTTTGTATGTAGCATCACCTGGTGGACCTCCATCAAGACTGTATGAATTATGGCCCCAGGGTCAGAATTAGCCCGTTCCAATATGTCCAAAGTTTAACTTAGGCTTGTTTTGTGAAAACTTTTAAAAGTCTTCTTCTCCCAAACTAAAAGGCTTAGAGCTTTGATATTTAGTATGTAGCATAATCTAGTGGACTTTTATTTGTTTTGGTGCTCTTTGGACTCAGGTGACTGATAAGGCCCTATGGGCCTCTTGTTAACCCTTTCCCACTCATTCCCACACTCTTAGATGCCCCCATGAATAAAGGCTTGGGGAAAACATTGTGGTAAAAGAAAAAATTGCTTGTAACAAGCAATATCTTCATTTTCCACAAAGTTTTCTACCCAGAGAATTGAAAAAATCCAAAATTTCATAAGCTTTAAATTTGGACCAGTCTAAAATTTTGCCATGTGGGAATGGTTAAAGGTGTTATGCAAAATTTGTGGCAAGCAGTTTGCAACAAAAATGTGAATATTTGATTGGTGACCTAAACATTGTAACTACAGCTTGAATAAGCTGTTTTTATGATGTTTAAGTCGCCAAACCAAAAAGCTTAAAAAATAAAAGCTATTGTTAGAGATCAAGAATTCTTTCTGGTCTTAATGAATTTCATTACTCACCTGGTTGTTTGATTGACAACCACGATTGATCAATTGGTCTACTCTTATACTTGTAGATGAATTTCAAAATAATGTGGCTTAGTTGTTCTACATCAAGATTAGATGTACCGTTTGGAACAAATTTTCAAGGTCTCAGATCAGTCAGATATATGGCAGGCTCATTGTATTGTCCCTGGATGACATTCTCACTAAGCCCTGCTGCCAGCAGGCTATTGTCATGGGGTTATGTACATCTTATGCCAAGTTCTAAACCTTTTCTTTTAAATCTTCTTCTCAGAAGCTATTGACGAATTCAACCATATTAAATAGGAATTATCCTTGAGTAATCTTTAAACAGTTTCCTTCATAGATGTTTGATTGGATGAAAAACATAGCACTTATGGGCTATGCTAATTTCCTCATAGTTAAAACTTCTCAGAAATAAATGTCTGGGTTATAACCAAATTTCATAGAAATGATCCTTGTAAGACTGTTTATTAGATTCCTTAAAAATATAAATGGATTTAATGAAAAAAAATTGTTACGGACAAAAAACAGAAAAATAATCAACTGAAATATGAAAATGCTATTAGAATAGGTGCAGGATAGCTTCAAGGAATTTTAACTCCATTTGCTATGGCAACCAGAAGGAATTCCTGAGGATTTCTTTAAAAATCTTCTCCCCCTAAATTGTCAGGCCTAAGGAGTTCATATTTGATTTATAGCATCATCTTTTGGTCAGCTCTACCAAAATACTTCAGGTTATGCTGATGTAATTTATTTAAGCCCTATATTATTGGTACTTCTAATTTACAGACAAATTTTTTAACTAGATGGTTGTCCCAGGACAACTTCTGTATAAGCACAATTTTAGTGATTGACCTTGAGCCTTGACCTTGAACTTGAAGCTATCCAAAACATTCTTTCAAATGGCACATCTACTCATGATGGAGAACAATTATGCCAATTAATTTTGAAATCCATCCATAGTTGTAGGAGTAATGTTCCGGACAAGCACAATTTTAGTGTTTGACCTTGAGCTGTGACCTTGAACTTGAAGCTTTCCAATAAATTCTTTCAAATGGCACATCTACTCATGATGGAGAATATTTGTGCCAAGTTATTTTGAAATCCATTGATAAATGTAGGAGAAATTGTCCGGACAAATTCGGACGGACAATCTAACGGACTAATGTACTAATGGATTAACGCACTGACTTGTCATAGTGGCAACTATGTCTCGCTCACTGCAAGCAGGCTCAACAAAAATCATCTAAGCTCACCTTAATTTTAAAGGTGAAATTTTAAAGAAATGATCTATGGGTGATAGCCTTACAAATTACTTCAAGAAGTGGTAATTTTTTAATTCCTCCTGTTGCTATGGCAACCAGAAGAATTTCTAAGACATCCTAAATAAATCTTGTCTTAAACCATGAGGCCTAGAAGTTTCCATTCTTATGTAAAGTATTGCCTAATAGTCCTCATCCAGAATACTTCAAGATATGATGTTGTGTTATAAAAGCCCTAGATTGTGATTACTTGGAATTTATATAGAAGTAAAGAGCAAATTCTTTAAAAAAAATTCTGCTCTTAACTCATTTGCACACAAGCACTTCTTTTTACGCCCCTCAAGAAAAAAGTTTTTCGAAAACGCTATGGAAAATGACGAAATTGCTCGACGCAAGCAATTTCTTCATTATTCACAAAGTTTTCTATTCCATGAGACGAAAACTTAAAACATTTTATTTAATTGAAATTGTCGTCTGCAGCTTCTTTGAATTTGGACCAGTCTAAAATTTCGTTGTGTGGGAATGGGTTAAACTGATCCTCTGGAATTTTACAGAAATGATCTTTGAGAGATGGCCTTTCAAATACCTTAAGGATTCATAATCTGTTGACACCTCTTGTTGCTGTGGCAACTGGAAGGATTTTCTAAGAAATCCTCAAAAATTCTCTTTTTTTACGAAATCAGAAGGTCTCAAATTAAGTGTATATCATTGCCTCAAGGTCCTCAACCAAAATACTTTAGGTTATTTTGTTTTGATTTATATAAGCCCTATATTGTTGGTACTTGGAATTTACATAGAAATAAAGAACAAATTATTTAAAAATCATCTCCTATACTAACCTACTTTCAAAGGGAGGATCCGTAGGTGATAGCCTTCCAAAATACTTCAAGGAATCGTAATACTATATTCTTTAACCCATTACAACACGAGAATTATTAGACTTGTTCAAATTGAAAAGGTTTGCAGACAAAAATTTAAAATTTATTACATTATAATTTTTAGCTCTACTGGCTGAAGGCCACTAGAGCTATAGCGCTGGCTTTTTCCCGTCCGGCATCCGTGTGTCCGTCCGTCCGTTAAACTTTTCCTTGTAAACGTGATAGAGTCCACTGTTTTAGTTTTCATCGGATTCCCTTCAAACTTTCAAAGAATGATTGTACCATCATAAGGATCGTTCCTTTCGAAATTGGGTATGATCCGTCAAGAAACATGGGAAAAGGGGCCTAATTAAAACTTAATTAAAGTATCCTCATTTACGCGATAGAGTCCACAGTTTTCATTGGATTCTCTTCAAACTTTCTCAGAATGATTGTACCATCATAAGGGTTGTTCCTTTTGATAATTGGTATGATCTGTCAAGAAACACAGGAAAAGGGGCATTATGAAAATTTAATTAAAAAATCCTTGTTAACACTCTAGAGTCCATAGTTTTCATCAGATTGTATTTAAACTTTCACAGAATGATTGTACCATCATAAGGATTGTTCTTTTGGGAATTTGGTCAGATCCCAATGAAGCCCACAGCTTTGATCAGATTTTGTTGAAACTTTCACAGAATGATTGGAAGGTCATAACTATCATTCTTTTCATAGCAGGGTTTGAAGTGTCAAGAAACACAGGAAAAGGGGCCTTATTAAAATTTCATTTATAAATCCTTGTTACCAAATACAGAGCTTTCATCGGATTTTCTTCAAACATTCACAGAATAATTGTTTAATAATAATGATTGTTGATGTTTGCATTAGACCTGATCTGTCAAGTATCACAGTGAAAAGGAGCATTATGAAATTTTATTTTAAAATCATTGTACCACAATAAAGTCAACAGTTTTCATAAGAATCTGTGAAAACTTTCACAGAATGATTATTCCATCATGAGGATTCTTTCTTTTCAAATTAGGCGTGATCTGTCTAGTATCATGGGAAAAGGGGCCTTTTGAGAATTTTATCTACAATCCTTGTAACCAAGTCCAGAGCTTTCATTAGATTTTCCACAAACCTTCACAGAATCATTGTACAATAATCATGATTGTTGATGCTGACATGAGACCTGATCCTTCAAGTATCACAGGAAAAGGAGCCTTATGAAAATTTTATTTTAAAAATTTTACACCAAGATAAAGTCTGCAGTTTTCATCAAATTTTGTTCAAACTTTCACAGAATTTTTGTACCATCATTAGGACTGATTCTTTCCAAATTTGGCCTGATCTGTCTAGTATCATAGGAAAAGGGGCTGTATGAAAAATTATTACAAAACCCTCATAAACACGACAATGTCCTCAGTCTTTATCAGGATCTCTTCAAACTTATTAGAACGATTGTACCATCATTTGGATTGTTCCTTTGTAAATTAGATCTGATTGGTTAAGTGACACAAGAAAAGGGACCTTATAAATATTTTATTACAAAACATCATTATTACATTAAAATCCTCAGTCTTTATCATTTTCTTCAAACTACCATTAGGATTGTTCCTTTGTACATTGGGTCTGATTTGTTAAGTTTCACGGAAAAAGGGGCCTTATGAAAATTTTGTTACAAAAATTCTTGACACAATTCAGTCCACTGTTTTCATTGATACTCTTTAATTTTTACAGAATGATTGTACCTTCATTAGAATTGTTCCTTTTGAAATTTGGTTTGTTCTGTGAAGTATCATGAGAAAAGGAGCCCTATGATGATTTCACTATAAACTCATTAACACAATAAATTCCACAGATTACACAGATTGATTGTACCATCATTCCAATTGCTGATTTTGACAGTGGATCTGATTATGGCAAGTGTCACATAAAAAGGGGCCTTATGAAAAACTTTCTTAAATATTCTGGTAAACACAATGATGTCCCTTGATTTCACTGGATTCACTTCAAAATTTCACAGAATGATTGTACAATCACTTAAATGGTTTTTTTCAGAACTGGGTACAATCCATCAAGTATCATGTAAAAAGGGGCCATATGATTTTTTTTTTAAATAGTCTAGTAAACATAATGAATTCCCAATATTTCATCGGATTCACTTTTAACTTTCACAGAATGATAAACCCAACAGTAAAATATCACGGGAAAAGGGGCCTTATGAGAGCTTGAATTTAATATCTTTGTTAACACAATAAAGTCAACAGTTTTATAGGATTCTCTTCAAAGATGCATGGAATAATTGTGGCATTCGAAACACAGGAAAAGGGGCCTTACAGATTATCATTCAAAACATTCTTGTGTATGTGATGATGTATGCATTCTTCTTTGAGCAATTAACTTCCTTAAATATCAGATTTCTGTAACGGAAAACTTGATAACCAGTAGAGCGTCTCAGGCCCTCATGGCCTCTTGTTTAGCTCACCTGAGCACGTAGTGCTCAATTGAGCTATTGTGATCCCCTTTTGTCCGGCGTCCGGCCGTCATGCGTCAACATTTTCTTTTAACGACATCTCCAAAACCGCTGGGTCAATTTGAACCAAATTTGGCAGAAATGTTCCTTAGGTGGTCCCCTTCAAAAATAGCTAAAAGAATTGAAATCCGTTTATATAGAAATAAAGAACGATTTTTCAAATGATTTCTCCTCCCAAACCACTGGGCCGATTTGAACCAAATTTGGCAGAAATGTTGCTTAGGTGGTCCCCTTCAAAAATAGCTAAAAGAATTTAAATCCATTAAAAAAATTCTGGTTGCCATGGCAACAAAAGTGAAATTTCAAAATAATCTTTAAAAATCTTCTCCTCCTGACCCAGAAGACATAGAGCCTTGATATTTTGCATGAAGCATCAGTATATTGACCTCTTTCAAATTAGCTAAAATCATGATCCTCGGGTCTCCAGGGGCGGAGCCCCAGGGGGGGCATATATAGAAATAAAGAACAATTTTTTAAATGACATCTTCTCCCAAACCCCTGTGCCGATTTGAACCAAATTTGGCAGAAATGTTGCTAAGGTGTTCCCCTTCAAAAATAACTAAAAGAATTGAAATCAGTTAAAAACTCTGGTTGCCATATCAACAAAAGTGAAAATTTAAAATAATCTTTAAATATCTTCTCCTCCTGACCCAGAAGGAAATTTCAAAATAATCTTTAACCTTTATATTTTGCATGAAGCATCAGTATACCTCTTTCAGAATAGCTAAAATCATGATCCTCGGGTCTCCAGGGGCAAAGCCCCAGGTGGGTGGGGTTTATAGAAAAAGAGAATGATTTTTCAAATGACATCTTCTCCCAAACCTCTGTGCGGATTTGAACCAAATTTGGCAGAAATGTTGCTTAGGTGTTCCACTTCAAAAATAGCTAAAAGAATTTAAATCCGTTAAAAACTCTGGTTGCCATGTCAACAAAAGTGAAATTTCAAAATAATCTTTAAAAATCTTCTCCTCCTGACCCAGAAGGTGTAGAACCTTGATATTTTGCATGAAGCATCAGTATATTGACCTCTTACAAAATAGCTAAAATCATGATCCTCAGGTCTCAAGGGGCGGAGCCGGGGAAGGGGGGTATAGGCATGAAGCATCAGTCTTCTTTCTCATATCTGATATTATAACCCATGGATCCGGAGGGAGGAAAAATTTTTTCTTTCTTTCAAATCAGCACTAAAGCCTTGGAATTTGTAATTTAGGCTTTTGGATCCCCAGGTTCATAGTCTTTATATGTAAGTGTGGCTCTATCACTTGTTTCATAATCCTAACCTTAACATGAAATTAGACTGTTGAAAGAAAAAGAGCCTTTATCTCAGGTGAGCGCCCCAGGGCCAACTGCCCTCTTGTTTCCACTTTCTGTGTGGAAAACATTGTGCAAAATGCTACAAGCAATTTCTTCATTTTACACAATGTTTTCCCTTGAGGGGCATCAAAAAGCATCACTGTGTGGGAATGGGTTAAGAAAGGTTGTTCAATGTGAGTGTCAGTCAAGAATTTTTGTGGTAAACCTTTTAGCTCACCTGAGCACAACGTGCTCAAGGTGAGCTTTTATGATCACGTTTTGTCAGTTGTGTTTTGGAAGGCGTCAACAATTCTTTAAACATCTTCTTCTCAGTAACCTCTGGGCAATTTTCAACAAAACTTGGCAGGGATGTTCCTTGGATGACCCTTCTCAAAAGTAGGTCGCGGAATTTTGATTGACTCCAAAATATGGGCGTGGCAGGGCGGGGCAGTTTTTACATTGAAATCTTTAAACATCTTCTCGGTAACCATTGGGCCAATTTCAACCAAACTTGGCATGAGTGTTCCTTCGAAAATCTTCATAGAAACCAGTTCAATGATTTTATGTAAATTTCACAGGAATGACTCTATGGTGGCCCTTCATCAGATTCCTTCAAAGAACTTTGATTGGTTTAGATATATAGCTTTATTGGGCAAGGCTAATTACTATTGTATGTAGTGATAACTATGAAAATATTCCTCTCCAAGGATGGATCAAAATTCTTTAGAAATGATCTTTTGGTGATCCTTTATGAGGTTTCAGTACTGATTGGATTACCATTAGTGAGCATTTAGTTCTATTAGCTCCACTGGCTGAAAGCCAGAGAGTTAATGTCATGGCGTTGTGTCTGTCGTGAAAGCATCTGTCTGTCTGGCCGGCCTTCTGTCCATAAACTTTTACTTTGAAAAACTTCTCCTCAGAAAGTACTGAAGTGACTTCAACCAAATTTCACAGAATTGGTCCTTGGGTGACCCTTTATCAGATTCCTTCAAAGAATTTTGATCGGATGAAAAACATGGCTTTAATGGGCGGGGCTAATTTCAATATACAGTGAAAGCTTTGAAAATCTTCTCTGAGACTGGTGGATGGATTACAACCAAATTTCACAAATATGATTCTTGGGTGACCCTCTATCAGATTCCTTCAAAGGATTTTGATGGGATGAAAAACATGGCTTTAATGGGCGGGGCTTATTTCCATATATGGAAAAAACTTTGAAACTCTTCTTCATAGAACCTAGTTGATTGGTTTCAACCAAATTTCACAGAAATGATCCTTTAGTGAATCTCTATTAGGTTCCTTCAAAGAATTTTGTTGGATTGAAAAAATGGCTTTAATGGGTGGGGCTAATTTCCATTTATGGTAAGAGCCTTGAAAACTTTCTTCTCAGAAACTAGTAGATGGATTTTAACCAAATTTCACAGATATGAGCTTTGGGTGGACCTTTATCAGATTCCTTCAAAGAAATTTAATCAGAGGAAAATCATGGCTATAATGGATGGGGCTATTTCCATATATATCTTTGACATTCTTCTCAGAAACAAGTGGATGGATTTCAACCAAATTTGACCGGTTCTCTCGTACTATTTCAAAGATTTCAATGACTTAGATTTATTTTCATTATATTCAGTTTATTTATGAAAAAATTTGCTTAATCAGTACATTCATGCCTGTGGAGCGATACAGGCGCTCAAGCGCCTCTAGTTTTCCTTATATTACCATATTAGGCTATTAACTTTTTATACCCTGGCACTAAAGAAAATTTCATTCCAAAAACGTCATTATCATAATAAAGTCCTCAGTCTTTATCATTTTCTACAAACTATCTATCATAAGCAGGGCTCCGGAAATACGATAAATTGCCGGTCTGGACCGAATTTGAATAGACCTTTTCTCGCAAAGCGTCAGATGACTTAAGTCTGTATCCGTTAGACGCTTTAAAAGAAAAACAACAACAACCATTTTCCACTGGGAGGATTTACTTCCGGTTATATTTTTCGAAAGCCTTACAACTGCGTCCAATCATTTTAACTTCTTTTTTTTAGTTTTTACAATGAAAGTATTGGGCTAAATGATGTAGATAATATTGTTGGAAATGTAACACTTGTTTGTTACAATATTCTTTTCAGTCGCATCCTTTGATCAATCAAGGAATAAGTATTTGGCGGCATATCGGTTGAAACATAAAAAGATAAAATGTGTCTGATCAAATCATTAATTTGACCAATTAAATGTAAGAGTGTTTATCAGATTCTTTGGGACATATTGCCGGTTACATTAAAAAAACCCACATGTATCGTGATTTATCGAGGGGAACCCTTTACATCAAGGCTGTTCACAGTTCATTCTTCTGATCAGCTCTCTCTTCTTATTATCTTTACATTTAATCATTCTTATTTTTCATACTTTTCTTCGAACTATATCGTCATCATCAATAGGATCTATGTCATTCATCGTCGAAATAATGCTCCCTGTCATCGCATTACAATGTATTCTTTTAAATCAGTGTATGGCATTTTTAACATAAAGTGGATTATTTATATCAAGAAAATGTTTCTTCCATTTCTTCAACATGTCTATTGTAACATTTGACATGCTCTATTGTGGGCATGTTTGATATCAAGAAATGAAAAGAAGGGAGGGGAGGGGAGGGGGAGAGAGAGAGAGAGAGAGAGAGAGAGATCTGTATTGGTGGAGAGAGAGAGAGAAACAAATATTTCAAAAACAGCATGCCTGCTTTGCTGCTTTGTTCTAAATTATTTCCATAATGTTTTAGTTTATACGCTTAAACTTTGTAACATGGAAACTTTTTAAAGAAATATATGCACTTTGGTGAAAACTAGGAGATTGATTTCAACATGGCAAATCTAAAGCAACATTTTATTTTTATTCAAAATGTGGTCAATAGCATTTAAATGCTGTTTTAAAAAAAAAGATATGAATTTAGTCATTCATGTCAATTTTGATTATTGTCACTTGTGATCAGGCCTACCGTATGAGGGGCGGGGTTCGCAATGATTGATGATTATTTGCAAAGTTAAAAAATTAGCATGCTGGAAAAATTCGGCATGCTTTAGTCTTTGTGTTGTGTCGATAGGTGTAAATATTAAAAAAAAAACAACAACAACAAAAAAAAAACCCAAAAAAACCCTTGATTTCGGGCACAAATAACTTAAAGTAGTTTGTCGTATATCATAATTCATCAAAGTGACCATTCAATGTTTGTACCGAGAGTATCTCTTTTTTTTCTTTTCTTGTATGCGGGCATGTGTGTGTGTATGTGTGTGAATGTGGGGGGTTAAATATTTTCAAAAATATCATTACATTGGAAATATTATTGTAGCCAAATTCGATGTACATTTTATTCCATAATTATGGCCTAGATACCAAGCCGTTTTAAACTCAACTCGGTTACTAATACGCGATAATATCATCAATATTACTCACTTCAACTAGTCTGCATATGTCTGCTCCAGGTTGAAACCCTTTTTTTAACCAAATTTTAATTTTTAACCCTTATTTTTGCACGTTCAAAATAGCCAATTTATATAGGATTATATAGGGATAATTTATTGACTCCCCGCAACCGATCATGTGACCTAGTCTCGGGTAAATATCGCATTAAACGAGATTTAATTTGACGCATGCGCTGTGAGAGCTTGAAAAGGTCTATTGCTAGACTGGTGAACCTGTCCCATCTGCGCTGCTCTCCGATATTGGGACAGGAAAACCCTAATTTTTACTAGCCGGTTTTCTGCCTCATAACGAGTGCGCATGCGCGAGAAGAGTATTCGTTGAATTCCCAACTCAACGGGATTTAATAGAAGGAAATGATTTCCTTCGGTAAAAGAATATAGTTGACATCGATGCATGTTAACCAACATTTTTTCGTTTTTTCACCTTTAGCCGCAAGATTTCATTTTATTATATATTGAATTTGAGAAGACTGCGATGTATATTAAGTTAGAAACTTTGACATCAAAGAGTGTCCGGTATTATAACCGACTCGAAGTGCGGTGTTGATAAGAATAGCCGTTACCCTTTGTTCTGGATCGAGCGTTACATTATTACTCTCTCCAGCATTAATGGGTCCAACTTGTAAAAAAAGCCAACATCCTTTCTTTATTATCAGTTTCAGCATTGTCAATCCTTTCCCGTTTCTCGAAATTTTAGACCGGTCCAATTTAAAAGAAGTTGCTGACAACGATTAAAATCAGGTGCAATTTGAAAAGAAACAAACCTACAGGTTAGAAAATATTGTGGGAAAAGAAGAAATTGCTTGTTACAAATAATTTCTTCTTTTCCTACAATGTTTTCTCAAGTATAAAATCAAAGGGACGTACAAACCAGGGATTGAACAGAAAAGGGTTAAATGCTTATTTTTCATTTACTACCATCGTTTTTCTTATCATTATTTCAAATATCTACTCTTATTGTCCAAGAATATCTATTTTGAAGAAAGTGAAAATCGGGCTTTTTTCACCAATTTTTGTGAATTGAGTGTCTTTGTAAGGCGAAATTCAAAATAACTGGTAATGCAAAAACAATGCATGTACTCGGATCAATCTGCTCAAGCAGACGAGTTTGCTCAACCAGGTTATGCAATGACATTAATATCAGCTTGTGCAGAGAAAAACAATTTTCAGACAAAAAATGTTTATGATGAAAGATTGACAATGTATCAAGATCGCAGGGAAGGTAATGCTTTTGCAAGTTAGTTGTAAACACGTATACTTGCACTTTCTCTCTATTCTGTGGATATAAGAAAATTCAATCATGTGACATGGTAAGCTAGAATGGCCTTCATTAATTTAGAAATTCTGGAAAATCGAAAGATTTACATTCTAATTTGCTTCGGGCACCGATCTCAACCTTTGAAAAATTATCTCTCTACGATGATGTCTATTCAATATTCAAAAGGGTTGAATTGTGAAATAATTGACCATTAAGTGAGCACCTATTGAAAGACGACTTTTCTCAATTTAAAGAAGATGCAGACGAAACCCAATTTTGATTTTCGTTGTAAAATAGGTTTCATATAGGATGAAAACATCAAGAGAACAGGAGATCATTATCGTTATAAGCATTTTCTATTTTTCTCGCAATAAAGACATGCAGAATTTAAAGGCAGAAGATATGAACAAATCTTTATTATCGAAAAACTTCTTTGTGTATTATGCTTTTAAGATCAAAGGCTTTAAAATGGGCCCCTACCGATATACAGAGTTCTCCCGAAAATTGCCCTTTAATTAACTCCCTTGATTCTACTGGGTAGTTCCGGTTTAAATTTCAACAAAGAGTAAAGAAGGGCTGAGACTAAAAGCGTCTGTTTTGGAGATAATTAATTATTTTTTCGGTATTTCACACATAAGAATATTGAGTACTTTTGTAATATTTATAGATTATGAAAATGTTTTGGTAGATTTTATTTAGGTTGACACGTTATAATCGTCTTCCCGTCCGAGTTTCATCCAGTTTTCACATTCTACTTCTCAATTTCGAAACAAAATTAGAAAAAGTGTCCTTCATGGTGAATTGTTGCTTTTATTTCCTTGGCTTGAGAATATCTATTGAAACATGCAAACAGACAAAACAACAACGGGGGAAAAAGTATTGCGATAAAAGTAGTATTTTTACAAGGAATTTCTCCAAATCTGAGCGATCCGGTTTTTTTTATACAATGAATTTTAATATTTCGTCTGTATCCTATTTCGTTCTGAGATTTTTTTTATCTACAAAGGTTCAAATGGTAAGTTATTCTTAAGAATTATCGATGTCCGTCTATAAACTCCTGTTTTAATCCAAGTAGCTTACACGTTTTGAATCGGTATCCGGATATATCTCATAACGATCGGCTATTTGCTTTGATTTTCACACGACTGCCCAGATGTCCTTCTTTTGAATAATTAACAAGGGAGTCGGTTGAATTATATTATTTGGAATTTATCTAGTTCTAAAGATTTATTAATGTTTTATCTTTCTGTCCATATATTATATGCAAAATGATGTGGTTGGGTCCCTAAGTAAACGTACACTATCAGAGGATATGCTCCTATTTTGCGTAGAATCAGATATTTTCAGAATTTGTTTCAGAGGAATGTTAAGTACTCTTAAAATACTCTTAGAATATGGAATTGTTGTGGTAGTTTACATTAACGTTGACACGTTTTAGTCGTTTTTCTCTCCCGACCTAGGAACCAATTTCATTCTCGTCCAGTTTTCATATTTTACTTCTCATTTTCGACAAAAAATTAGCAAAGGCGTCTTTTGTAGGAAATCATTGCGTTTACTTCTTTAACTTGAAAAGACTTATTAAAACAAGGAAACCACACAACAACAAACAAGAATAACGATATTGCGATAAAGAGTACTTTTTACGCCGATTTTCTCCACATCTGAAAGATCCATTATTTTCGGTACACATGGCTATTAAAAATTCGTTCTTATCCTCTTTCGTTCTGAGATTTTTTTTCAGTAAAGGGTTAAATCGTAAATCAAATTTAAAAGTTAACGATGTCCTCTCATAAACTGCTGTTTTAATCCAAGTAACCTCTGATCGGTATCTCTGATTGCGTAATAGACCAAGGGTGGTATTTTGGATATACACTGGATATATCTCATAATGATCGGTTATTTGCTTTTGATTTTCACCCGACATCCCCTTATTACAAGTGACAAAGGAAGTCGTTTACTATTCCCTCTTATTCTAAGGAAATTACGAATCTGCACATTTTGGATAGGATTATAAATGCAAGAGGTAAAGGAAATCTATTTTTAAAACGTTTATCATTTAGAAAAATTGGAAAAAATGTTTTAAGTAAGAAAAATCTGGAAAAAAAAACATGTTTAAGATCACTTTTTTACAAAAAAAGATCTGAATATTTAGTATATATACATTGTATCATATATGTCACTGCATGATATATCTCAATATAGTAAAAAGAATTTGGTATCAACTAAATGGATTAAAACGTTCAAAAAGAATGTTTAAGTTTGATCTTTGTAACACTTCTTACGGTCATCTCTTATATTTCCACTTTTTTATTTCTCACTTTTTCTCAAATACTTAAATACATGAAATGATATATAGAACAATAAATTAAAAAAACATTCAGCAGGGTAGAAATACTATGGAAAAGGAAAAAAAATGCAACAAGCATATTCTTTTTCTACAATACATTCTCAATTTGAAAGCCACAGGGACGTATTTATAAACCAGGGTTAACCAGAACAAACTTTATATGAAGAATATAAATTTGTGCACACATCTAATATCAGATGCTAAAAATTGTCCAGGTTGATTTAATCAAATTGGTTTACCCATTCCCACACAATGACGCTTTTAGGCGTAATTTAAGAAAAATAATTGGCAAAACATTGTACAAATTTACAAAATTGCTTGTAACAAGCAATTTCTTCATTTTGCCGAATGTTTCTGCCCAGATAGATGAAAATATCTACAAATCCATAAACTTAAAGTTGTCGTGTGCAATTCCTTTAAATTTATTTTGCCCTCCGGTTATCGGTTAAACACCACTTTCAACATTAAATCAGTTACTAAGCATAACTGACATTTCATCTGAGCCACCAGCTGCTCAACCTACTAAGACCTTATCATTTGCCGATTGGTTTGAAATTAATGATATATCTTACTTGCCATTGGTAAGAAACGAATGATATATCTTGGTAGGACCTACAGAGGCAACAATTATTTCCACAAGCCTCCAGACACTTAACAAAGCTTGTTGAGGATCATGCAGTGAAATCCTGATTAAATTTATTTCATATTCATCAATGAAAAGGGTATTTGGTAAATTTCCATGGTCATGAAATGAAGACGTACGGAGAGCTTCTTTGTAACAGTTCCCGTTTGTAAAATGACAGATTACTTATAAATTCAAAGCCCCGCTTGACATGTGAAACCATTTTTTTAAAAAAGGAAATAACGGAATGTATTTCCGTGAGTATCATTATATTTATTTCGATCAAAAAAGCTCTTTTTATAGTAATTAATACGTATATCCGGAATTAGGGTATATCCGAAAAATACACTTTCATACCGGCTCATTTACGATTATAAACACGTAAAACGTCACTTAGCTTTAAAATTAAGCTCAGCGGTTACAATAAAGTAGTCTCTAGATCATCTAGGGTTTCAACATTGATGACACACAGTTAGAGCTGGCAATAACCTGTTTATGTTTTCGATACCGATTTCATCGATTTTTTCACCGGAACTACCCAAAGATTTAAGGGAGGTCACTCTGATGATAAAACTAAGCGGAGTAACTCTGGATATCGGTAGGGGCCCATTGTAAGGTCCTATCAGTTATAGGAGATAAAAGGTAGAGTCGTGTGTGGCCACGCTTTGCAGAATATACATGATGTTTAACCGCGACCCCTTTAATTGAAAAATCGATAAAATTTTGACATCTCGATTATAATCAAATCGTTAATCAACCGTTTCTTCTTTCTTCTTCTTTTTGGTGTACGAAAATCTTCTAATAATATGTTCATGCGATAACTTCTAGGATTACAATTCAAATAAAAGTGATGGATTTGGAATAATGTGAGACCGCCAGTTTCCTCCTTTTCTTATATTGTTTTCGACTGGGTTTAAAAAAAAATTCTCTGCCAAGGAAATTACCATTTGTGATACAGCTTAACCCATGACATTGCAACATAAGTTCAAACTTGTTGAATTTAAAGAGTTTCAGGTGACGATATCAATCAAGTTTGAAAAAATTACAAAACTGAATAAAGATTGTTTGGGAAAAGAGTTAATGTGCAAAAAGAGAGATAAAATGCACAGAATCCCCCTTTTAATTAGTTACGTTGTTACGCATTTAAAAACTAATTTATGTGGTACCGTCTACGATTTTATCATGTTTGATGGTTTTGATGATTAATTTTGTGTTTTTCGATTTCATGAGATTTTTCTACGTGATAGAAAGGTCGCCGTCAACTGTAGGACACGCGAATTATATCATTGGTTAATCAAACCGAACGTACAGAAGGAAAAAGAATAAAAAAAAAAAATTAAAGGAAGAAAAATAAGAATGGACACTGGAAGACCGTCATTACGTCGTAGCCTCAAGAGCTCGTAAAACATCAGAAATGTCCATCCTTTTAGAATATACCTTTCTTACATTTACATCTCATTAGATTCATTCAACACGCACCCGCTTAAAACATCGCAGCCAATCAGCGACACCGAAAGATTTCTACCAATGAAAAGATAGAACCTAGAGACGAATCAATGCGATGTTTACATTAGTATTTACCTGTCCTTGTATCGTCAGATTAGGACAGGCTCGCCAGTCAAGTCTATTGCCAGACCGATTGAAATCCCAAAATTGGTCCGAAATTTTCATTAAATTTCTCTTTGAAATATTGATAAACTCGCCCACCATCTATCAAAATCCACTTGAAACCAGAGAATTCAAGGGTTTCAGATTAAGGGATTAACAAAAGTGCCCAAAATCAATAATTAGTTTACCTGCCGGCAACTCGCGTGCCCTTCCACACGTGGACCTAATTTGCAGTCAGCCTCAGTTTCATGCTTGACCGAACTTTGGGTATCGAGTTCTGTAAACTATTTGCAATAGAGATTTGGTTTGACTTTCACACGTTCGAAGTCCTATCAGAATGGACATCTAATACTGCGTCAATTAATATTGCCGTTCCTAATGAAACAAATTCCGTTTACTATAATATGGGATGTGTATATAAATTGAGACATGAACAGGCTTCAGTTGCCGTTCGTATAGTCGTAATAGCCCGGCACAATGCTTTTGTGAAATTAAAGTATCACAAGCAAGCGCATGAGACAGGGTTTGAAATTTGTATTAAAAAAAGTCACATCATTAATGTTTTAGATTCACGGTAAGAAATGTAGCCGATAGAATCTAAAACAATAAGTGGAAATAAGTGGAAATCCGCAGAATGCAGATAATTTGAATACAAACGAAAGCGACTGCTTTATAACATCGTTTGTTCCGTCAATTAAATCAAACAAACGATGAATCATGAAATCTTACCTTTGGGGTGGAAAACGTCAAAATGATGAATTTTTGCATATCAACTACAATTAATAAATGACCAGGATTTGAGCACAAATTCTTCTGCGATCTCATGGAGTAGAATGGACCGACCCGACATTTTTATGACGTCAGCTGTTTTTTTTTCCATCAACAGAGGATCGTCTTGAGGGAAAATCGCAATGAATGTGTTAAATTAACATAACTCTGGATAACTAGCTTATGATAAAGTATGTTTATACTATTATTAAATCGGTGGTATTTGGAGGGTTGGGGCGTACGTCACGGAAGTATTCTGTAAAACCGTTGAAGATTATAATCATCTTCGTAAAATTTGAAAAAGAATGCCATTATTGCATGAATGATTAAACCTTGTACGTACGGGAAAGGTGAAAAAGGTGGGGAATTCGTTTTTGCCGGCGGGGGTGGGAAAGGTATTGGTTTTTGCGGGGGGGGGGCATTGTACCGGACCAAATTAAATTTCCAAATTTCCTGAGCCCTGATCATTAGGATTGTTCCTTTGTAAATTGGGTCTTATTTGTTGAATTTCATGAGAAAAGGGGCCTTATTGAAATATTTATACAAAAAATTCTTGACACAAGTCAGTACACTGTTTTCATTGACTCTCTTTAAACTTTTACAGAATAATTGTGCCTTCATTAGAATTGTTCTTTTTGAAATTTGGATTGTTCTGTAAAGTATCATGGGATAAGGGGCCCAATGAAGATTTCACTATAAACTCCTTAACACAATAAATTCCACAGATTTCACAGACTGATTTTGACATCATTACAATTGTTGGTTTTGACAGTGGATCTGATACAGCAAGGTTGCCCTATGAAAAACTTTCTTAAATATTTGGATAAATACAATGATGTCCCTAGATTTCACCTGATTCACTTCCAAATTTCACAGAATGATTGTACAACCACAAGAATGGTTCTTTTCAGAATTGGGTAAAATCCGTCAAGTATCATTTGATAAGGGGCTATATGAATTTTTCTCCTTTTTTTTCTAATTTTCTAGTTCTCATATTTCATCAGATTCGCTTTAAGCTTTCATAGAATGATTAAACAAACAGTAAAGTATCACAGGGAAAAGGGGCTTTAGGAGAACTTGATTGAAATATATTTGTTAACACAATAAAGTCAACAGTTTTTATTGGATTCTCTTCAAAGATGCATGGAATAATTGCGGCATTGGAAACACAGGAAAAGGGGCCCTACAAATAATCATTCAAACCAGTTTTGTTAATATGATCAAGTTCAAAATTATTATCAGATTGTCTTTAAAATTTCACAGGACAATTTAAGGGCCGTATGTAAAGTTGTTTTCAGAAATGAAGTGGATCTATCAGAAAACAAAGGAAAAGGGGCCCTGTTGATTTTCACTCAGAGCAATTCTGTTTTTGTGATAAAGTCCACAAATATTATCAGATTCTGATGAAAATTTCACAGGATGCTTGTAGGATCACAAGGAAACTTCTTTTTGGAAATGGAGTGGATCTGTCATGAAACAAAGGGAAAGGGGCCTTGGGGATTGTTTCTCAAAATAAAGGGGATAAAGTCCAATTTGTTATTATGCCCCCGCACCAATAGATGGGGGGGGGCATATTGTTTTAACGGTGTCCATCTGTCTGTCTGTCTGTCCGTCTGTCGGCCTGTCTGCAAAAGTTAACCTGCCAATCTTCCTATAACTTCAACCCTGGTTAAGTTACAATGCTAATATTTGGTATGTAGATAGGTCTCAACAAGGCGCAACTGGATAAGGTCATTTCTTCAAGGTCAAGGTCAAAATTTTAACCCTTTTTCCTAAAACATTACTCAAAAAATTAACCCGCAACTAAACATTTTTCTATAACTTCATCCCCGATTAAGTTACAATGCTAAAATGTGGTATGTAGATAGGTCTCAACAGGGCACAACTGGGGAAGGTCATTTTCATCAAGGTCAAGTTCAAAATTTTAATCCTTTTCCCTAAAACGTTACTCAAAAACTTAAGCTGACAACTAGACATTTTCCTATAACTTCATCCCTTATTAAGTTACAATGCTAATATTTTGTATGTAGATAGGTCTCAACAAGGCACAACTGGTTAGGTCATTTCATCAAGGTCGAGGTCAAAATTTAACTCTTTTCCCTAAATGTTACTCTAAAACTTAACCTGCCAACTAAACATTTTCCTATAACTTCATCCCTATTAAGTTACAATGCTAATATTTTGTATGTAGATAGGTCTCAACAAGGCGCAACCTGTTAGATCATTTCATTGAGGTCAAGGTCAAAATTTAACCCTTTTCCCTAAATGTTACTCAAAAACTAAACCTGCCAACTAAACATTTTCCTATAACTTCATCCCGAATTAAGTTACAATGCTAATATTTGATATGTAGATAGGTCTCAACAAGGGGCAATTGGGGAAGGTCATTTTATCAAAGTCAAAATTTAACCCTATTCCCGAAAACAAAGAAAAAAAAAAACAATAGAAATTACCCGCTTCTGAAGAATTCCCTGTTTCTGGGGGGGCATGGTGTTTCACAAACACATCTTGTTTTTTTTCATGCATTCTTCTTTAAGCAATTAACTTCCTTAAATATTAGATTTCTTTATCAGAAAACTTGATAACTAGTAGAGCATCTCAGGCCTTCATGGGCCTCTTAATTTGTCATGCTATGAGGCCTGCATTGTAACAAGAGTTGGCAGTGAAATATTATGTAAATCAGTTTCCAATGAATTAAGAAAATTGTTTATTTCTGAAAAGGCAGGCAGATTTCTATTTTCTTCATTTCTTATTTGCAGGCAGATTTAAGGCTACCTCGAGGTTTGGGTGAAAAGCTTCTTTTACGAATGAGTGCCTATGAACTTGGACTGCATCAGACAGCAACTCTTCCTAAACGAGCCATCCAATTTGGGTCAAGAATAGCGAAGATGGAAAACTCAAAAGAGAAAGCCTCAGATAAATGTGATAGACTTTCAAATACTACAATTGATAGGACTTGATTGGATGTTCATTTCATGCAATTAGCCCATATCATGCTGAACCCAGAATATTCCTGCTTTGGCAGGACATATAGAATAAGTCAGCTTTCACATATTTTTTGTTTGATCTATGTCTACAACACTTGTTTGACATTTTAAGCTAGAAATGTTTATTAAATTAGCAAAAAGTGTATTCACCCAAATTTAGGGCCTTTTGGTGACTTTAGCACTTTTAGTTTTTTGCCATTTTGTTCAGTATGACAATGTTTAATAGTAAAGGCCAAGCAGTCAAAATGAAGATTCCACAAGATCCAGCATAGGTAAATAAAACATTTAAGATTGTTCATTTACATATACAAAGATAGGATGGCCATTAAGGAAATATAGCTAAAGCCAAAAGTTTGAACATTCTGACTTGGACCAATACTTTTCATTCATCTCTGATGGTCCCTTTACATGATGATGATTCACAAAAATAACCATTGATCTAAAGGGGAGGGGAAAAAAGTGCGAGGTGAGCTATTGTGATCGGTCGTTGTCCGTGGTCAGTCTGTCCACAATTTCTTTAAAAATCTTTCTCCTAAACTAGTAGGCCAATCAAGCTGAAACTTTGCAGGGATGTTCCTTGGCTGAAGCTCTACAAAAGTTGTTAAAAGAAATTCTTTCCATGAAAAACTCTGGTTGCAGCGGCATCTGAAAACGGGAAATTTTAGTCAATCTTTGATTTTTTTTTTCAGAAACTGCTAGGCTAAAGGCATTTATATTTCATATTTGGCTTAATCACATGGTTCTCTACCAAGTTTTCAAAAATTTAATCTCTGGGGTCAAAATGGCCCTACCCCTGAGGTCCGAAGTTTGGGAAAATGCTTAATTAGAGCAATTTCAAAAGACTTCTCCTTTTAAATTATAAGGTCAAGGATATTCATATTTGGTATGTAGCATTACTAGATGGTTTTGTACTACATCACTTAGAATTGTTTACCTTGGGTCAAAAACGGCTCTGCACTAGGGGTCCAAAATGGGGGAAACGCAAAATTTGAGTAAGTGAAAAAATAAGAAAATCCTAACTTTAAAGCAAAGGGCTTTTAGATTTGGAATGTAGCAAAGCCTGGCTGTTATCTATCAATTTAGATAATGCCTGTAGGTTACAGACAACCATTCCCTGGGTGCCCAAAGTTCTTAAAATGCTCAATTAGACCATGTTCAACATCTTCTCCTCGCAATATTTGGTCTACAGCATAACCAGATGGTTCTCTACCATGCTAGTTAAAATCTTAGCCCTGGGATAAAACAAGGCCTTGCCACAGAGGTCCAAAATTTAGGAAAAAAGCAATTAGAGCAACTTTAAAAGTCTTCTCCTTCTAAAATATAAGGTGAATGATATTCATATTTGGTTTGTGCTATCACTACATAATTTTGTACTATATTACTGGAAAATATGCCCTTAGAATCAAAAACGTCTCTGTGTAAATTGCTTAATTTTAAAGAATTCTTCTTCTTAAATAAAGGGCCTAGAGCATTTGTATGAAAAACACAGCATAACAGCATTGTTACCTACCATGTTTATATCCTTTGGACAAAAATGGCACTTCCCAAGGCATCCAAAGTTAAGAAAAACGCTCAATATGAGTATGTTCAAATATGCATTCATATTTGGTTTATAGTATATCCAGATTGTTCACTACCAAGGTTGCCGAAATTATCTTATAAATATTGTCAAAATGACTCTGCCCCAGAGGCCCCAAGTTTGGTAAAATGCTCAATTAGAGCAATATCAAATTCCTCTCCTCTTCACATTGGTCAACATTAAAAGAACCCTTGTCATGCTGATCCCAGAATATTCCTGTTTTTACAGGAGGTATAGACAAAGATCAGCCTGCACATAAGTGATGATGTACGTTAACTGTATTTCAATGCCTATATTTTGCCCCATTTAGATTACTGCCACAATATGTTTGGAAATTGCAATAAAAATCTTCTTGATGCTATTGTCAAATTTCAAAAATGTGTAGCTCGCATCATTCTTGACCATCCAGTAGATACTCCATCAGAAATATTAAAAAATCTAGGATAGATGAAAGTTACTGATAGATTAGACTACAAAAAAGCTTTACTTATCTTTAAAGCTTTAAAAAAGGATAAGCCTCCACATATTAAAGCAAAATGTATCAATCATTTAAGCATAATCCTAAGCGAAGATCATCAGACAATGATAAATTACAAGTACCCTAACCTAATCTTGAAATGTTTAGAAAATCATTTAATTAGTCAGGCCCTAAAATTTGGGAATTCAGATAGTGTAAAGTGTTTTAAGTCAGGTTAGTTACAGTGAAAATTTCCAGATGTCAAATCTAAAATTAGTCTCAGGGGTAAAGAGGAATTCTTCTCAGATAAATGATAGCATTTGTCCTTATGGAATTCTATGAACATTGCTAAAATCTTGATTTTTCAATCTCCTGATACAGGGCCTATATACATGTAAAGTATAGTTAGGCCCACTTGTATCATATTCCTAACCATAACATTAAATTCTAATGCTTAAAGAAAAAGAGTCTTTATCTCAAGTATGTGCACCAGAGGCAACGGCCCTTTTCTTTTCCAAATGCTCTTAGATTTTAGGCCCATGGATAACAAGTTACAGATCAAGAACTAATTTTGTTCTGGTCTATTGTTTTTTGACGAAGATATAAATGCTGGACTTAGAAAATTTCATGTAAATTCCAGTTTTCCAGACTTATTGGTTTAAGGCTAGTAAAAATTGAGCTTTTGTAATTAATGAGTTTGAAATATTGAGTTACAATTCAAGTTAGGGTATTGTTCTGGTCTACAGATTTTTTTAATAAGATACTTATTCTGGACTTTTAAAAAATGGAAATTCCAGTTTTTCGGATTTTTTTCTAATTACTAGGTGTGGCCAAAAGTGCTATGGTAGCCTAAAGGGTTCCCAGTCATGGGGTCCTAGGTTCAATCCCTGGTCGTGGCAAATACCCTTTCCTACATCTCTCTCCCACCAAAAGGTAGATAGTGGTAAACCTAAGTTTATAGCTGGAGGCTACAAAAGGATGTTGTGGTAGTACTGGTATAAGAAATACCAGCTATCCATGTTTAGGTACTCCAGCCGCTGTGATATGGCTTAGGCAATTCAGTGGGGATAAGAGCTGGTTGGGATCTTAATTGAATAGTTATACCATAAAGAAAAGAATGGAATACTTGTAATTGTTATAAAGACTTACACATAGCATTAGAATATTATGGTAATAAAAATCAGTCCTTGTCTTGTAGCCATTTTATTATAGAGTGCTCATCCTTGTAGATTATTGATGTCGAGTCGGTAGCAATTATTTAACAAAACAGTTGCAAGGCATAACTCTCTTCATGCATTTACTTGTCTAAATGTTTTATTATACAAATTGTACTTTATTGAAAGAAAGTTTGATTAATTTGAAGATATTGCCTATTTTAATATCCTGAATATAGACGAGAAATAGGTTATTTCATTTCCTAAAACGTATTTCGACACGTCTATATTTGCCATTAACCTCAAACTATTCATTATTAAGAATTTAATCTTTACTGAGGTGACAAACCTTTTAAAAACTTTATTGAATAATCATAAACCCGAGTGGGATGAGCAGCTGGGGGCTCGGAAAAGATAGAGTGGTAGTACTGATGTGAGAAATACTAGGAATCCATGGTTTGGTAGCTACGATATGACTTAAATACTGTTGAAAATGGCGTTAAACTTTTTCATCTATGGGCAGGCAATACAAAAATATTTTACATCAAATCCCCTTCTGAAAAGAATATTGAACAAATTTTCATGTAACAAAAATATCCAATGCTTCCTTGAAGTCAATGAACATTACATAACGAGAAATAGGTTGTCAAGGGACAACATGTCGAGCCCTCTGATTTGCACAGAGAATGTGATTCACAGAATGTTTTTTTTTCAAAGATCTGACCTAGTAACATACTTTCTGAACACACATGACCCATATAGGAATTTGGCTGAAGTATCAATAAGAAAACATTCTGACCAAGTATGATTAACATGGGACAAACTAGAACTTGTCAGAGTATGTGACTTAATACCCCCGCAGGTGCTTTCAGTGTAATGAGAGCTTTAACAATTCAAGGATATGTAGCTACTGACTTTGCTTTTCTAGAATGGAGGAGTTCGCAACACAAAATTGGTAGTATAATTAGCTGTATTTGTCTAAAAAGCATAAATAATGTCCAAGTTCAAGATTATCGTTGAACCAGGGGAATTAAGACTTCAAAATTGCATCTTGCAAAACTTCAACATGTGGTTAATCTTTGTATAAAGTTTCAGTGGTATTGAAGCAAAACTGAAGGAGGAGTTCGCGACACAAAATTGGTAGTATTTTGAACACAGACATAAGGACACACAGACAGACAGGCTGATCGCAGCATACCCCGAAAACATTCGTCTTGCGGGGGTATAAAAATGTGGCTTACAGAGTTCACACAATTTTACTAAGATTTGATCTGATGACCTTATTTCAAGATGGAAATGACCCAGAAATCATAAACAGAAACATTTTGACCAACTTGCATGAACAATAGACAGTAACTGGGGAAAAAAGGAGTGTACAAAGGGTTTTCTAAAGATTTGACATTGTGACCTAGTTACAAATTTGGCCCAGATAATATTTAGACGATTATTCTGATGAATTGTCATGCACATGGCATAGAAAATGATAGTGCTTAATCCATTATCACTCGAGCAATTTTGGGCATGTCAAACTGAAAAGGATTTGCAGACTACGAATTCATAACTAAAAAGATTGCTTCTGCTTGTCCGATGGGATAGAAAACATTGTGGGAAAAGAGGCAATTATGTTTTCTTAAACCTTTCACTATAGAAATGTAAAAACAAGGGATTGAATTGGAAAGGGTAAGTGTTAACAAGGTGAAATTGGTATTAATTTTTCAAATTCAAGAACATTTTGATAAATCTAGACTTACTGGTACGATCAAGCTAAAAATGAAACTCGTGAACGATTTTATGATCATTTACATTTAGATGAAGTATTATTGGGATTAGTAAAAAACTAGGGCACTATAGTGTTGAAGTGAAATATAGCAGTTTTATCAAAATTCAAGAGCAGATAACTCTGGACTAAGTTGTTCAATTGGGCTAATAATCAGGTATGTCCGATATTTTAGGTTATTTACATTATTCTTGTTGAGAACAAACAATATTGGAAATCATTGTATGAACGTTGTATGAAACCAGTTTAAAAAAAAAAATGATGGCATCTTGTACCAGATGGTACCAGAGAGATAGAATAGTATATTTATGTCTCTGGACGTACAAATGGCGGGGAACGTTCTTCTTTTCTGAAGGTATTCGAGGAAAAGATCATCTAGATGTCCCTTTACTCGTGTGGATAGTCCCTCTGATGATCTCCAATTGTACAAGTAATACAAACTTGAACAATAAAGGTAAGAAACGTTGGGTATTCTGGTGTTTCATGAAATAAAACATGACTGTCAAGTTGCTGCTTAACTCTAACCTGTTCTTAAAGTGTCGATATGACTGAGACCTTTCATTGAAGGACTAACTTGTGAGTTATGTCAAAAGTCGGAAATATTCAATCTCGATACTCTGGATCTATGTTCCGGTTTTCTTTATTTTATTTTTTCACGTCATCGGTTTGATTCTTCAACTGTTTTAAATGGATAAATTCAAGAATGTTGTCCAGTTATGGCGTGAAATTGGGTAATATTATAAGTAGAAAAACGTAAATACCTAATGTATAAAACTCGTCATCTAAAACAGATATAAAACAAAGCCTCGCTGTTATCTGTTTATACATAAACACTGACCACTGTTTAAATTTTTAACTAGCCCACAGTAGAAAAGCCTTGGAAAATGAAACAAAAAATACTTGTTTCTTTGTTATCCACATTTTTTTAACTAAAAAAGATTTCACAGACTTAATTATGGGAAATGCAAATGACAATTTTAAGTCTGAAATCTCTGACTGGTCTAAACTGTTGGCTTGTGCTAATGGGTCAAAGCGAGAGAGTATTTATGAGACAGTTTATGAGTTTTTTGTTTGAATGGGGTTTTACGCCGCTTTCAACAATCTTTCAGTTATATTGCAGAGGCTGGAGCACCTAACAATGGAATGCTGGTATTTCTCACACCAGTACTACCATTACATCCCTTCTTAGCTTTCAGCTGCTATCCCACACCAGTCTACAGCCGAGCGTTGCAGCCTCATGCAATACACTTACATGTGTATATATATATATATATATATATATATATATATATATATATATATATATATATATATATAAATATATTGACAGAATCCACTTTCTTCTAACCAACCCAACCTGTTAATAGACACCACAACCCATTAATAGTCAGGCAAACTAGTGAAATACAGCACCAAACCCAGAAAAAAATGCATTTTGATATCCTAATTCTGTAATACTATGTTAATCACAGAAAAAAATTGCTCTTTAAAATGTATTAATTTGACCCTTTTGTATGCAAATGCTTTACATTAGTTAACATTACTGGAATATGTGTCTAGAAACTCACTCAAAAATAAAAGTTTAATCCTTTCCTGTTTTTCAAAATTTCAGACTTGTCCGATTGAAAGTAGTTGCAGACAACAATTAAAAGCCAGTGCAATTTAAAAAGTAACCAACCTGTAGGGTAGAAAACATTGTGGGAAAAGAAGAAATTGCTTATGACAAACAATTTCCTTTTTATACGCCAGAAGGGTGGTATTATCTTATGGCCCCGGTCGTCTGTCCGTCTTTCCGTCTGTCTGTCTGTCTGTCCGTTAGCAATTTTCTGTTTGTGCCACTCCTCCTAACTATCCATGGGAATGAGCTGAAACTTTGCTCAGTTACTCCCTATGATGTCAAGTTGTGCATAAGACCTTCGAAATTAAAATCTTTCCAGTCATTTTTGAGTTATCTTGAATTATCTGCCCTTGAATTGAACGAAAAACACTTAATGTCTTATGTCAAGGTCATTTTAGCCCTAAAAAACATAAACTGAACCGTTGCAATAGTTTATTTGTCAAGGTCGGCCCTGCATTCAGGATGACAAAACGTTGTAAACAGTTTGAAAATTATACCACATGCACGCAAGTACATGTGCAAAGCAGAGTATAATTGGCAAAAAGTTTGTACCGCTTTAACATCATGAATGCTGGGTAGTTTTTCAAGGTCATATTCTTTTTTGCTGGTTGGGAGTCCTTTCTGTTGAAACTTGTTTCAAAGTCGTCAGTCAAGGTCAATTTTTTTTTATTTCAATTTTATTCAAATCATAGAATTTAACAATGGTTTTGAAAGCTGTCGTATTTCTCAAGTGAATACAATACATGAGCTATCATTCAAGCTAACATAACTGATAAAGCAAGGTTACTTACAAATCCCTTCGGGCGTATATGTGCCGCTCTGCGAAGCTCTTGTTTCCACAATGTTTTCTCATGTATAAAACCACAGGGACATAAAAAACAGAGATTGAACTGGATTGATTGATTGAATGGGGTTTAACGCCACTTTTAACAGTATGTCACCCATATCATGCCAGCTTCTATCCCACTTAGGTTTTGGTGAGAGACAAACGTCGGAAAGGATATGTGCCGCAGCCGGGGATCGAACCCATGAGATCCCATGATTGAAGATTATGAGTCTGACGTGCTATCGACTGCGCTATGACAGCGGCTAGGATTGAACTGGAAAGGTCTCTTCATAGTTCAAATACATGTAGTGATACACCACTCTGTGTGTGTGTGTGTATGTATTTCCGTTTATCTGTCGTCGGTACCGTAGCACATGCCCATATGAGCGACGCCCCCAGAAGACGGTTTCTTGTTTTGGGGGATAGTGCATCGATACAGGACGAAACTGCTGAGAGCTCCACCAGGCTCTATAACGTCCTGCTCTGTGGAAAGCACCATCGCTCGGGACGTCAGCTTAACGTCTCATCCGAATGAAAATTAGTTTGTTAGTTGTTATGGCAGCCCAGGGCTCGAACCCGTGATCTTGAGGTTTGAAGTCAAATTCTCTACCATCTGAGCTAATGGAGCTGACACACCACTCGGATGGATAGGTGATGCATATAATATATGTCCTTTGTTCATAATAGGTATCGAATATTCCAATTTACAATAGGATACTTTAAAAGAATATTGAATAAAACTATAAATTATCCCATCACTCCAATCAACCATCATATGATTAGGAACCGGATATTCTGTACGATTATTTAATATAAGATGTGGTAGTTAAAAATTACTCCAACAGTTGACTAAAGACAAATGGTATTGTATTTAACTTTTATTTTGACATACATATGCGGAAAATATTTTGAAGCAAATGTTACACAATAAGTGAGTTTTATAGTCTATTTCTATGCTTAACATATTCAACCGACTTAGCACTGTAACCCCCTCTTAGTGAATCGGCTTTCAATCAAATAACCAGTCGACCAATGAAATCATTTGTTCGGATCAGAAATTAGTTTGAACGCTGACATTGGCCACCATTCTTTTTAATCTTTTTAGTTCGTTTGGTGACTTAAACGTCGTAAATACAGCTTTTCAAGCTGTAGTTACGACGTTTAGTTAGCTAACCAAGTATACTAACTTTGCAAAATAATGCCGTTTCCTGTCGAAGTTAGTTGGTGGCCGAATGATTAAGTGGGAGGGGCCAGCGATTGGTCAATTGCCAATTGTTCGTGTCTCACCGCTAGACCACGGACTCCTTAATCTGTCCTGTTCTTTGAATGATAATGACGAGTACAATAAATAAAAGGAATGTAAAATAACAAATCTTAGTTGACATGTTTTATTGGTTTAATCTGACCTTTTTTCATACATTCAAATTTAACGCCATTTTGACCAACTTATGAGTAATATCACTACTTTGATCACTTACTTATGTGCTTCCGGGTTATGGAAAAGATATTATGTAGTTCTTGGGTGAGCTCAAAAGATAATTTCACATTGATACGAGCTCAATTGGCTCTTTGCTTATTAAATATTTGTCAAATGAAGCATTCTGATGTTTCTTAGAGGAGTTATAATTGCAATTTTCAACCATCCTCGGACATAAAATATGAAGGGTCATACTAAAACAAGCCCTACAGAGATTTATAGCCCTACAGACGCCCTATGGAATATGTACGAGTACATTAAATAAAAGGAATGTAAAATAACAAATCTTAGTTGAGCGATAATGGTGTATAATTTTTAGTGAATATGATTGTAATTAACATTTTTCTGTATATTTTCAAAATATTTTCTGTAAATTTATTTCTATTATGATGATTTTGATGTTTACAATTGCAGAAACCTGACCGGGAGTAACTTGAGGAAATCCCCGACCGTTTAATGAGATATAAATTAAAGGGCTATGAATTTCAGTAGGGCTTGTTTTAGTGTGAATGGTATAGGACAGGTCAGTCTGTCCGGGCATCTAATCTATTTTAAAGATGTCATGTAAATTGTGAAAAACAAAAAAATCCATTTTTATCGGCGGCCAAAGTTGCGTAAAGTATGTAGATTAGACACATTTACAGTATTAGTGTCGTAAATAACGCAAAATGTTGCTTATTGATTGCATCCACCAACACCCACCCATCACTAGTCTGGCCACAACTTTTACACCTCTATTGAAATTGACGCACACAGCTGACTTCTTTGTTAAACTTCTTTGATCATAAGGATTGTTCCTTTCTAAATTGGGTCTGATACGTCAATAAACACATGAAAAGGGGCTAAACTAAAGTTTTTATTAAACAAGAGGGTTAGTGGCCGTGGCACTCACCTTAGATAAACCTCAATTTCTACAAGGCCTAATACTAACTGAGTCTGGAGAAGACCTCATTTAGAATTTTAACTAAAATCATATTATTTTGCCATGGCAACCAATGGTTTCAACATATTTCAAATATTTTAGTGATTATTAAAAGGGGGCAACCTATGGGAAATTTATGCAAAATTAGGTTAAAACTGGCAACATAGAAATGTAATTAATCGAAGTGCTGAAAGCGCTGATAGCCTGAGATATTTATACAGGAGATATATAATCCGGGCAGAGAAAGTTTGATGGTCGAATTATCGGAGGTGCCACTTTTTACCCAAATCTACTGTCGATTATGCGCAGATCTGCCATTTTGTGCTCTAGGGGACACAATAATTTTCATCCCGTTGAGGTATTGTAACGATATATTTACATGTATATATCGTTACATATTTTTCACCGATCAAAATACTTTGAAGGGATCTGATAAAGGCCACCCAAGGATCCTTCCTGTGAATTTTGATTGAGTTTGGTTGAATTATGTTCTGTACTTTCTGAGAAGATTTTTAAAGTAAAAGTTGACGGACGGACTACGGAAACCACATCATGACAAAAGCTCGTTGGCTTTCAGCCAGTATAGCTAGCGAGAGAGAGCTAGACAGTGAGAGAGATGGGGTAATGGAGCGTGTAGCAAGGTTCGAACTAGGAGGCTCTCGCATACGCGATGTGATTATTCTTCCACACAGACCAATTTCGTTATGTAAATATGCACTTTATAAACTCCAGATAAAGAGAATGAAAGAGGGCAGGCGGTTGTTTACCAGGTTAACATGATTATGTACACCTCTCTAAAGCGGTATGTAGACGTTGCATCCTTTGGGTAGAATTCGTAGGTAAAAATATATAGACACAAAGTCCGGGGATGAGTAAACTGTTTTCAGACTGTGCGAATATGATCCTATGAATGACCAATTAATGTGTTAAACAAAACATTCCGATCGTGAGTAAAACCGACAGCTTGGCTTATCAGCTTCCTTTCCGACTATTTGTCTCTCACCAATGGGTCGACAATCGTAGACCTATGTGGGATAGCAGCATGAGGCTAGGAAAGGATGTAATGGTAGTACTGGTGTGAGAAATACCAGGATTCCATTGTTAGGTGCTCCAGCCGCCGCGATTGTAACAAGCAATTTCTCCTTTTTCCACAATATCTTCTACCACATAGCATTCAAAAAGCATCCAGTTTTCGTTGTTGTCTGCAACCTCTTTCAATTTGGAACAGTCTGAAATTTCAAAAAAACGGAAAAGGGTTAACACAATAAAGTCAACAGATTTTATCTGATTCTCTTCAAAGATGTATGAATTATTGTGGCATTGGAAACTCAGAAGACAGGGCCTTGCAAATTATTATTCAAAACATTCTTGTTTATGTGATGAAGTTCACGATTATCATCAGATTGTCTTTAAAATTACACAGGGCGATTGTAAGGTCGTAAGGACATTTCCTTTCAGAAATGAAGTGGATTGATCATATTTATATGATAACGTCCACAATTGATATCGGATTCCTTTGGAAATGGAGTGGACCCGTCATTAAACAGGGGAAAGGGGCCTCAAGAATTGTTGCTCAAAATGATAAAGGGGATAAAGTCCATTTTTTTTTTCATTTTATGCATTTTTCATTAAACAAATTCAATAAAGATTTCTTTAACGGAAATTTTGATAGCCAGTAGAGAGTCTTAGGCCCACAGGGGTCTCTTGTTTTTGTTTTTTTTAACTGTTAATGGTCAAGGTCACAGGGTCTAGGGCATTGTCTCAAGTGAAGGCCCATCTTCTGATGACTGCATGTGTGACATACGAGCCCCCTAAGATGAGAAATGACCAAGATAGAAAACATTAAACTTTTTGGTTAAATTTTAAGTCAAGGTCAATGTCTCGTATGAAATTCCCTTCCTAAAATTTTAGCACTTGCCATGAAAGATATAAGAACTTTAACCAAGTTGGACGCCGAAGGGAAGATTCTTTCTTTCTTGAAAGTTTTATGATAAGATCATTTGAGAAGTGGAATCAGTTCTTACTGCTTTCAACATGAAAAAGTCGAAAAATATTGTTTTTATCCATATTTTAATGACTTTGTTAGAATGATCCACAAATATATATAGATTTATGTATAAAATAATGTTTCTTTAATCACAGATCTACTTCATGTATTGCTAACAAATGGCCTGTAGGGCCTTATCGGTCACCCGAGTCCAGAGAGCACATCAACAGATAAGAGTCCACCAGATGGTGCTACATACAAAATATCAAAGTTCTAGGACTTTTTTTTTTTGGGGGGGGGGGGAGAGAGATGGGGAGTAGAAGATTTTTTAAAAGTTTTCACTATACAAGCCTAAATTAAATTTGTAAAGTCTGAGAATGGGATAATTTTGACCATGGGGCTATAATTTATACAATCTTCATAGAGGTCCACCAGATGATGATACATACCAAATATCAAAGCTGTGGGCCCTCCTCTTTGGGAAAATAAGATTTTTTAAATTTTCACCGTATAAGCCCTATGTAAAACTTATGATATCCGAAGATTGGCTAATTATGACCTGGGGCCATAATTTAAACAATCTTGATAGAGATCCACCAGATGATGTTACATACCAAATATCAAAGTTCTAGCCTTTTTGTTTGAGAGAAGAATATTTTTAAAATAGCCAATGTTGAACTTGTGACGTCCAGGAACGGGCTAATTTTGATCCTGGGGCCATAATTTATACAATCTTGATAGAGAACCAGATGATGCTAAATACCAAATATCAAAGCTCTAGGCCCTCTTGTTTGGGAGAAGAAGATTTTTCAAATTTTCACTATATAAGCCTTTCTTAAACTTGTGAGCTCCGGGAACATGCTAATTTTAACCCTGGGGTTATAACTTAAGCAATATTGATAGAGGTCCACTAGATGATGCCACATACCAAATATCAGAGCTGTAGGTCTTTTGGTTTGGTTAAAAAAAAGAGTTCAAAGTTGTCACTATGTAAGCTTATGCCCCCCCCCCCCCCCCCCCCCTTACCCTAAAGACTCTGATTACAAAATGTGAATCCAATCTGACAGCCGGTTCATTAAAAGAAGATTTTTAAATATGTACCCAATGGGAGATAAATCCATGACATGTTCAAATCTGAAGCGCCTTCTCATGAGGATGCTTTCTGCCAAGTTTTGTTGAAATCTGTCCAAGGGTTCTTCAGAAGAAATCGAAAAAGGTAAAAATTTAACACACAACACTGGACAAAGCAAGATCTCAATAGGTCACCATGACCTTTGGTCAGGTGACCTAATAATTGAAAAAAAAAATAGACTTAACACACAACAGACTTCCTATGTAAAAAAATATAAAGTTATCCTTATTTCAGGAAATGAATAAACAAATTGCAGATTCCTAACTTCTTACACAATTATAAATTGTTTGTTATAAACTTATCTGGGTTTCATGTTTACACTGGTTTGTTTTTTACCTGATTTACCAGTCATCTATAATACCACTTTAATATACTGGCCTTCAAGCACCTGAATCATTCCAGAGGCTTGAATTGACTGAATAGGAAAGCCACTAATCAAAATTCCTTTTACTTTAGAATTCTTCTCATCAGAAGGTACAGCACAGATTTCGAGTAACTTTCACAGGAGTGATCCTTGGGTGACCCTTTATAAGATTCCTTCAAAGTATCCTGTTTTGTTTAACCCATTTCCACACAAGAAAAACAATTAGGAAAACATTGTGTGAAATGAAGAAATTGTATGTCCCAAGCAATTTCTTCATTTTACATAATGTTTTCTACCAAGAAAGTTGAAAATCTAAAATTTCATACACTTTAGATTGTCGTCTGCAACTCCTTTCAATTAGGACCAGTCTTAAATTTTGTCGTGCAGGAATAGGTTAAAAGTATAGCGTTTTTGGGCAGGATATGGTATATAATGAAAACTTCCTTTTCTCGGAAACTGGAGTATGGATTTCAACTAAACTTCACAGGAGTGATCTTTTATTGACCTTCTATCAGATTTCTTATGAAAATTTAGTAGGTTTAATAATATTAGTTAGGAAGACTGTCTTAATTCTAGTAGAGATCAAATTGTGATGCAAGGGAAATAATTGTTACAGCCTAAGAGAAATTATTTCCTTTGTGAAGAAAGTTGCTTCTTATAAAGAAAATGGGGAAAAAAATGACTTGCCCTCTGAAAACTGAAAACAAGATAAAAGGCCATGACAATAGCCCCATTAGTCTTCAGCTAGTGGATAAAAAATGCATTAGATGCTGTTTGTTTGTAACTAGTAGTTTTCCCTTTCTAACCATATTTTCTACCCTATGCTCCACTTTTGAGCCAAGCAGCTCAATTCAAGTTGAATCCAGCCCAGCCAACATTCTTTTCAACATATGACATAAGTCAGCTCATCATGAATCACCCATTGACAAATAATAATTATAGTGAGAAGCTAGTGACTCAGATTAGTTATAGTGAGCAGCTAGTGACTCAGATTAGTTATAGTGAGCAGCTAGTGACTCAGATTGAATGTTTGTGTTATAGTTTGGCGCAGCCAAAACATGCACATCTGTGCTTGATACCGAGTCTACATATGAAGTTTGAATAAAATCATTCAATAGTTGATAAGAAATAGACTGGACAAAAAGCTACAGACCGAGGGATGGACTGACCAACAAGTTAAATCCTATATTTGTGCATGAATTCAATTTAAACTGAATATAAGGAAAATAAATCTAAGTCATTGAAATCTTTGAAATAGTTCTAGAGAACCATTTCAAACTTTTCATTGTTTTTATAAAAGTCAAGTTATGTTAAATTCAATATGTAACATTCAATATGTAATATCATCATTGACTACCTCGATGGCCAAGTGGTATAGTGATATATCTATTTCAGCCTAATCACCCTGTAGCCAAAATCCGTATTTGTTGAGTACCTAGTGTAATGCATATGTCAACATATATGATATTTTCGTGTTACACTATAATAAAGGTCTCATTCATTTATAAAACATGCCAATACACATACCCATCATACTGTGTTGCATCTTATCTTGGGTTTTCCACTCATTTATACATTTAGGCACTGTCAGTCTATTTTTATACTGCAGGCTGTCTACCGATTCCTATATTCCTATTAAACTCCTATATTTTGGGTCCAAATCCTATATTTTTAAGCACCTCCTATATTCCTATAAAACTCCTATATTTTGAAAATATTTCCTATATTTTTAGGAAAATGTATTGCCGATATATGATCAGATAGCAAATATTGCTTTGATACTGCTCTTTGCTTCTTTATTCTTCAGGTAAGAGAATCTCTATGTCTTCCATAGCATCACCATCCTGTATAATGCTTTGGTGCACTTCATCTGTTCCCCGTCACCTGTTTGGTCACCTACAAGGCAGTTGAATAGGACACCAGCCTTTAAGGTAAATCAGAATCTTAATTGCTTTCAAGTTTCTTTTTTTTCAGGTATTCCCCAATGATGAAATACCTGTAGAGCAAGTCTCTGAAAAGATATTCACTTTTCTTCCAAAAGCAAGTAATAAATCTGTGAGACTGGTACAGTGGTACTATGTCTCATTAAAAGTTTTTGTTAATATCTTATATAATTTCATTAAAAATAAATCTCTTTAATGGAATTCAATTATTTACAGGAATTTTTTCAGAGACTTGCTTATGTACTGAGGGGATCATGTGTGCTCTTCCAAATTGGAATAGGAGCACACTTACAGACTGTTTGTGCTGCATAAACTAATGATTAGTTTAAAACACATACAGTCTGTTTATGAGGTAAGTTTCACATTACTGCAACATTTGAGCTTTACAGGTGTACCATTGCCCAACAGTGAGGAGATAAAAGGATCAAGATCATCTATACCAAGCCTGTGACAACCTAAGAGTGAGACAATGCCAGGAGGAAAGACCCATTGGAATGACAAGTGGCTAGATAAGGAGGATGACAATAGTGTCCAAGTGTTTAAGTGGTGTAAATCTGTAAAGGGGAATAATGAATTAGCTTATTGTACTTTATGCTGTAAGCAATTTTCTATCAGCAACAGTGGTTTCAATCAGGTGAAGCAACATAGTAAATCTTCCAAACACAAACAGATTTCAGACACCCAGTTTGGTAAAAACACTTCTCAAACAGTGCTGTGCATGAGCAAGGAAGATACTACTCAAAAAGGGCTAAGCAAAGAAGATGGGAAACAAGTGGCAGCTAAGGCAGAAGCCTCTGGTGAAATGTCATCTAACAGACCAGCTACAGCAACTTCTAGTGATAGCAAGCCCAGACAAATACAACATGTAATTCCAAGCCAACCTCTGCAACATCAAGCCACAGAATCTGAGCTGTTGTGGTGTTTTAAAGTAGCAGCTTCTGATTTCTCATTCAGATCATGTGATGGCATTAACTTGCTGTTTCAGAAGATGTTCAAGTGTGAAATTGCTGAGAGGTTTTCTTTGTCTAAGTCAAAAGCATCATACATAGTTTCTGAGGCCATCAGACCATTCTTGATTGAAACAATTGTGAAGGAAGTGATAGATGGGAATTTGGGGTATGTTCTTATGTTTGATGAAACAACCACAGCACAGCAATGTAGGCAAATGGATATTCTTATTAGATTTTGGAGCAGTATTGAGGGAGAAGTGTCTATGAGATTCTTGAAAGCTGTTCACTTTGGCCATGCAACAGCTGACATTGTAAGTGAAGCCCTACTCGAATTAGGAGATGGGGATGATCCTGAAGTAAATCTACCCATGAAGAATTTGATCAGTCTCTCATCTGATGGACCTAATGTTAACAAATCAATTCACAGGAAAATCAATGAAAGTCTGAAGGCAGGTGGCAATCCAGGTTTGCTTGACTTTGAACCCTGCAATCTTCATACAGTGCACAATGCATTTAGAAAAGGTCTCAACTGTTTTGGAAGTGATGCAGAAGAGTTAACATTTGATATGTACCAATTTTTCAAGCAGCAGCCTGTGAGAAGAGAAGACTTTAAGGATCTTCAACTAGAGTATAATATGGATGAGAGCCTGTTCCTTAGACATGTTCCAAGCAGATGGCTTACATTGTTGCCAGCCATGACCAGAGTATTGACCAACTGGAAGGTTAGCATGGAATACTTCACTGTCCAACTTCCCAAGTCAATGAAATCCAACTCTGCTCGAAAGCAGCTGGAAAGCAATGAAAGGTACAGAAGGATATGTCATGGACTGAAGGACAAGAAGCTTTTGTTCCCGTTTGCCTTCTTGTCATCTATAGCTCCACTATTTCAGCGATTCTTGACACTCTTCCAGACCAGGGGCCCAATCATCCATATTCTACTGGATGAATGTTCAACATTGCTGCGAACTCTGATGTTCAGGTTCATCAAGAAGGATGTAGTTGGTGAGAAGAGTGGGAAAAGACTGCTTGATATTGGTATTGGTGATATGGGGAACCATCTGCCTGACAAGGAAGTGGAGATTGGAGAGGCAGGAAGACAACAGCTATCCAAAATGGCAAAGGAACAGCATCAGCTCATTATGAAGAATGTAAAGAAATTCTACACAGTAGTTGCTGAATATCTAGTAGGTCACCTGCCACTTGGAAATGAGCTTCTAAATATTCTTCAGTTCCTGCATCCTCTGTTGAAGACAAGTGATTAAGGGTCCAGAGCCATCACATCAGTTGCTAGGAAGTTGCCTCATGTAATACCTTCATTGAAGAATGAGTGGTTTGAATACAACACATCATTGTGCCTAAAGGGTGGTTAGAAGATAAAGAAGGACAATATATCAGAGTTGACCATTACTGGAGAAAAGTGACTGACCAGAAGACATCTGGTGGACAGAACAAGTACCCTACTCTATCTAAGGTTGTCAAGTCTGTTCTCACTTTAGCCCATGGCAATGCTGATGTTGAAAGGTCATTATCTGACAATAAAAACACAGTTACTCCTGAGAGAACCAACCTAAACATTGAAACTATCAATGGTTTAAGACTGGCTAAAGAAAAGGTTGCCCAGGTGAAAGGTGTTCACAACCTCCAACTGCCAAATAAACTTGTTTGTTTAGCTGCAAGAGCAAAGTCCAGGTATGAAGATAGACTTCAAAAAGAGAAAGAAGAACTAAGTAGAAAGCAAAAAGAAAATGAAGAAAAGATGAAAACAGAAGAGCTGCGGCAAAAGGAACTTGATGAAATTAACAGGCTAAACAGGAGCTATGATGATCAGGAAAAGCAGTTGAAAAAGGAAGAAGAAGAATTCAATAATGTATTAAAAAGTGCAGAAGTGCTACTCAAGGAGGCTACAGAAAAGCTGTCAAAAGCTTTGAAGGCAAAGAATGATCTTGACATACAGGTAGCCCAGGGAATGCTGGAAAGTTCAGAAAACCGAATGGTAAAGGGTAGGAAAGGACAACAGACTTGCCAACAGAAAAGGAATGAAATTAGTAAGAAGAGAAGTGCTGCAGTTGTCAAACGTAAGCAGGTAATAAAGTGTTCAACATCAGCATCCAATGACAATTCAGGTGACATTCAACAGGAACCAGCCAAGAAGAAAATGAAATCTGGGGAGAAGAGTAAATCATCCAAAACAAAGAATTGAACACAAGAGTGGACATCTGATAAACCAGCTACAGAAACCTTAAATGCTGGCTCTGTAATGTTTAAAACATGTGTGTTTATAAATGTGCATATGTACTTAACTGTTGTGATTTTTTTTCATAAGCCATACTAGAAGTGTGACTTTCAGGATTTATGTTTCTGTTATACTTAGTCCATTTCTTATCATGCTGATTGTTCAGTTGTTTAAATACCATAACTGTCACTATTTCAAATGCATTTGTAAGTGCTTTTGTTGTGCAAGATTTATTGCAGTCTGAGTTATAGCTTAACAAGCATATAAAATCCTACTGAGTTTATTTGTATGAACATATATTGAACTTTAAAGTTGCATTGCATTTGATCAATCCATTGGATTAATGCCTTATGTTTTGTGCCTAGTGGTATGGTACTGGTTATTGTCAGAAAGGCTCTGAACTTAAGTATCAGCTTTCTACTCTTTTGTTTAAAACGCTAAAGTTGAGTGACCATGGCTCATTTGTTGTACACTAAATTCTTGTTAATCCAGTTGTCATATACATGTATGTTGTTATATGCTGCTTTATATTCAAAATAAAAGAAAACATTTCAGGTGCCAATTCAGATGATGATGATCATGATGATGCTCTACAGCAGCCTCCTGTCTGGACTGTGATGCTATTGAACTGAAAGGTTACTTTATCTAGACATTAATTAACATAGAAAAAGCAAGAGTGGAGGTAAGGATTGTTAGTATAAGAGCGTAGGATAAACAATTTTCACTGGAAAAACTCCTATATTTTTACTCTAAATGAGCTAAAAACTCCTATTTTTTTAAAAAAATATTCCTATTAAAACTCCCATATTTTTTAGAAGACCTGGTAGACAGCCTGATACTTGTATATTGTGTGTACTGATATTTCAACCCAGAGAAGTTTTAACAGCGGCTTCATTTTAACCTCCTTGAATTATAGAGCTCTTACACAGAATAACCCAATATAGGTTATTTTTCATAGAGTAGCTAACATAAGATTTGTCATTATCCAGAAGAATTACAAACTCTATGAAGGCTTCCTTGGTTGGAAAATTATCAATCATTCATAAAATTCTCGGATTTCTGTTAAGTTTACAAATTATGTAAGGTAGATATTTTAATTTCTATTGATTTATTGTTATATAATAAAAGGAATACTACAACGGTCTTTCTTTCATACAGGCCGTATCTTGTCTCTTAGCTTGTGTAGAATACCATTTGGTCTTGTCAAATAGTATTCTTCACAAGCTACTCAACAGATACAGCCTGCAAGAAAGAAAGACCGTTGTAATGTTCCATATTTATTTTTGGTCAAACTCAAACTTGTTTTGTAACTCATTAATGCGAACTCATATACAAAAAAGCCAGCTTTATACCTGCCAGTGTTTAGAAAACAAGAGGGCCATTGGCCCTAAAGTGCTCACCTAAGTCAATGATTGCATAAGTAATCAAAGACTAGTGATCTAGATTCGCCCAAAAGTTGCCTGTTAAGAAAATCTTGTATAAACTAGAGGGCCAATGGCACTGGCACTCACCTGAGATAAGGCTTTTTTTTCTTCAAGGCCTAATACAAACTGGTTTGGGAGAAGACCTCCTTTAACATTAACTAAACTTAACTTATGTTACCATGCCAACCAATGCTTTCAACAGATTTCAAATATTTTAGTAAATATTAACATACTAGCAAATTTCTGCCCTATTAGGTTTAAATTGGCCAAATAGTTTTGAAAGGGTTGCCTTCTTTATTTCTATTTCAGCCTAATCACCCTGTGGCTCTGAAATTTTATCAATTTTGAAAGAGGTCAATGTACTGATGCTTCATGCAAAATTCAAGAGTCTGGGTCAAGAGGGGGTGGTTTTTTTTTTTTTTTTTTTTTCAATTCTAAATGATTGAAATTCTTTGGTTGAGATCAGTCCAGTGGTTTGGGAGGAATTGTTGTTTTAAAAATCCTTTATTTCTATATAAGCCCAACCCCCTGGGGCTCTTCCCCTGAGGGCCCCAGGTTAATGATTTTAGCAATTCTGAAAGAGGTCAATGTACTGGTGTTTCATGCCAAATATCAAGGCTCTATGCCTTCTGGGTCAGGAGGAGAAAATTTTCAAAGACTATTTAGAAATTTCAGTTTCATTATCATGGCAACCAGAGTTTTTAACAGATTTTAATTCTCATAGCAATTTTCAAAAGGCACTACCCAAGGAACATTTCTGCCAAGTTTGGTTGAAATCAGCCTATTGGTTTGGGAGGACATGTCGTTTTAAAAATCAGTCATTATTTCTATATTAGCCCCACCCCCTTGGGGCTTTGCCCCTGGGGACCCGAAGGTGATGATTTTAGCAATTCTGAAAGAGGTCAATGTACTGATGTTTCATGCCAAATATCAAGGCTTTACGCCTTCTGGGTCAGGAAGAGATAATTTTTAAAGTTTTATTAAAATTTCAGTTTTGTTTCTATGACAACCAGAGTTTTTAACAGATTTCAATTCTTTTAGCAATTTTCAAAGGACACTACTGAAAGAACATTTCTGCCAATTTTGGTTGAAATCTGCCCAACGGTTTTGGAGGAGATGTCATTTTAAGATTGTTGACACACGACGGATGACAGTTGCCATACAACGGATGCTGGACAGAGGATGATCAAAATTTGAATGTTTGAATGCGGTTTTACGCCGCTTTCAACAATCTTTCAGTTATATCACGGCAACTGGAGCACCTAACAATGGATTCCTGGTATTTCTCACACCAGTACCACCATCACATCCTTTCCTAGCCCCCAGCTGGCCAAAGGGGCATCATTTGAACTTGTAGAGGTCCCCTGGGAGGTGATGCATACCAAATATCAAAGTTCTTGGTCTACTTGTTACAGAGAAGAGGATTTTCAAGGATTTTATTTCCCCTTTTGTGTTGCCATGAGTTAAGGGTGGATATCAATTATTTGATTAACTTTGGAAGAGCTATACCTCAGGAACATCCCTACCAAGTTTCATCAAAATTGCCTATCTGGTTCAGGAGCAGACCACACATGAGGACAATGGACGCCAGACATTGGGCGATCAGAATAGCTCAACTTGAGCACTTCAAGAGCTAAAAAGTCAAGTAAACTGATTAACTGGACTGACAAACAGACAGAGGGAGGGACAGAATGCAAAGCTACAGTCTCCTTAGGCTTTGCCGGTAGGGTACTTGTAATGAAAATTAATTTCTCAGTGCTGAAATCCTTTCAGAGAAGGTAATCTTAAATTGTCCAAAATTAAATACAGTGCTGATGAAAATTCATATAGAGAGATAAAGAGACCAGTAAAATATAAGTGTTACAAATTGCTAAACAATTATCATACTGAATGAAATACTTTTATAAGTACTGCACTAAAATCGAATGGCTTCTGGAAGGCTGCATTTTGGGTCAAAAGACTTTTAAAATTAATCTTAAATTAGAGGCACTTTACTAATCATACAGGTAATTTATGTGTTTTTTCTTTAAATCTGATGGTTACTCATTTTAGAAAGAATTATATATTTTGCAGTTTACAGCAGGGGATGACCTATTAAAATGACAAAATTTTAGAATGACGTTACTTGAAAGAAGTTGCAGACAACACTTTCAAGTTGATCAAACTTCAAAATATCCTTATCTTTCTGAGAAGAAAACATTTTGGGAAATGAAATTGCTTGAACTATTATTTCTTTCCTTTCTTAAACGTTTTACACAGCTTTTTTCTCAGGGGGTGAAAGATATCAATTGTGTGGGATTGGGTTAAGAAATCTGATTATGGGTGACAAAAATATCATTCTTATGAGATTTTGCTGAAATCTATCCTCCAGTTTCCAAGATGAAGATTTTCAGTTTTCACTAAAAGCTTTCATGGAAATTAGCCTTGCCCATAAAGCAACATTTCATAACTGATTTAAAAATCTGATGAAGGGGTTCCAAGATTGAAAACTTAGTTAAAATTGATCCATTGGTATCTGAGAAGATGATTTTCAAAGTTTTCACTATACACAATAAATAGAGGTTAGCTCTGGTCATCAAAACAATTTTACATCTGATCATCTGATCAAAATTCTTTGAAGGAATCTTATAAAGGGTCACTCAAGAATCATTCCTGTGACACTCAATTAATCTAGAGTCAAAGGTTATGGAAGCATGCAAAGACAGACACAACACTATGACAACAGCATGCCGACTTTCAGCCAGTTGAGCTAAAACAACTCTGGCTTAAAAGGCAAACAGGTGGTGTAGACTTACTGAAGATTATTAGGAATCAGAAGGAAAATGGTTACAAGAGGTAAATGATGACCCCAATGACTAGGAGTCCTTCTTGCTATCACTGCCCTCTAGCAGCCGCCTTGACTTTGAGAGAGATTGAGCCAAAAATGTGATCTCTAGAGTGGTAATAAGGTAATTGTCAAAAAGGCTCATTTTCCCCTTTTCATTGTTACAAGTCAGAATGTCTGTATTCAATAGGGTTTATCCTCATGACTATACAAATATTTTTAGCAAGTTTGAGGAAGATTGAGCAAATCTATGACCTCTAGTGTGGTAACACTGAATTCTTGACGACAGATGATGGACATACAAGTATCCTAAAAGCTCACCAAAAGCAATTTCTCCTTTCCTTAAAAAGTTTCTTTTAATTGTTTTATCTGAGAGTGGAAAAAGTTGTTTAAGAATGGATTTTTTTTTCTTTTCAAAATCTTCATTTCTTGCATGCACATCAATCTAATCCAGCTAGAAAATGTTGAGTTTTGTCAGACTGATGCTTGTTTCAGCAGATCTTGGTGGGGTATTATACGGTTCTCGTCTCATCAGATTGGAGAAATTCACCAAACTGGGGATTGGCTGAAAATAGAAAATTAAATGTAGAGATCAATTACTGTGTACCAAAAATCAAAGCACTTGGCCTATTGGTTTCAGAGAAGACCACTGTAAAGACTTCTTTTAAAGTTTGTAAAATGGGTTGAGGCCAGGAGGAGCCCAAATATGACCTCACAGTCATAATATGAACAAATTGGTAGATATCTTCTTGGTTCTATTTTACACAAAAAATTCTGCCAGAGACTGCACAATCCACAGCCACTAGCTTTTTTTAAAAGAATTTGTTCATTTCACCTAAAATTGCAAACTTCAAATCATTGGAAGGTAACTGAAAACAGCATTCTGCACATAGTCTAATTGTGGTTCACAGTTATATGGAAGATATGCTCTGAATGTGGCAAATTTTGGACCTTGAACTGTGACAATGACCTCGAAAGTGAATCACAGAATCTGGCACTCTGCACACTGCCTCATCAAGTTGCAGAAGGGCGATAATTTATTTTGAAATTTATCCATAAATTTTGAAGAGATATGTAAGATAATGTTAATTTGGTCATTTTGACCTTGAATCATGACTTTGATCTTAAAAGTAGGTGCTGAAGCTTGGGCTCTGCACATTGCCTCATCAAGTTGCACAATAATATCAATTCATTTTCATCCTTTAATATTGAAGATACCCTCCTGACAAAGTGAATTTGATCATCTGACCTTCAATTGTGACCTTGACTTTGAAGGTAGGTGACCGAATCTTGAGCTCTACATATTGTCTCATCAAGTGTCTCATCAAGATACACTATTGTGCCAAATACTTTGAAAATCAGCCAAAGCACTTAGGAGATACAGAGCAGACAAGAAGCGGCTCACAGTATGACAGATAGAGGCCATTCTTATAATCCCCTCAATTCTTCCAGACAGGAGTAAAAATACCATAGCTTTAGGGCAGATGAAGATTTTAAATTGTGAAATGAAGTGAGCCTAGGCAGAGCCAATATATGACCCCTAAGTCATAAAATGAACATATATAGCAGTTGTCACTAGCTGATATACCCAAACTCTAAGCCTTCTGATTTCAGATATGAAGGATTTTAGTCTTAGTAGAATGGGGAAAGCCCTGGAGTCATCATATGAATAAACTTGTTCAAGGTCAACTAAAAGATGCTAATTACCAAATACCAAAGCCTTAGGCCTTCTGATTTCAGAAATTAAGATTGTTAGAGATTTCCTTTGTATTTAAATTTAAGTGAGCTTGAAATTGTCAGAAAATGGACTTGTCACTCATGTAGTATAGCCAACATTTTGCAATTTTTACCTCAAAACAAAAAGGCACCTCCTTGGATCATTGATAACATTTTTTATAGTTTCAAGATTCTAGGTCAAATGGCTTATGAATATGAGCACAGAAACAGTTTTCAATGAAAGTTCAATTATGACCCTGACCTATATGACCCAAAACAATAGGGCACTTCCTTGGATCATTGGCAACAGTTGTATGAAGTTTCATGGCTGCAGGTTAATTGGTTCTGGAGTTAGATCATGGAAACAAAAAGCAATTTCTTAATTTTACACAATTTTATCCCAATTGTTTTTCTTGAGGGGAGTCCAAAAGCATCACTGTGTGGGAATGGGTTATTCAGAAATATAAATATATTTCCCATGTGTTCCAATAGAACCTTCACATTATCAATTAGGTTCATCTTTTTGACTTAAAAAGTATTCTGGCCAAGTTTCATGAAGCTTGAGCCAAAATTGTGGCCTAAAGAGTGTAAGCAAAGAAATTGGCATAAATGTCCCGTTTCCTTTGTTTTTTAAATAAAACCTTCTCATAATCAAAAGAGTTAAACCTTATGAACTAACAATTATTCTGGCCAAGTTTCATGAAGATTGAGCCAAAATTGTGGCATCTGGAGTGTTAAAAACTTTGTCATTAAAGCCCCTTTTCCTGTGTTTTCAGACAGAACCTTCCCATAATCAATATTGTTCATCCTTTTGATCTAAAAATTATTTTGGCCAAGTTTCAAGAATTATGAGCCAAAATTGTGGCCTCTAGGGTGTTAAAAAAGAAATTGTCATTAAGGCTCCTTTTCACATGTTTTACAAAAGAATCTTCACATAATTGATTAACAGGATTCATCCATATGACCTAAAAATCATTCTGGCCAAGTTTCATGAAGATTGAGTCAAAACTGTGGCCTCTAAAGTGTAAACACTAATTGTTGAAGCAGCACTACAGACAATAGACATTCAATGATCACAAAAGGTCTCCATGAGCACTTTGTGCTCAGGTGAGCTAGATAGAGATACGAGACTTGCATGTAAAACTTAAATGAAAGCATGACACCAACTCCCAATTGACTGTAAAGCCTGCCTATTTGAAAAGACGAGCTAAAAATTATGGCCTCTATATTATAAACACCTAAACTGTTTTTGATGCGAAATGGACATTACATACATAGAAGGGTCATAAAAATGAAAATATGAGCATAATGTGCAGGAGCTTATAAATACTTTGTAAATTATCAAAAGGAATCATAAAGTTTGAGTATCATGTCTTAGAAAATCTTAAATTAGAAAACTCTAACTCAGGTCTGTAATTAGAAAATTCTAATGTAAGAGTGCAAAATGTATGAAATACAAAGCGCAAGACATTAAACCCCCTTCTTACATAACATGGTTTCACTGAAATCCACATTTTCTACAACTATTAAGGTTCTTGCAATAAACAACAATAATGAGAAGTTTTCAGAAATTTTGCCATGAAAAATGAAGGAGACATTGATGAAAATTAATGACAGGTATCTGTAAACCATTGAAGGCATTGTCACTTATATTTGCAATAACAGGGAAATAAAAAGTTTTTCAAAACAAGCTGTCAAGATAAGGGTTAAAATATGACCTTGACTCTGAGACCCTTTATTGATTGATTGAATGGGGTTTAACGCCGCTTTTAACAGTATTTCAGTCATATCGCGGCAGCTGGAGCACCTAACAATGGATTGCTGGTATTTCTCACACCAGTACTACCACTACATCCTTTCCTAGCCTCCAGCTGCTATCTCACTTAGGTTTACGATTATCCACCCATTGGTGAGAGACAATTGTCGGAAAGAATATTTGCTGCCGCCGGGGATCGAATAGAATTGTATTACTGACACAAACCTACATGTCATCAAACAGAAAGCAATATAGCGGAATGCCCTCAATCTTCCAATGTATGGGGCATAGAAGTCTTATACAGATAAAAGCTTACTCTTGTAGTTGTGGGGAGCTTGCGGCGAGAACCACTCGAAAGCTGTCTAGGTGGTCGGTGAATTCCGATTTCGCTGATATTGGTGGAGTGTCTGAAATAGAACAATAAATTTAACACTTGGACTTATGATTGAAAATCAGTATATCAACTTTAATCAAACCCATTCCTACACAATCCTGCTTTATACCACCTTCAAGAAAAAGCTTGGGAGAACATTGTCGACATAATGAAATTGTCTGTTACAAGCAATTTCTTCATACCCACAATGTTTTCTACCCTAAGAGATGTGCTTCAGGGTCTACATCTCCAACCAGCCTGAATTTACTAATTTACCTATATACCCACTTAATGCACTTTTTTTCATGACCCTTGAGAAAGCATTTAACCAGTGGTTAACCGTTTCCCTATTTTCAGCCTTTCCCTTGTTTTTACATCCCTGTGATATTATACAAATATACTTGAAAAAACATTGTGGAAAATGAATGAATTGCTTGTAAAAAGCAATTTCTTATTTTTACACAATATTTTTTATCATATAGGATTGTTATCTTTTTTAATGGTACTTACTTTATAATGTCATCAGCTCTCCCTTTGAATTTGGACAAGTCCAAAATTATGAAAAACATGTAAAGGTTTTCTAGTATTTCACAAACTTTCAGTTGCAGGAAAAAATCCTTTTAAATTACACAATTCTACAATCATCATCAGGCAAAGAACTAGTTAATGGAGAATAATACAGATTTCTTAAACATCAATGGGAAATGTTTCATATCATGAAAATCTTCAGTGAAGAATAGTTATAAAGTAGGCAATTAACAGACATGCCATACATTCCAGATTATGCAGGACAGCACAGGTAGCCAACATGGGTGAGGATAGAGTAATATTAACAAAAATAATGTTAACACAAAACTTTTATATCTCATTGTTATATAATGAGATATAAAATTTTTGTGTAAACATTTTTTGGGGTCAATTTACATTAATATTACACTATCCTCATGTCTAAAACAAGAGCTGTCAGAGGATAGCAACCCTTGACTATTCTGAGTGCTGGATAGTAAATGCAATTCAATCAATTGATTGATTGAATGGGGTTTAACACCACTTTAAACAGTATTTCAGTCATATCGTGGCGGTTGGAGCACCTAACGATGGAATCCTGGTATTTCTCACACGAGTACTACCACTACATCTTTCCCTAGCCTCCAGCTCCTATCCCTCCTAGGTTTACAATTATCCATCCATTGGAGATTAATAATTGGTCAAAAAGAGTATGTGCTGCTACAGGGGATCAAACCAATGATATCCCATGATTGAAGATTAGGAGTCTTGTGCGCTACCAACCGCGTTATGATGGCGGCTAAATGCAATTCACTGTCATCATTAGGCAAAATCTGTTCCTAAGTAGTAATAGAGATAAAATTCTATTACTTAAATTCCAAGTCAAACAAGAAGTCAAACAAGAGGCCCAGTGGGCCTTCACGGTCACCTGAGTAAAAGAGCATCAAGACAAGGGATTTTGTTTGAAAGAATTAGAAAAAGGTCCACCAAAGGAACATTCATGTGAAATTTGATTAGAATCTACCTAGTAGTTTTAAAGAATTTTACAATCAAAATTTCTGTTAGAAATTAATTTTGTTTCCATAGCAACCAGAGTTCATGGAACAAAATTATTTTTAGCAGTTTGGAAGAGGATTGTGCAAGGAACACCCCTGTTAAGTTTGGTTAAAAATTGGCCCAGTATTTTTCAAGATATAGTTGTTTAAAGAAAAGTTTACGCATGCACAGATGCACGACGGACACAGGACCATGACAATAGCACCGCTGGCCTTTAGTGTATCTGAAAATGTGGACTTTATTGTGTAAACAAGAGAAATATTCATGTGATGATACTACATACGAAATATCAAAGCTCCATCATCTTCAGAGTTAGTTTCAAATGATGGCATACTTTTGAGCCCTGTACCATAATTGAAACAAGAGGGCCGTTGGCCCTGGGGCGCTCACCTGAGATAAAGGCTCTTTTTCTTTCAACAGTCTAATTTCATGTTAAGGTTAGGATTATGAAACAAGTGGGCCACAATTACATATAAAGACTATGAACCTGGGGATCCAAAAGTCTAAATTATAAATTCCAAGGCCTTAGTGCTGATTTGAAAGAAGGAAAAAAACTTTTTCCATGGGTTATAATTTCAGAAACAACAAAGAAGTCTGTGAACTGATGCTTCATGCCTATACCCCCCCACCCGAGTCTGCCCCTGGAAACCCTAGGATCATGATTTTAGCTATTTTGTAAGAGATCAATATACTGATGCTTCTTGCAAAATATCAAGGCTCTACACCTTCTGGGTCAGGAGGAGAAGATTCTTAAAGATTATTTTGAAATTTCACTTTTGTTGCCATGGCAACCAGAGTTTTTAACAGATTTCAATTCTTTTAGCTAATTTTAAGGGGGACCACCTAAGCAACATTTATGCCAAATTTGGTTCAAATTGGCCCAGTGAATTGGGAGGAGATGTCTTTTAAAAAATTGTTCTTTATTTCTATATAACTCCCCCCCCCCCCCCCCCGAGTCTGCCCCTGGGGATCCGAGGATCATGATTTTAGCTATTTTGAAAGAGGTCAATATACTGATGCTTCATGCTAAATATCAAGGCTCTACGCCTTCTGGGTCAGGAGGAGAAGATTTTTAAAGATTATTTTGAAATTTCACTTTTGTTGCCATGGCAACCAGAGTTTTTAACAGATTTCAATTCTTTTAGCTTTTTTTGAAGGGGACCACCTAAGCAACATTTCTGCCAAATTTGGTTCAAATCGGCCAAGTGGTTTGAGAGGAGATGTCATTTAAAAAATCGTTCTTTATTTCTTTATAAACCCCACCCCCCTGGGGCTCGGAGGATCATGATTTTAGCTATTTTGAAAGAAGTCAATATACTGATGCTTCGTGCTAAATATCAAAGCTCTATGCCTTCTGGGTCAGGAGGAGAAGATTCTTAAAGATTATTTTAAAATTTCACTTTTGTTGCCATGGCAACCAGAGTTTTTAACAGATTTCAATTCTTTTAGCTATTTTTGAAGGGGACCACCTAAGGAACATTTCTGCCCAATTTGGTTAAGATTGGCCAAGTGGTTTGAGAGGAGATGTCATTTAAAAAATCGTTCTTTATTTCTTTATAAACCCCACCCTGGGGCTCCGAGGATCATGATTTTAGCTATTTTGGAAGAGGTCAATATACTGATGCTTCATGCAAAATATCAAGGCTCTACGCCTTCTGGGTCAGGAGGAGAAGATTTTTAAAAATTATTTTAGAATTTCACTTTTGTTGCCATGGCAACCAGAGTTTTTAACAGATTTCAATTCTTTTAGCTATTTTTGAAGGGGACCACCTAAGGAACATTTCTGCCCAATTTGGTTAAGATTGGCCCAGTGTTTTAGGAGGAGATGTCGTTTAAAGAAATTGTTGACGGACGACGCACGACGGACGGATGCCGGACAAAAGGCGATCACAATGGCTCACTTGAGCACTACGTGCTCAGGTGAGCTAAAAATCTTGCTAGAAGTCTTCTAGATGATGGTTGCTACGGACAAAATATAAAAACTCTAAGCCAAGCTGCCCAGTGGTTCTTGAGAAAACAATAAAAAATGTTTAAAAGTTAACGGACGACAGACAAACGATGATTGCAAAAGGTAACCATGACCATTCAGTGGTGACCTAAAAATATGAATTTCTTAACAAGATGAACTTTGAACCCTGGGCGTAGCCCGATACATGACCCCAGGTACATAAATTTCACAAACTTTAGTACACCTGTCTTTACAGTCATGCACATAAAATATTTAAGCTCTGGCATTTAGGGTTTATTAGAAAAGATTTTTTAAGAAGTACAAAAATTTACCCCTTTCTGCGCCCGACTGGGGCCCCTTTTACCCCAAGCCCCCCCAACCTCTTTTCACAAACTGGAATTGGCATCCCCCAATGATGCTTCCAAGCAAGTTTGGTTGCAATCCCCTCAGTAGTTCCTGAGAAGAAGATGAAAAAGTTACCAAAAATGACCCCCTTTTGGTCCCCATTTTAGGCCCCTCTGACCTCCAGCCTTTTAATTTTCACAAATCTGTATAATCAGTACCCAATGATGCTTTTCACCAAGTTAGTTTGAAATTGGCTTAGTACTTCATCAGAAGAAGATGAAAATGTGAATTTTTTAACATGATGAACTTTGACCTCTGGGTGTGGCCCCATACATGACCCCAGGGGCATGAATTTCACAATTTATAATATACCTGTCCTAGTTGTCATGCACACAGAATATTTAAGCTCTGGCATTAACGGATTATTAGAAGAAGATTTTTAAAGAAGTACCAAAAATTACCCCTTTTTGCCCCCGATTGGGGCCCCTATGACCCCCAGAACCCCTATTTTCACAAACTTGAATTGGCATCCCCCAATGATGCTTTCTACCAAGTTTGGTTGAAATCCCCCCAGTAGTTCTTGAGAAGAAGATGAAATATTTAAAGGTTACCAAAAATAACCCCCTTTTGGTCCCCATTTTAGGGCCCCCTGAACCCCCAGCCTTTTAATTTTCACAAATCCGAATAACAATTACCAAATGATGCTTTTCACCAAGTTAGTTTGAAAAGATGAAAATGTGAGTTTTTTAACATGATGAACTTTGACCTCTGGGTGTGGCCTAATACATGACCCCAGGGGCATGAATTTCACAATTTATAATATACCTGTCCTAGTTGTCATGCACACAGAATATTTAAGCTCTGGCATTAACGGTTTATTAGAAGAAGATTTTTAAAGAAGAACCAAAAGTTACCCCTTTTTGCCCCCGATTGGGGCCCCTATGACCCCCAGAACCCCTATTTTCACAAACTTGAATTGGCATCCCCCAATGATGCTTTCTACCAAGTTTGGTTGAAATCCGCCAAGTAGTTCTTGAGAAGAAGATGAAAATGTTTAAAAGTTAACGGACGACGGACGACGCACGACATCAGACAAACGATGATTGCAATAGGTCACCATGACCATTCGGTCAGGTGACCTAAAAAAGATTAAATTCCACCAAATGAATGTCTGAGTAATGGACATTTACCTAGAAAATGATATGCTGGTCACAAAAAATTGTGCAAACATTCAAAGCAATAGCATTTGGTAGAAAGAGAGTTTTAAAAGATATATCACAGTTGCATGTGAAGTTTAACAAAGAATTTCTAGGTCTGAAAAGGGTTAAGCTTCAACTAAAATGAATGTCAGAGTCTTGAATCTGTGTCTAGAGGCTGATATTATTGCCACAAAAACATGTGCAAAGTTTCAGAGCAATAGCATTCATAGAAACTGAGATATGCCACTTGCACTTGTTATGGTTTAACAAGATCATTATGCTGATGCCAATACCAGCGCCCAAGTAACTGGAAAAGCGCCCCCATTCTTGGAATAGTCTAATAGTTAAGCTGAAATTTGATAATTACCTGGAGCCAGGAAAGTATTAGCCATGTCAGTACTTCACACCTAAGATTGGACAATTAGTGGTGATAAATGCCTTAGATCATAGCTAATTGATTTACTAGGTTTAAATCAATTATTGATATCAGTACAAACCTATAAACTTAGATTTTTGAAATCTCACATCTTGCGTGAATCCAATTCAAAAGAAATGATCTCGATCAAAAGTACTGGTGATAACTGTTAATTCCAAGAAACGAATTACGACAAAAACTCCAAAGTGAAACTAGGTATCCCATAGTCTAAGAATATTACACGGATTATTGTGTCTGTCCTCAGAATTATAAATAAAGGCAAAAGTGTTTTTTTTTTCAAGTCCAGTTTCTTTTAAGTACATTTGATAAATTTTAATCATATCTTTAATATTGGTAAAGAATTTAGGAGAGTTCCATAACTGCAATAGAGGTTTGAAGATTGATCTATGTGACATTTTCTCAACGTGTCAGTAACTCCAGGTGATCAACAACTTGTCAGAAGACTTTGCTACGCCATTTTATCCTTTTCCTCCATGGGTGGAAATATTAATCTCAATCATACATACAATGGTCACAAGAGAAACAAACAAAATCGTTGAAATGATATCCCTACCGAAAATATCACTGGAGTATATCAATCTTATGGACAGGTTATCTTCTATCTACATCAACCAAGGACATAATATCACTTATCTGATAAACCTAGCATTTATCAGTCATTTAATATTAGAAACCTTACATCAGTCAGTTATTTTTAGATTGGGAAACGGCACAAGGGGCTTACACTATTTGGCATCCTTTTAACCCTTTCCCAAATTGCACAATTTTAGGGTGGTCCAAATTGAAAGGTGTTGCAGAGGACAGAAATGATGTCAGTGAAAATATAATTTGTGAACATTATAGCCCAAGAAATATTAAGGCAAAAGGAGAAAAATGCTGATTATCAGCATTTTCTTCTTTTCCTTCAATGTTTTCTGACATAGTCTCCTTTAGATACATCAAAACCCAGTCTTGTTTGGGAAAGGGTTTATATAATCTGATGTGTTTTTGTAAATGAAAACAGTAAATCAGATGTCATACTAAACAGATATAAATAGATAACACAAATTACTGATAAGCATTTTCAAAATTTAAATATTGTTAGATTTTAAAGTGAAGATGAATGATAAACAAGAGGACCATGATGATCCTATATCGCTCCCCTGAGTATGATGGCTCAAGGCTTTATGAGATAATATACAAAATATCAAAGCCCTACACCTTATCCTTTTAGAGAAGAAGATTTTTTTAAGATTTTCTCCTTTAATCCTAGGTAGAGTGAAGATCCAACCATGTTGAGCTAATTTCAAGAGTACGGTGATTCTTAGAAGTACTTAAGTAGAGAGTCAATAGGCATTAATACATACCAAATATCAAAGCTCTAGGCCTAATGGTTTTGAAGAACATATTCTATGATATCCTTTATTACTCCTTTCAGGGATTGCATAGAAAAGCGCTTATTTTCTGAGTACAATGATTCTATGAAGTATTTTAGTAAAGGGTCAATAGGTATTATTACACACTAAGTATTAAAACCCTTGGCCTTATGGTTTGGGAGAAGAAGACTTTAAAGATTTCCTTCTTTATTTCTATGTAAAATCAGGTATCACAAAGAAAAGGGCTAATTTTCAGAATACAATTTTATGAAGTATTTTGGTAGATGGTCAATAGATGATGATTCATACAAAATATCAAAGCCCTAGGGCTTATGGTTTGGGAGAAGAAGATTTTTAAAGTTTTCATTCTTTATTTCCAGGTAAAATCAGGGATTGCACAGAAAAGGGCTAATATTCAGAATACGGTAATTCTTTGAAGTATTTTGGTAGTGGGTCAATTGATGATAATATGTACTACATATCAAAGCTCTAGGTCTTTTGGTTAGGGAGAAACATATTTTTAAAGTTTTCCTTCTTTATTTCTAGGTAAAATCAGGGATTGCACAGAAAAGGGCTAATTTTCAGAATACAGTGATTCTTTGAAAAATTTTGGTAGAGGGTAAATAGATGATGATTTGTACCAAATATCAAAGGTCTAGGCTTTACGGCTTGGGAGAAGATTTTTTAAGTTTTTTCAATCCGTTGCCATGGCAACCAGAGTACTTCATGGGTTTCAATTCTTTGAAGTATTTTGAAAGAGCATGACCTAAGGATCATTGATGTGAAGTTTTCTTGAAATTCCATGGTAAGTTTAGGAGCAGAAGTTTTTTTGTAATTGTGAACAGACGGACAGACAGACGGAGGATGACTGATCAAAATAGCTCACCCAGAGCACTTTGTGCTCAGGTAAGCTAAAAATATGCTTTATGGCTTCATCAATCTGAGGCAGCAACTCTGAATTTTATAGTCGATCTCGAAAACCCAAAGAAATTTGCATCTCCTGTTTGTAGTGAAGTTTCCACATAGTTTCATTGAAATCCAGCCAATGGTTTTGAAGAAATAGTGCGGAAACGAATATTACTCTGTATGTATATGGCTTAACCAATCAGGGGCAGTAACTCTAAATTTAATAGTTGAACCAGGTAACCCAAATGATATGCGTATTTCCTCTTTGTAGTGAAGCTTTCCACAAAGTCTCATTGAAATCCAGTCAATGGTTTCCAAGAAATAGTGCAGAAAGGAATATAACTCTGTATTCATATAGCTTCACCAATTAGGGACAATAACTCTGAATTTAATAGTCCAACCGTATAACCCCCCACAATATGTGCATCTCCACTTTGTAGTGAAGCTTTCCACAAAGTTTCATTGAAATCCAGTCAAGGGCAGTAACTCTAAATTCAATAGTTGAACGGGATAACCTCGACGATATGCGCATCTCCTCTTTGTAGTAAAGCTTTTCACAAAGTTTCATTGAAATCCAGTCAATGGTTTCCAAGAAATAGCGTAGAAACGAAACTGGAATGGACAGAATTAAGGACGGACGGGGCAAAAACAATATCCCGATGATTTCATCGGTGGGGTATAAAAAAAAATGAAGATTAGATAATGATTTGTTGTAAGTTATTAGTATTTTTATGGATATTTATATATGTTTGTTGTTCTATATATGTGCATATTATTATGTATGGTCAAAGGCACATTAAGTGCTGACATGCCTATTGAATTATTTGAGATGAATTGAGTTGAGTTATATTTAATTTAGATACATAAATATCTCAAACTAGAAATAATAATAAAACATGTTACGGCTGAACATTCCAGCTTTTAGTAAGGACTCAAAAAGTAGGGTTGTATGTTGGTAGAATTTTACTTCATTTCATCAGACTCGAAGGGTAAGTGTAGAATTTTAATTCATGCTGATCACACTGAATTCCATTGCCTGGTTTTCGTAGATTCTGAGCAGTATTTCCAACTTGGCCACGTTCACAATAAGTGACAGCTGTTGTAACAGATTCAGACGGTTAAAAAACGCATTTAAAATAACATATCAGCATTTCAAATATTTCCATTGCATTTTTAGTTCACCTGACAGAAGGTAATGGTGACCTTCGTAATAATTACAATCATGTTTCATCTGTCGCCATGCGTTAACGTTTTACATTTTTGACGTCCTCTTAAGAGCCCTTATGGATTTTAACCAAACTTCACAAGGGTCTGGCGCTTCCGATTTGTACATGTCATGGAGTTATCTCCCCTGGGGCCTCATAAGGGGCCAAAAAGGGTAGGCCCCGACATCTTTAAAAATCTTCTTACCATGAACCGGCTGTTGAATTGGATTCACATTTGGTATTTATAGTAGGGATGGGAACAAATATTCGTTTTTCATTGTGAATATTCGAATCCGATTTTCGAATTCGAATATTAGTAACTTTTTAAGACATAAAGCAATTTCATTCAGTTTCTCTTTATACAATTAAAGAATAAGAAAAATTATTTCAAATATTGGGTCAATTATAATGATATTATATTCCATTGTATACAGTACACATGTGTCCAAAATCATTGGAAAAATCAATAAATAGGACAGTTCTCAAATCATCTCTTGATTGATAACTGATATTGTTTTGTCGCACACTGGAACATCGACATTGAATTTTGTCCCTTCTCATTCAATTGACCAATGCAATTGAGTAAAACATCTTTTGAAAAGAACATCCTCCTATTATTATTATTCCAATATAAGAAAATAACATTGGTTTAAAATCAAATTTTATTACATCATTGTATTTTGGAACTAAAAATAAAATAAATAAACAAGAGGGCCAGTGGCCTTGGTGCTCACCTGAGATAAGGCTCTTTTTTTTCAAGGCCTAATACTATCTGCGTCTGGAGAAGACCTCCATTAAAATTCAACTAAAATCAATTTATGTTGCCATGCCAAACAATGTATTCAACAGATTTTAGTAATTATTAAAAGGGGACAACCTAAAGTAAATTTCTGTCAAATTTGGTTAGAATTGCCATATAGCTTTGAAAGTGTAGCCTTCTTTATTTCATGCAAGCCCAATCACCTTGCAGCTCTGAAATTTTAGCAATTCTGATAGAGGTGAATGTACTGAAGCTTCATGCAAAATTCAAGATTCATCAACTTCGGAGATAATGTTCTACTTTTATTTTTTTCCCTTTAACAAAGGGAAAGAACTCAAAAAAAGGCAAGGTAGAGTTATGGGTCTTATGCACTGCGCTTCCCCTTGATGACATCTACTCTATCGATGCGGGGGCATAAAAAATTCACCAGATACCATTATTGATGGTTAAGCGCTAAACAGTTGTAACTGCCTATAGTTTTATAGGCAGTTACAGCTGTTTCACACTTTACTATCAATATATCGACATAAACCAAAACCAGAATAGCCATATTTTCAACAAATCAAAATTAAAATTGATGGAATCTGAAAAAATCAAGAGCCGTCAGAGACGGATTATGCTCCCCCAATAAGGCATTGTCACAAAAAATGTATGCCATAAATGGAAAAAGTTTCTTATTGATTGCTACTATAGGCTAGGGATTTGCTTATAGAAAAAGGGACCATTTTGGTAGTGCCAAAAGTTAAAGAGTAACTCCTTGGATGCATACATAGGCATTTAGAGAGAATATAAAAACCATCAAAAGCAAAGGAAAGGTTATCAGAAGTGTTCAGTGAAGGAATGCTCTAGGAGGTATGCCATGAAAAAATGCATGGTCTAACATTGTGATGTATTACAATCATTAATTTTATCTCCTGCTCTGTTTTCTATATAATATATAATTTCTGTTTGAATAGGGTCAAACACTAATTTTAACAGTTTTGATGTCATATTGCAAGTAATAAAGCACCTAGCCATGGAGTTCTGGCATTTTCTTTCAAACCTGGCACATCATAGTTGAGAATCTGAAGCCCTACTCACTGCAACAATAAACTATTTTTTTAATCAAGGAAGACATTTTCATAACATAAAAAGCTGAAATGGTTCACTTCTATAGAAGATACATTATTTTTCTGAAGATGATTAATTCCATGAATTGAATGTTATACTAGAAAGTTAATACATTTTCTCCTTTTTTGAGTATAGCAAAACAATATGTTAGTTTTGCACATATTTTTCAAAGGTAGTGAAAGAAGCCAAGTTTACATATCGATGACAAATTAATAGCAGCTATAGTTTCATGTATAGCTGTCGTTATTTCGGTGCATGTACGCAGTTGCTCTACATCTAGTCTATTATATAATGCTTTAAGGGCAAGTGCCAGTCTATGAAATTCATTAAGGTACTTTGATCTTTTAGATTTCACGGACATTTATGTAAGTAAAATTCTCAAATAAATTGTTAAAATTCCCTCCTCCTCATCCCATACTTAAGTTAGTAGAGCAACTGCGGAAAATCTTGGTTCAAAGATACTGCTGTAGGTTTTGTTCCAGGTCATCGTTAGACAGGAAGTCAGGTTTACTTGCTTTTCCAACCAAGCTATGTTTCAAACAAACCGGCGTAGCTTCCAACAATCTGGTTATCAAGAACATTTCTGTGTGTAGGATGAACAATCTGTGATAGACATGAAATCAAGCAATACTTTGGTGTAAAAGACAAATCGAACTTGCCACAGCTACCAGAATGAATGTATTGTGTTACAAATCACCTTTGGTTTTGCGACTGTATTTCAAGTGCCTTTAATAAGTGATATACAATAGGTCAATATCAGTGTCTCTTCCTAGAACTGAATTTAAGGTCTGCATTCAAAAATAACCAAGAAATTTACTGGTAAAGAAAACATCTGCTTATTTAAATATCTAAAGGTGTCAATTGGACATGAGTCTGGCTTGCTACCGTTGCTAACCCAAGGTTGTGCAAGCGACAGGTTCCCTTACTTTCAGAAAGAAGGGCTATTGTTGTCTGGCATCCAGCAAAAATTGATTTGATTGATCTGTTGATTTGATGCTGAACTAGCAATCAGAGTTGCGTCTGACTTGCTGCCGCTGAATTCCCAGGGTTTGCAAATGAGACGGATTCTCTTATTGCAGTATGTTGTTGCTACATATAACTTGTTGATATATAGCCCACATGGGGCTAGCATTGGTTGTTTTTGTTGGCCTATTGAGGCATAAATTCTTGTGTTGTTTGGGGGGCTTGCCATTAACAAGCATCGGCGCCCCCATGTAATATTGCTTCATTCTTACATATATATAAATTGCTTGATATGGAAGCCGCAGCCAAACTTATAAGCCAAACCAAAAACAATTATCTTAATAATAAGAAGTATTAAAATTGTAGTTAGATGAAAATTATCTTTGTTTATCAATGCATCCGAAATAATCATCTTTAGCTGTACCCATTGAAAGAGCTCTACAAACTACATGGTTGATACTTGAGTATTGATTACTGATACTTACTTGAACATTAGGGTGGTACTTGTAAAGTGCTGTACTTCTACTCATTGAGTTCTAACCATCAACAAATTTTAAAATTCATTGCAACAAATCTTAACAGTTTTACCCTGAACACTTTTTGAGAGGCAGTTGTTATAGGGCAAAGGGTTGAACATTTTACCTTGACATTCTGCAAAAGAGTTTTATTATTTTCTGCTCAGTACTTCTAATAATTTAGTTCTATAATCACCCACAAAGATTGGAATTAATAGCTAACATTCTGTAAGATATATACCCTAAACAATATATTTAATGACACACGGAGAGCCAACATAAAGCTAACAAACATAAAGCCCTCTTTTTCCATGACATATTTTTTTTACACAAAATTCAAATAGTTTATGGTCAAGGGCGTTTGATTTGCTACTCAAATATGAAATTTCATCAAATTCTGACCATTAGACTTGGAGAAATCAGAGAAAAACTGTATTTTACCCTAAGTCCCCTTTTCCTGTGACAAGGCCTCAAATCACAAAACTGGTAATTAGACATCTGCATTATATCATAGGGAGTTCACATGGTAAGTTTCATTTGATTTGGTCAAGGGTTATGGAGAAATCGCTCCGGACAGACAGACAGACAAACATACAAAGCAGCGGCTATATGCTCTCCCTTCGGGGATCATAAAAATCACCTGAGGATCATTCCAGTTAAATATGCTTGAAATCCATCAACTGGTTTCAAAGAAAAGGGTTTTCAAAGCTTTAACAATATATTGAAACTAGCCCTGCCCATTAAAGCCGTGTTTTTCCTCCGAACGAAATTCTTTAAAAAAATCTGATTTAGGGTCACCCAATGATCCTTTTTGTGAAATTAAGTTGAAATAAATCTACTGGTTTTTGGGAAGAAGATTTTTGAAGGTTTCACCATATATATGGAAATTAATCCCGCCCATTAAGGCCATGTTTTTCATACAATCATAATTCTTTGAAGAAATCTGATAAAGGGTCACGGAATGGCCATTACTGTAAAATTTGGTTGAAATCCATCCATTGGTTTCTGAGATGAACATTTTTAAAGGTATCACAATATATGGAAATAGCCCTGCCCATTAAAGCCATGTTTTTCATCTGATTAAAAATCTTTGAAGGAACCTGATAGTGGGTCACCCAAGGAACCTTTCAGTGAAATTTGGTTTAATTCTGTTCAGTAAAGTAAAAGTTAACGGATTGATGGATGGATACACGCAAGCACATATGGACGGATGCATGACGTATACAAGGCCATGGCAAAGCTTGCTGGCTTTCAGCCTGTGGAGCTAGAAACAGAGGCACTTATATGCCTGATTTGATCCACCGGCCTGATATACTTATCATACAGGTAATTATATTTTCTTTAAGCAACAATATTATAGGAAATAACTCTTTTTCTTTAAATCAATTTAAAGAATCTGATGAAGGGTCATCATTCTTGTTGAATTTGGTTGAAATTGATCCACCAAGAAGATCTAAAGACTTTTCACTATTTACCATAAATGGAAATTAGTCATTAGTCAAGCCATGTCTTCTTTTAACAAACATACTTCTTACAAGAAACCCAATAAAGTGTCACCAAAGGTTCATTCTGTGAAGTTTGGTTGTAATCCATCCATAGATTCTGAGAAGAAGATTTTCAAGTTTTCCTCATATATAGAAATTAACCCTGCCAATAAAAGCCATGTTTTTAATCAAATCAGATTTCTTTAAAGGAATTTGGTATAGGGTCATCCAAGGATAATTCCTGTGAAATTTGATTTGATTTTTACAGTAAAAGTTTACAGACGGACACATGACATACATATTGCCATGACTATAGCAATGTTGGCTTTATTCCAGTAGAGCTAGAATCCAATACTTGGCACTTTAGGTAAATATATAGTTTACCGGTATATACCTTTAAAAATCCTAGACCAAATTAATTTTGTGTAAGAGCAACAGAAAAGATAAGGCTACTAACAGAAAAACAGACAGGCATAATTATTCAGTTAAAGCAATAAACCCTTCTCTACATTGTAGATTGCAGGGGGGGTATAATTAAGGTACCTGTATGATCTATATGAATAAAAAAAAAAGGGTTAGACAATCTTAAACTACAAAGTCTATCTAAATGAAATTCAAATATTCTTCTAGAGGGGTTTGAGTGCCTGATTCGCTAAAACAACCTCATATACAGGAAATTTAATTTTCTTAAACACAGGAGGAAACTCATTGTAGAAAGAATAACTTTTTTTAGAATTTATCTAAAGGGAGACAACTTTATTTTGTACAATAAATAATCTCAGTTAAACAGTAAAATTATTTTCCTTGCATCATTATGTGCTCACTACCTATAATTTGGCGAATTCTCCAAAGCAATTTTATTCAAGCGATGAATTTTTTTTCAAGAAATCTGGTAAACAGTCACTAATGAATAATTCCTGCAAAATTTGGTTGAAATCTATCCTCCTGAATTTTTAAAGTTTTCACTGTATACCATGTATGGAAATTAGTCCCACCCATAAAACCCTTCGAAATTTTAGACTCATCCAAATTCAAAGGGATAGCAGACAACATTATAAAGTTAGTACAATTAAAACAGTAGCTATTGTATAGGATAGAAAACATTGTGGAAAAAGAAGAAATTGCTTGTTACAAGCAATTTCTTCCTTTCTCACAATGTTTTCAAAAATAATATCACGGGCAAGTCAAAAAGAGGGACTGTACAGGAAAGGGTTAAACCATGGTTCTTAAACAACTAGAAATCTGTTAACAAAAACTCACCGAGTGTAACCCAGCTTGCACTGAAAGTAAACTACAGTGAAAATGGGAAAAGGCAATATCCGAAAATAAAATAAGTCATTAAAACAGGAAGTAGAAAACTTGAGAACCTAATTTTAGTAAGCGCTATTGAGGATTCCTAGTTCAACATCCATACTAAGTTTCAAGTTGATACTATCTATAGTTGTTGAGAAAATATGATAGAAATATACCACTATACCAAAGAATTTTCTAAAATAAACTATGTGATAAAACAGGAAGTGGATAACTTGCAGACCTAATTTGGTAGTCACCATGTAGGACACATTGTTGAACCTTGACATGAAGTTTGAAGTCAATCCAACCAATACTTGCAGAGAAAAATGAAAAAAAAAATATATACAAGGCAATCTCCAAAATTAAAACAAAGTCTTCAAACAGAAAGTTCATAAATTGTGAATCTTAATTGGTAAGCACAATGTAGGACCCCTAGCTGAACCTCTATATCAAGTTTCAAGTCAATGTTATCAATACTTGCTGAAACATACGCAACAAAATGTATACCACTATACATGACAATGTCTGAAAATAAACTAAGAAGTAACAAGATGTGTTTGTGAAACACCATGCCCCGGAAACAGGGTGATTTTTATTGTTTTTTTTGCTTTGTTTTAGGGAAAAGGGTTAAAATTTTAACCTTGACCTTGATGAAAAGACCTTGTTGAGACCTAACTACATACCAAATATTAGTATTGTAACTTAATAGGGGATTAAGTTAGATGAAAATGTTTAGTTTGCAGGTTAAGTTTTTGAGTAACGTTTTAGGGAAAAGGGTTAAAATTTTGACCTTGACCTTGATGAAATGACCTTCCCAAGTTGCTCCTTGTTGAGACCTATCTACGTACCAAATTTTAGCATTGTAACTTAATTAGGGATGAAGTTATAGGAAAATGTTTAGTTGGCAGGTTAAGTTTTTGAGCAACATTTTAGGAAAAAGGGTTAAAATTTTGACCTTGACCTCGTTGAAATGACCTTCCCCAGTTGCGCCTTGTTGAGACCTATCTATGTACCAAATATTAGCATTGTATCTTAATTAGGGATGAAGTTATAGGAAAATGTTTAGTTTGCAGGTTAAGTTTTTGAGTAATGTTTTAGGAAAAAGGGTTAAAATTTTGACCTTGACCTTGATGAAATGAACTTTCCCAGTTTTGCCTTGTTGAGACCTATCTACATACCAAATTTTAGCATTGTAACTTAATTAGGGTTGAAGTTATAGGAAAATGTTTAGTTGGAAGTTTTGCAGACAGACAGACAGACAGACAGACAGATGGACACCGGTAAAACAACATGCCCCCGATCTATCGATGAGGGGTCATAAAAATAGGAAGTAGATAAGTAGTGGACTAAGATTTGGCTAGCATAATGGAGGACCCCAAGTTAAACATTCAAGTCAATTCCATTAATAGTTATTGAGAAAAATGTGTAAGAAATATACCACTGTAACACAGAATGTCAAAAAATAGTTGTATAACAGGAAGTAGATGTTTTACTGATTTATATTTGATAAGCAATATGTAGGATCCCTGGTCAAAAATCCATACTAAGTTTCATGTCAATGCCACCAATAGTTATGGAGCAAAATGTGACAGAACTAGAGGCGCTTGAGCGCCTGATTCGCTCCACCGGCCTGAATTTACTTATCATTCCTGAGAAGTTTGGTTAAAAACCTTCCTGCAGTTTGCAAGTTATTATTTTCAAAATTTCACTGTAAACCATATACGGAGACAAGGATCATTCTAGTGAAATTTGGTTGAAATTCATCTTGTGTTTTCTAAGAAGAAGATTTTTGAAGCTTTCACCATATATGGAAATAAGCCCTGCCCATTAAAGCCATGTTTTCTTTCTGATCAAAATTCTTTGAAGGAATCTGATAAAATGTCACCCAAAGATCATTCCTGTAAAATTTGATTGAAATGCATCAATTGATTTCTGAGAAGAAGATTTTTGAAGGTTTCACCATATATGCAAATTAGCCTCGCCCATGAAAGCCATGTTTTTCTTCTGATCAAAATTCTTTGAAGGAATCTGATTAAGGGTCACCCAATGACCATTCCTGTAAAATTTGGATGAAATCAATCTATTGGTTTCTGAGAAGATTTTTGAAGCTTTCAACATATATGCAAATTAGCCTGCCAATGAAAGCCATGTCTTTCTTCTGATCAAAATTCTTTGAAGGAATCTGATAAAGGGTCACCCAATGATCATTCCAGTAAATTTTGGTTGAAATCCACCCATTGGTTTCTGAAGAAGATTTTTGAAGGTTTCACCATATATGTAAATTAGCCCCCCCCCCCCCCCCCCATTAAAACTATGTTTTTCTTCTGATCAAAATTCTTTGAAGGAATCTGATAGAGGGTCACCCAAAGATCACTTCTGTGAAATTTGGTTGAAATCTGTTCAGAGGAGATGATTTCCAAAGTAAAAGTTTAAAGATGGACAACCTGATGGATGGATGGATGGATGCACGACGGACACAATGCCATTACAATAGCTCTTTGGCTTTCAGCCAGTGAAGCTAATAACATAAAACAGGAAGTAGACAACCTACAGACCTAAATTCAGTAAATAGAATGTAGGACCCCTAGCTGCCCCTCCACACCAAATTCAAGAATAGTTGCTGAGAGAAATGAAACAAAAAGTACAGACGGATGGAAGGGCACAGATCGAAGGATGGACTGAGGTTAACCAGTTTATCCCCCTCTTCTTGAAAGCGGGGTATCAATATGTTTTTTGAAGAATTCAAATACAAGATCATTCCTGTGAAATTTAGCTGAAATCTATCAGCGGGTTTCTAAGAAGCAGGTTTTTTTAAGTATTTAATTTTCACCATATATGGAAATTAGCCCAGCAAGATTATATTAATATTCTAACTTAAGAAAGAGGCTCACATCTAGCTATAACATGAGGCCATAAGAAAATATACATACATAATCTGTGTCTATAGGGAACTGCAGAAAATATGTCACTCTTCATGATCAATACAGTGTTTTTTTTAACTCAGATATTTTCTCTGACTGAAAATGAATTGTGCCATGGAAATCAAATGAAATCCTATATATGCGATAAATAGATTAACCCATTACCACACAAAAAAATTAAGACTGAATCAAATTGAAAGACTGAAGTTGCAGATGACAATTTCAAGATGATGAAATTTCAAAAGTCTTTGTCTTTCTTGGTAGAAAGCTTTAAATTTTCATCTACAATGTTTTCCATACATTTTTTTCTCGAGGTGAATAAAAAAGTAGGATTGTGCAGCAATGGCTTAAACACTGAATTACTCTCAGAAAATACATGCAATATACTTATTCTATTTTCAGGAAAAATTCAAAATTTGACCTTCAAGAAAATTTACATGTGGCAAGAAAATTAGCCTGTGAATGACATCTGCATCAACAGAAAACAGCCATCATTATCAACATCCACCTAATGTGTTTATAACAGCCATCATACTTCACATCTACCTGATGTGTTTATAACAGCCATCATAATAAACATACACCTAATGTGATTTTAACAGCAATCATTATCGACATCCACCTGGTGTGTTAATAACAGCAATCATTATCAACATCTACCTGGTGTGTACAGTCAGTAGCGCACCAGAATCCTAATCTTCAATAATGGGTTGTCATTGGATCGATCCCTGGCGATGGTAAATGTTCTTTCCAATATTTGTCTCTCACAAATTGGTGGATAATGGTAAACCTTAGTTGGATAGAAGGTGGAGGCTAGGAAAGGATAAGGTGGTAGTATTGGTGTGAGAAATACCAGGAATCCATTGTTAGGCCCTCCAGCCGCAGCCATATAATAAGAATACTGCTAAAAGTGCCGTTAGACCCCATTCAATCAATCAATCAATCGGTGTTTATAAGGGCCATCATTATCGACATCCACCTGATGTGTTTATAACAGCCAGCATTATTGACATCCACCTGATGTGTTTATAACAGCCAGCATTATTGACATCCACCTGATGTGTTTATAACAGCCAGCATTATTGACATCCATCTGATGTATTCATAACATCAATCATTATCGACATCCACCTGATTTGTTTATAGCATAACAGCCATCATTATGGACGTCTACTTGATGTGATTATAACACACTCTGATTCTCTCATTAAGTTATGAGTAAGCTAACTACAAGGCATAGCTGTGGTGCAATAAGAAGCTTACACAACTACAAATCCAGGGACCAAGGATGTACCCACACACTCCCACTACTGCAAATATTCTTTCTGACAGATGAAATAGTGATTCAGCTCTCACAATGACACCCAAATTAGCTAAATTCAAGCAAGCAAGAGTTACTGTTCTTGTGCACTACACTTTTCCCAAATATCTATCCTTGAAGCTTCAGGTTGATAGCCGCTTTACTTTCAGAAATATACTCAAATTTGGAGTCTAAAAAATAAAAAGACTAGACTGTAGCAAATTGTTGCAAGAAACAGCTCTCATACTGCAGTAACTGCTCTACCTGCATAAAGAGCATAAAGAGCAGGTAGAGATAAAAAAAGCAGAAAAAATTAGGTTAAAGTTTCATCTCAGAGACAAAAACCATAAGAAACCTATTGATCACACATGCATTTGTCATGATATGACTTTGGTTTCCGAGTTATCCTAGAATTCTTGAAGAATTTTGATAGATGGCCATCAGGTGATGATATTTACAAAACGTCAAAACTCTAGGCTTTACCATTCATAGAAGAAGATTTTCAAAAATTCCTTTTTTATTCCTATTTTGGGATTGCACAACATAGGAATAATTTTCAGAGTACAACAATTCTTTGAAATATTTTGGTAGTGGGTCATAGGTGATGTTATATACAATATATCTAGCAGTTTAGGAGTAGAAGATTTTTTTTAAAAGATTTCCTTTATTCCTGTATAAAATTCAGGATCACAAAACATAGGGCTAATTTTCAGGTTAGAGTAATTCTTTTCACTGTATTGGTAAAGGGTCATTAAGTGGTGAAGTATACCTTAAATCAAAGCTATAGGCCAAATGGTTAAAGAGGAGAAGATTTTTTTATTGCAGTCAGGTTTATAGGACTTGATGGAATTCTAGGTCAATTAATAGTTTTTCACAATACTAGTTAAAAAAGTAAATAATTCATGAAAATAATGGTGGGAAATTAAACCAACAGCTGGAAGCCAAATTACAGACTATTCACAGTGATAAAGGGTCACTTTGACTTGGTGCTAATATTTTTCCCACTTTTCTAGACTACTTGACTCAGAGTGAGATTGAATTATTTGAAAATGGACAATCAAGTGGTTACCTGTGAGAGTTGCAACCCAGCTGCAATCAATTTGGAACTTTCCCACATTTGAACAAGGTGCCAAACTGTCACAAGATACGCCCGTCAAACTGCTTAATATTAACTGGGGGTTTGAATAGAACTGAGGTTATTTTGAATGAATTTTTTTGTCAAACAAAGTATGAAAAACAACAAAGGGCAATAACTCAAAATATACGCTAGGTAGAGTTATGGTTCTTGTACACTGCACTCCCACTTGGTGAGCTCTATCCATCCATGAAGTTTCATGATTCTAGCTATAATACTTTTAGAGATATACTCCGGACAAGATTCAAGTATGAAAAACAACAAAGGGCAATAACTCAAAAAAAAGATAGGTAGAGTTATGGTTCTTGTACACTGCACTCCCACTTGGTGAGCTCTATCCATCCATGAAATTTCATGATTCTAGCTATTATACTTTTAGAGATATACTCCGGACAAGATTCAAGTATGAAAAACAACAAAGGGCAATAACTCAAAAAATAGGCTAGGTAGAAGTATGGTTCCTGTGCACTGCACTCCCCCTTGGTGAGATCTATACACCCATGAAGTTTCATGATCCTAGCTATAATACTTTTAGAGATATACTCCGGACAAGATTCAAGTATGAAAAACAACAAAGGGCAATAATTTAAAAAATAGGCTAGGTAGAGTTCTGGTTCTTGTGCACTGCACTCCCCCTTGGTGAGATCTATACATCCATGAAGTTTCATGATTCTAGCTATTATAATTTTAGAGATATACTCCGGACAAGATTCAAGTATGAAAAACAACAAAGGGCAATAACTCAAAAAATAGGCTAGGTAGAGTTATGGTTATTGTACACTGCACTCCCACTTGGTGAGCTCTATCCATCTATGAAGTTTCATGATTCTAGCTATTATACTTTTAGAGATATACTCCGGACAAGATTCAAGTATGGAAAACAACAAAGGGCAATAACTCAAAAAATAGGCCAGGTAGAGTTATGGTTCTTGTGCACTGCACTCCCCCTTGGTTAGATCTATACACCCATGAAGTTTCATGATCCTAGCTATAATACTTTTAGAGATATACTCCGGACAAGATTCAAGTATGAAAAACAACAAAGGGCAATAACTCAAAAAATAGGATAGGTAGAGTTATGGTTATTGTGCACTGCACTCCCCCTTGGTGAGATCTATACACCCATGAAGTTTCATGATCCTAGCTATAATACTTTTAGAGATATACTCCGGACATGATTCAAGTATGAAAAACAACAAAGGGCAATAACTCAAAAAATAGGATAGGTAGAGTTATTGTTCTTCTGCACTGCACTCCCCCTTGGTGAGATCTATACACCCATGAAATTTCATGATCCTAGCTATTATACTTTTAGAGATATACTCCAGACGAGATTCAAGTATGAAAAACAACAAAGGGCAATAACTCAAAAAATAGGCTAGGTAGAGTTATGGTTCTTGTACACTGCACTCCCACTTGGTGAGCTCTATCCATCCATGAAATTTCATGATTCTAGCTATTATACTTTTAGAGATATACTCAGGACAAGATTCAAGTATGAAAAACAACAAAGGGCAATAACTCAAAAAATAGGCTAGGTAGAAGTATGGTTCCTGTGCACTGCACTCCCCCTTGGTGAGATCTATACACCCATGAAGTTTCATGATCCTAGCTATAATACTTTTAGAGATATACTCTGGACAAGATTCAAGTATGAAAAACAACAAAGGGCAATAATTTAAAAAATAGGCTAGGTAGAGTTCTGGTTCTTGTGCACTGCACTCCCCCTTGGTGAGATCTATACATCCATGAAGTTTCATGATTCTAGCTATTATAATTTTAGAGATATACTCCGGACGAGATTCAAGTATGAAAAACAACAAAGGGCAATAACTCAAAAAATAGGCTAGGTAGAGTTATGGTTCTTGTACACTGCAATCCCACTTGGTGAGCTCTATCCATCTTTGAAGTTTCATGATTCTAGCTTTTATACTTTTAGAGATATACTCCGGACAAGATTCAAGTATGAAAAACAACAAAGGGCAATAACTCAAAAAATAGGCCAGGTAGAGTTATGGTTCCTGTGCACTGCACTCCCCCTTGGTGAGATCTATACACCCATGAAGTTTCATGATCCTAGCTATAATACTTTTAGAGATATACTCCGGACAAGATTCAAGTATGAAAAACAACAAAGGGCAATAACTCAAAAAATAGGATAGGTAGAGTTATGGTTATTGTGCACTGCACTCCCCCTTGGTGAGATCTATACACCCATGAAGTTTCATGATCCTAGCTATAATACTTTTAGAGATATACTCCGGACAAGATTCAAGTATGAAAAACAACAAAGGGCAATAACTCAAAAAATAGGCTAGGTAGAGTTATGGTTATTGAGCACTGCACTCCGTATTGATGAGAAGAATATAACTGCCAAGTTTAAAGTCAATCGGACTTAGGGTGACAGAGTTATGCTCCGGACAAAGAAGTGGACACCGCCGGACAACCGGACGCCCTGACGCCCGGACGCCCGGACGGCCGGACGCCCGGACACCACGGGTGATCCCATAATACGTCCCGTCTTCGACGGGCGTATAAAAATAAATGACTGAAAATGCTATCTAAAAGCATGTACCTCTATTAAGATAGGATTTTTGTTTGTAATAAATAACTTTACCTTGATCTTCAGATAAAAGTCTAACTTAACACTTGACAGAGACTGCTTCAATTATCACTCAAATTGTTAATATTCAGTCCTGACTGCAAATGAGTCTGTTTGGCCTTTGATTAATTCTTTGACTTTGTTGTCAAAGAAACCAGAGTTCTTCATGGATTTCAATCTAATGAAGTATTTTGAAAAAAGAATGACCTAGGGGTCACTTCATTGAACTTTTGATGAAATCTCATGGTTAGTTTTGGAGGGAAAATTATTATGTAATTATTGATGTAAGTAAAGTTAAAAGGAGATTCAGACGCCAACATTGACAGATCACAATAGCTCTTCTTGCACACTACATGCTCAGGTGAGCTAAAAAGTAAGCAAGGACCAATCATAACTACAGAATTTATGGCCTGGACAAATTCTGAAGGACTGATGTAGGAATACACTTAAATCGATCTAATGGTGTACCAAAAAATGTGAATATGCTACATTATGTTTCAAGCACTATTTTACACCATAGCCTTAAATTTGGCACTAATGTATGTGAATGAACGGCAAAAATGTGAATATGCTACATAATGTTTCAAGTACTATTTTTCACCATAGCCTTAGATTTGGCACTAATGTATTTGAATGAACGGTAAAAATGTGAATACACTACATTATGTTTCAAGTAATATTTTACACCATAGCCTTAAATTTGGCACTAATGTATGTGAATGAACGGTAAAAATGTGAATATGCTACATTATGTTTCAAGTAATATTTTACATCAGAGTACATTTTCATAAACAGAAACAAAAGATAAAATAGGATTTGGCTCCAATTATCATTCCAGTTGTTGATATACTGTTCTGACTGCAAACGAGTCCGTTTAGGCCTTTGATTCATTTTTTTCACTCGGATGTCATGGAAACCAGAATTCTTCATGTATTTAAATTCTTTTAAGAATTTTTAAATAGCATGACCTAAGGATTACTTCTGTTAAACTTTATTGAAGTCTCCTTAGTTTTGGAGGAGGAGATTATTTTGAAATTGAGGATATATGTATAGTTGGAAGGACAGCCGGATGCCAAACATTGAACAATTACAATAGCTCAACCTGAGCACTATAGTCACAGGTAAGCTAAAAAGTTCGCAAGGCTCAATCATACATATAGGAGTTATTGCCTCGACATAGTTTGAAGGACTGATGCACTTTCACACCAATCAATCTGATGGTGCAGTCACACCAGAGCGTATGGCAAAAATGTGAACATACTATGTTGTTTCAAGCACAATTCTACATGGGTGTACACTCTTATATGGAGACAAAAAAAGTTGAATTTATTCAAAATTTAAGCATATTCAAGCATAAGGTAGAATAACAATAAAATATACAGTGCCCTTAAGTCAAATAGGCTTCTCATATGATGGTAAGATTTATATTATTTTAGTTTTAAATATACATTTTGGGTAAAATTTCTTAACTTTTATCAGCTGCATATCTCAGTACAGACAACATGAGGGCAGCCCTTCTTCATCACCATTTTGATTTGATAATTCTAACCTCAACCTACACGCATCAAAAGAAACAAACAAATCACATAAAAAGTAGAAGGATAAGACATGAAATATGGTAAATTATGGACTAGGAGGCAGTTTGGTCTTTGGGAAATGACAACCATAGGTAATTGAAGAACTTCTTGTAAATGCCCCAGAGGTGTATGATAAGTTACTTGTGGAGTTAGAGTGGGACCCAGGAACAACATACTGCAAATAAGATTCAAGTCAGGCCTGAAACTAGCACTGACTTTATACCATATTGCAGATTGAAACACTTGAGCAGTATGGATGGAGAATTCCTTTATTAACACAATATCAGTAGTTAACAGAAAGGTAAGCCAAGTCAATATTTGAAGTCCATTCTTAGATGAGAGACCATTGATCTTTAAAGTCATTAAATGCTTCAGTCTACTCCTAAGCTATGTATAGATTATTCATAAGCTGACATGTTACAGAAACATAAATCATTTGGCCACATGTCATTGAATGCTACATTGCCAGTAATAAACGTTCTTAATTACACTTCTATTTATGTTTTATTTTTGCTGATTATATGTTACACTAACACTGTACTTATGCTTTACATGCCTTATTAATAATAAGTCATCTATAGTGCGGGATCACACTGTAAGAATGTCCATATCAGCAGGATTCTTATTAAAAACAAGAGGCCCATGAGGGCCTGAGACGCTCTACTGGTTATCAAGTGTTCCGTTAAAGAAATCTGATGTTTAAGGAAGTTAATTGCTCAAAGAAGAATGCATAAAGAAAAAGAAGGGGCTTTATCCCCTTTATCATTTTAAAAAACAATCCTCAAGGCCCCTTTTCCGACGGATGTTTCATGACGGATCCACTCCATTTCCAAAAGAAAGTTACCTTATGACCCTACAATCATTCTGTGAATATTTCTTTAGAATCTGACAATAATTGTGGAATTTATCACATAAACAGGATCGTTTTGAATGAAAATCAATAAGGCCCCTTTTCCTGTGTTTTCTGATGGATCAATTTCATTCCAAAAGGAACTGTCCTTACAACCCGACAATTGTCCTGTGAAATTTAAAAGACAACTTGATAATGATTGTGATCTTCATCACATACACAAGAATGTTTTGAATGATAATCTGTAAGGCCCCTTTTCCTGTGTTTCGAATGCCACAATTATTCCATGCATCTTTGAAGAGAATCCAATAAAACTGTTGACTTTATTGTGTTAACAAAGATATTAAATTCAAGTTCTCATTAGGCCCCTTTTCCCGTGATATTTTACTGTTGGTTTTATCATTCTATGAAAGTTAAAAGTGAATCCGATGAAATATTGGAAATTCATTATGTTTACTAGAATATTTAAAAAAAAAAATCATATGGCCCCTTTTTACATGATACTTGATGGATTGTACCCAGTTCTGAAAAGAACCATCTAAGTATTTGTACAATCATTCTGTGAAATTTTGAAGAGAATCCGGTGAAAAAAGTTTTTCATAAGGCCCCTTTTTATGTGACTCTTGCTATAGTCAGATCCACTGTTAAAATCAACAATTGGAACGATGGTACAATCAATCTGTTTAATCTGTGGAATTTATTGTGTTAATGAGTTTATAGTGAAATATTCATAGGGCCCCTTTTCTCATGATACTTTACAGAACAAACCAAATTTCAAAAGGAACAATTCTAATGAAGGTAGAATCATTCTTTAAAAGTTAAAGAGAATCAATGAAAACAGTGGACTGAATTGTGTCAAGAATTTTTGTAACTAAATTTTCATAAGCCCCTTTTTCTGTGAAACTTAACAAATCAGACCCAATGTACAAAGGAACAATCCTAATGATAGTTTGAAGAAAATGATAAAGACTGAGGACTTTATTGTAATAATGATGTTTTGTAATAAAATTTTAATAAGGTCCCTTTTCTTGTGTCACTTAACCAATCAGCCCTAATTTACAAAGGAACAATCCAAATGATGGTACAATCATTCTATTAAAGTTTGAAGAGATTCTGATAAAGACTGAGGGCATTGTTGTGTTTATGAGGATTTGGTAATACTTTTTCATACAGCCCCTTTTCCTATGATACTAGACAGATCAGGCCAAATTTGGAAAGAAACAAACCTTATGATGGTACAAACATTCTGTGAAAGTTTGAACAGAATCTGATGAAAACTGCAGACTTTATCTTGGTGTCAAATTTTTAAAATAAAATTTTCATAAGGCTCCTTTTCCTGTGATACTTGAAGGATCAGGTCTCATGTCAGCATCAACAATCGTGATTATTGTACAATGATTCTGTGAAGGTTTGAATAAAATCAAATGAAAGCTCTGGACTTGGTTACAAGGATTATAGATAAAATTCTCTAAAGGCCCCTTTCCCCATGATACTAGACAGATCACGCCTAATTTGAAAAGAAAGAATCCTCATGATGGAATAATCATTCTGTGAAAGTTTTAACAGAATCTGATGAAAACTGTTGACTTTATTGTGGTACAATGATTTTAAAATTAAATTTCATAATGCTTCTTTTCCTGTGATACTTGACAGATCAGGTCTAATGCAAACATCAACAATCATTATTATTGTACAATTATTCTGTGAATGTTTGAAGAAAATCTGATGAAAGCTCTGGACTTGGTAACAAGAATTTATAAATGTATTTTCATAAGGCCCCTTTTCCTGTGCTTCTTGACAGTTCAAACCCTGTTATGAAAAGAATGATAGTTATGACCTTCCAATCATTCTGTGAAAGTTTCAACAAAGTCTGATCAAAGCTGTGGGATTTATTGTGTTAACAGGGTTTTATTAATTGAATTTTCATATAGCCCCTTTTCCCATGTTACTTGATGGATCTGAACCAATTCAAAAGGGAACTCTTCTTACAAAAGTATAATTATTCTGTTTGAGTATAAAGACAACCCCATCTCATCTGTGGACTTACAAGCATTAATTAAGATTTTTTTAATTGAATTTTCCTAAGGCCCCTTTTCCTATGTTTCTCAATGGATCAGACCAAATTTGAAAGGAACAATCCTTATGATGGTACAATCATTATGTGAAAGTTTGAAGTCAATCAGTTTAAATCTAGGGCCATTACATGTTAACTAAGATTTTTTTTATTAAATTTTCATAGGGCCCCTTTTCCCATGAAACTTGATGGATCAAACCTACTTCCGAAAGGAACAATCTATTTAATGTAATAATCATTCTGGGAATGTTTGAAGAGAATTTGTTGAAAACTATGGACTCTATTGAGTTTTCGAGGACTTTTTCAATCCAGTTTGAATCCGGCCCCTTTTTCCCGTGGTCCTTGACTGATCATACCAAATTTTGAAAGGAACAATTCTTATGATGGTACAATCATTCTGTGAAAGTTTGAAGTCAATCAGATGAAAACTGTGGACTCTAGAGTGTTAACAAAGATCTTTGAATTAAATTTTAATAAGGCCCCTTTTCCTATGTTTCTTGAGGAATCATATCCAATTCCAAAAGGTACAATCCTTATGATGGTACAATCATTCTGTGAAAGTTTGAAGAGAATCCATTGTAAATTGTTGGCTCTAGATTATTAATGAGAATTTTTTATAAACATTTCATAAGGCCCCTTTTTCCTGTGTTTCTTGAAGGATCATACCAAATTTCAAAAGGAATAATCCTTATGATAGTACAATCATTCTGTGAAAGTTTGAAGGGAATCCGATGAAAACTATTGACTCCAGAGTGTTAACAAGAATTTTTTAATTAAATTTTCATAAGGCCCCTTTTCCCCTGTTTCATGACAGATCAGACCCATTTTCGAAAGGAACGATCCTTATGATTGTACAATCATTCTTAGAAAGTTTGAAGAGAATCCAAAGAAAACTGTGGACTTTATCGTGTAAACGAAGATTTTTAATGGAATTTTTAATTGAATTTTCATAAGGCCCCTTTTCCCGTGTTTCTTGATGAATCATACCCATTTTCACAAGGAATGATCCTTATGTTAGTACAATCATTCTGTGAGAGTTTGAAGAGAATCTGATGAGAACTGTGGACTCTAGCGCGTAAACGAGGATTTTTTGATTAAAATTTTCATAAGGCCCCTTTTCCCGTGTTTCTTGACAGATCATACCCATTTTCGAAAGGAACGATCCTTATGATTATACAATCATTCTGTGTAAGTTTGTAGAGAATCCGTTGAAAACTGTGGACTTTATCCCGTAAACGAGGATTTTTAATTGAATTTTTCATTAAAATTTTCATAAGGCCCCTTTTCCAGTGTTTCTTGACGGATCATACCCATTTTCGAAAGGAACGATCCTTATGTTGGTACAATCATTCTGAGAAAGTTTGAAGACAATCTGATGAAAACTGTGGACTCTATCGTGTAAACGAGGATTTTTAATTGAATTTTAAATGAATTTTCATAAGGCCCCTTTTCCCTTGTTTCTTAACAGATCATACCAATTTTCGAAAGGAACGATCCTTATGTTGGTACAATCATTCTGTGAAAGTTTGAAGAGAATCTGATGAGAAAGGTGGACTTTATCGCGTAAACGAGGATTTTTTAATTAAATTTTCATAAGGCCCCCTTTCCTGTGTTTTTGACGGATCATACCCATTTTCGAAAGGAACAATCCTTAAGATGATACAATCATTCTGAGAAAGTTTGGAGAGAATCCGATGAAAACTGTGGACTTTATCGCGTAAACGAGGATTTTAAATTGAATTTTTAATTAATTTTTATTAGGCCCCTTTTCCCGTGTTTCTTGACGGATCTGACCAAATTTTCAAAAGGAACGATCCTTGTGATAGTACAATCATTCTGTAAAAGTTTGAAGAGAATCCAATGAAAACTGTGGACTTTATCACGTAAACGAAGATTTTTTAATTTATTTTTATTAGGCCCCTTTTCCCGTGTTTCTTGACGGATCTGACCAAATTTTCGAAAGGAACGGTCCTTGTGATGGTACAATCATTCTGTGAAAGTATGAAGAGAATCGGATGAAAACTGTGGACTTTATCGCGTAAACGAGGAAAAGTTTAACGGACGGACGCATGGACGCACAAACGCCGGACGGGAAAAAGCCATCACTATAGCTCTAGTGGCCTTCGGGCAGTAGAGCTAAATACTGTGGACTTTATCGCGTAAACGAAGATTTTTTAATCAAGTTTTAATTAGGCCCCTTTTCCTGTGTTTCTTGACGGATCTGACCCAATTTCGAAAGGAACGATCCTTATGATGGTACAATCATTCTGTGAAAGTTTGATGAGAATTTGATGAAAACTTTGGACTTTATCTCGTAAACAAGGAAAAGTTAAAGGGACAGACGGACGAACGGACACCGGACGGGAAAAAGCCATTGCTATAGCTCTAGTGGCCTTTCGGCCAGTAGAGCTAAAAATTAAACACAAGATATAAATTCATCTCATACCCTATGGTGTGACTGCCCTATAGCATGAACGAATAAAAAGGCTTTAAAAAACTTGTTCACAAAAAACCTGAAATTTTTTTACAGATAGCAATTTGCTTTGCAATACCTTTCATCTCTTTAAAAGCTAAGCATTGGACAAAGGAAGTCTTTATTGCCATTTTCAAAATCATTTTTTTCATTTTTCATATAGAATGTCTGTAAAAGAAAACACTTATTGTAACTTGTATCTAAGGAAGTTTTTCTGACCTTTTAAAACATGTTTTTTCATTTTACTGATAGAGTACCTGTAATGCAATATAAAGATCACTTCATGTACCATAAAAGTTTTGCCTGTCCTTTTTTATCGTGATCAAACAAAAGAAATATACCTGGCAGAAACAAACAACTTCCATTGTCTGGTTTTGAGCTGCAGTATACAAACAGAAATTATCCTCATCTTTCAAATGTATTTTTTTTTAAAGAATTCAATGGCATTGTTCAAACTATTCTAATAATCTTCTGAACAATTTGATTCATTTTATTGTTTTTAATAATGGAGCACCACAATTATTTCATTTTGCTTCAGACAAGAATCATTTAGAAATTCAACTCTTTTAGGGAAAAAAAAACTTAATTTTTTTTGCAAGTGCAAATTTTTTTAGTAGAATACTGCAAGGTTTGGTCCTTTCTTTCGACAGAGATTACATCTCTGGTTTTACATGCGTTGAACCTACACAGATCTAGATATGACTTTAATTTCATTATCTACTGCCTATAATTTAGACTGGTCTAAGTTTTAAACAAGAACCCAAAGAGGGCCTGCATTGCTCCATTGGCCATTTAAATCCAGCGAATTGATTGATTTATTGAATGGGGTTTAAAGCCACTTTTAACATTATTTCAGTCATATCGTGGCGGTTGGAGCACCTAACAATGGATTTCTGGTATTTCTCACACCAGATTTACCACTACATCCTTTCCTAGCCTCCAGCTGCTTTCCCATTTAGGTTTACAATTATTAACCATTGATGAGAGAAAGGATATGTGCCAGTGCCGGGGATTGAACCCATGACATCCCATGATTGAAATTTCAAAAGAAGGTCAAACGTTGCAGACAAAGGTTAGCCATTACTCAAGATGTGCGCCAGTCTTCTTTCAACAGCTAGTTCTGACAATCCAACACTTAATGACTGAAAATTTCTGAAAGTAGGTAAAAGGTCAAGATCAAGGTTAAAGTCTAGACTTGACTTGAGATGGAGGGCAATCTTCATTCATTTTTTATTTTGACACGCTATTGCCCTAGTATTGATAATTAACAATCAAATGCAAGTAGGTCAAAGTCAAAGAGCAATGTCTGATGAAAGCTGGAATAGTCCTACAGTCTAAATTTCAGAAAGTAGGTCAAAGGTCAGGGTAAAATCATTTCATCTGGCATAAGACATAGTACAGTCATTGTTATTCATTTAGAATTTCAGAGTGTAGGTCAAGGTCAAAGGCTTGACTTGATGCCAGATGAAAAGTAAACTTTTCTAGATGCTAGATTTCAGATATACAGCTCAAGTTTTGCTAATTAACATTTATCAGTAAATAATAATCAAAGACATCAAGTATGTTAAGCTAAAACATTCTGGAGGAAGGGTCTTGATAACAATTTCAAGATAACACTTTTGTGGCTACAATTTTGATGAAATTTGGTACAAATGCTCCTATTCCATTGGAATATACAGAAAAAAAGTGTCTAAATGATAATTTCACTGTCTACACTGGTGGACACATTTCTTAATCAATCTTTTTAAATGTGGTCAGATTGTTTTTTAAGGTCATAAAGAAGTCTCCTATTGCTTAGGGAATTGTGTTATTGAAAAGAACCATGATAGTACAATATCACTCACCTGATCATGGTTACAGTGATAACTTGCAGATATTTAGTAGAATTTGATCAGGGTGATGTTTTATACAAATTTGAAAGCTCTAGTCTAGTTCATGGCTTAAGAGAAGTCCAAAATGTTTGCAGATTACTAGGCTGTTTGGTTTGGTTTGAGACTTAAGAAGACTTCTTTTTTTTATATCTTTGTAAAATCTGGAAACCCACATCAATCTCAGTCATAATTTTCAGAATTTAGGTAGAGAATCAAAAGGCAATATTACATTCATAATTTGAAAGCTTTGGGCCACTTGGTTTCAGCGGAGAAGTTGTTTACATAGGGCTTAAGTTCACCCTAGAGTAATAATTTAAAGGTTTTGGTAGAGTGCCATGGGCTAAAGGTCATTTGGTTTGGATAGAGAATATTTTAGAGATTTCCTTCTTTATCTCTATGTTAAATGTGGGAACCCAAAAGGTAGAGCTTATGTTGTTCTCATAGTAATATTTTGAAGAATTTTGGTAGAGAATCATAACGCAATGTTTTTCTTGAAGAAAAATTTGAAAGCACCAAATCCAAAAGATTAGGTTTGTGAAAATTTATAAAAAAGATTCTTGTGTTTGCCATTGCAAATGGCAACCAGATCTTTGATGATTCCAATTTTTTGTAGTATTTTGAAATGGACCACAGACAATGACAGATCACAATAGCTCACCTTGGGCATGAAGTGCTCAGGCTAACTAAAAACAGGACAAAACAAAAATCAGCTCTATAGGTTAAATTATTTATTAACATGTGAACTGCTTGTGTCTTCACAAATAAGACTTAAATTTCATTTTTCTTTCTGAAAATTAAAAAAAAAGTAATCAATCCTGAGCCATCTTGTCCCTCTTGCTAACTGGTTTTTGAGGAAATCTTAGGCAGGTTCTGAATTCAACACAATAGTTCCAGAGGAAAGATGTTTCAATATAAAATTAACAACAACACCATGACAAAAGCTCAATTAAACTTTATCCATTGGAGCTAAAATATAAGGTTTCATTCTTAAGTTGATGAAATTTTAGAAGCCCTTTCTTTCTGGAAACAAAACTTTATTAGAAATGAGGACATTGCTAGTTATAGGCAACTTCCTCAACTTTTTCACTCTTTTCTCAAAGGTTAGATTGTAAGTGTGTAAAGTCCCCCTCCCCCCCCCCAAAAAAAAATATTATCAGTTCTACCACTGAAACACCATGAGTCTTGTCAATTTGATAAAGTTTCATAAGGTTCTCAATATACTTAAAAATTCTTTTCAAAGAAAGTCAAGGTAAAAGTTTTTAAAAACTTTTTCATTTAGAAATGAAAATACTTTCTGTTATCAAATATCCTTAAATACAAAAGAACAAAGAAATATCAAACAGCTAGCATCATGTAACAAGAGCAGTCAGAGACGGATTATGCATCCTGAATATAGCCCTGTCAAAAAGAAACAGGGAAAAGGGTTCGGACAGACCGACAGATACAGATGTGGGTATATGCTTGCCCTATTCATGGCATGCTAAATTTTAACATACATCCTTGAGCTGTGACCTTGACCTTGCAGCTATATGAGAACAATTGTGCAATTTTATTTCGAAATCAAATCAAACCATAATTTCAGGAGTTTATGCTCAAGACATGCTTAATTTTAATGTTTGACCTTGAGCTGTGCCAAGTTATTTTGAAACCCTTCAATAATTGAAGGAGCTATGCTCTGGACATGCTTAATTTCATTTTTCGACCTCAGAATAAGACCTTGACTTGGAGTGATCTGAAAAATTCAAATGGCACATTAACTCATGATTGAGAACAATTGTCAAAAGATATTTCAAAATCAAACCTTAACCCTTTCCTGTTTTTCAAAATCTTAGACTTGTCCAATTTGAAACAAGTTGCAGACGACAACTAAAAATGAGAGCAATTTGAAAAGTGACCAATCTACAGGGTAGAAAATATTGTGAGAGAAGAAGAAATTGCTTTTACAAAGCACTTTCTTATTTTCCAACAATATTTTCTCAAGCATAAAATCACAGGGACGTAAAAACCAGGGATTGAACAGGAAAGGGTTAAGTGACATAGCTATGCTCTGGAAATACTTATTATTCGTGTTTGACCTTGAGCTATGACCTTGACCTTGGAGTTTTCTGAAGATTTGTTTGAAATTGCACATTTACTCATGATAGAGAACAATTGTGAAAAATATATATTGAATTCCATCAATAATTTTGTAGCTTTGCTCTGTACATGGTTATTTTGAACATTTGACCTTGAGCTGCAACCTTGAAGCCATTTGATTTTTTTTGTCAATGTACATCTACTTATAGTAGAGAACAATTAAACCTTGTTATTTTGAAATCCATCCATAATTGAAGTAGCTATGCTGTGGACAAGATCAATTTTAACCACTGACCTTGAACTGTGACTTTGGAGCTATCCAAAAACCATGATGTTTTGCACAATGTCATTAGAAATTCAAACATGAAGTTTTGTCAAATTTTACCCAAGGGTTGTGGAGATATCAAGGAAGACAGACTGATGGACAGATGGAAAACATATTCATCAACAAGCTTTAATCAGTTCTATAAGGTTAAGCCCAGTTGAAAATAGGGGCTATCTTGGAAATACAAAAAGTTAGGATATCAGTCAAATTGGTAATACCTTTGGCTGTTTGCATTTTCTGACCATTCTACCTTACTGTACAATCATTTAGGAGTCCAACTCTGACAAGCACTTTCAAACAATTGACTAATTTCTGAATTCACAACTTTTACACAAAGGTTGAAGCATATTATTTCTTTACAAACTCAAGAGAATGAGAGCAGCTTCTAAGTCAGGCTGACATGTAATTGATGGGTGGATAAAAATTCAATGTTGAATTAGAGATGTGCCACAGATCTGGATGCCCCCACATATAATCATTTAGTCTAAAGCATGTGATGAAAAGTGTCAAGCTGCTAATGGACCTTTCAAATAGACCTTTAAGTGTGATCTTTAAAGAAGGAAAATATTGTATTTGACTTTCAACCATGTCTTTGAGCTTGATAGCAACATGACAAGACATTTTGAATGACAATTACTTGGTTTGAAAGTAAACAATATCAATTTTAGACACTCATCAATAGGAGCAATTGGGCTAAGTAGTTTTGAGATCTATCAATAAATACAGCAAAGATAGTTTCCAGACAAGGCAAATTTGTATTGTCTTTTGTCAAGTCCAGTTAAACTTTTCATCTGACCTTGACCTTTGGGGCTTCCACACTTTCACACTTTCCACACAAGCACTCATGAAGGGTAACAAGCTATTTTGAGAACTATCTATAAATGCAGAAGCTATGTTCAGGACAAAGTCAGTTTTGTCTCTTGACCTTCAGCCCTTATCTTGACATTGGTCTCATCTCAACAAACTTTTTGCATGACACTTGTACTCATCAAGCAGAACAACTGTGCCAGGTTATATTGATTTCCATCAATAAAGGTAGAAAATATTATTTTCACAAATGATGGAATTAGTTTTACCACTTTAACCTTCAGCTGTGTAAGTATCCAACCAAACTTTTTGCATGATACTTGTACTTGACAACCAGAACAACTGTGCCAGGTTAATTTTAATCCATCCATATTTGTAGGAGATATGCTCTGAACAGAAAAGGTGGGACATATACACACACACATATACCCAACAACACAAGGCAATTATATTCCTTTCCACCATTAGTACCATGGTAGTAGCACAATTTACACAAAAGCAAATTTAGATTAACCCCTATTGATAAGAAAGATTACTCTTTTACAGTGAGCATAAATTCCAAATATCTAACGAATGTATCAGTAATGCCAGAAATATAATAAAATGTCAAAGTGTTTTGAAAAAACAACAACCTATAACCTACAGAGATGCAAAGGCTATGGCAATTCATCTAGTTTTCTTAAAAACAGCCAAGCAAAATATGTACTTTTTTATATGACTGACTACAGTTCTTTTCCATGATATCTAAATGCTCTTGTTTTTTTCATGATGCCAGCTATGTCAAGTATGTTAAAACACAGAAGAAAATCAGTAAAAAGTTGAACTAAAGACAGCTGGACAAGGATTTACCTTGGAGATAAGGTCACAGCATTCCCTGCAACACCCACACCAGTAATCAGACTTAAGTCAACTGTGTGGATACAGATCAAGAGTTGAAAAGTCTAACATAACTTAATACATACATGTATTAAATGTGCCTGTGTACAATATTTGAACAACATCACATGTGTGTAGACTGGCCTTCCACATAGTGCATCTAAAATATCCACTGCTTGCCGAAAGAAAAAGCATGCTTACAGAGAACATTAGAAAGACTTTGATTAGATTGGGTGGAATTTACTTGGCGCACATGCTGAATTGAAGGAAATATCATACACATAATCATATTGAATGATATAGGCATTTGATACATTTTTGCACTAACCCTGCAAAATTATTGATTACAGTAAGGGACGACAACAATAACATTGAATAATTTGTATCAACCATTTGTGGAGACCTTTAAGTTATTTGTTATGCTGAATCTACAAAAGTTCTGTACTTTGCAAAATAAATGAAAAAGTGCAAAACCTGTGATTCACACAAGAGTCTTTTGCTTAGAAAGTACGGTGACCATGGTACTGATGTACTTTTATTATGGTACCATTTAAGATTCATAGAAATTAAATCATTCTATGTTATTGGACTAAAAATAGTATCTTATTAAGCATTTGCCCAACAATTTATTCATGAGAAGTCATTTCTACAAGAGTTGCTCAGTATCTTTAAGGTTTATTTGTTGACATATTTTCATACACTTCAACTCCATTATAGCTCTGTCTGCTACAGTGCTGAATCAATTATATTGGCTCCCCCAATTTCTTTTTTTTAAGGGGGGGGGGTGTGACCATTTTTGGTTGCTGCCATGATGGTTCCTGATTCGATGTTAACACTGACTTATCCATGATTTTTTCCATCTTATTGAAAAAGAGGAGAACCATATATAGCCTCTAGTGTGCAGAGTATTTCTGAGATTTTACCCAATCACCAATTTTTCAACAAAAGTTAACCGAATTTAAAACTGTCAAAGATATAATTGAGGCAAACATTCTTACCAAAATTTTGACATTCAACAAGATATGTGGTCTCTTGATTGCAAACAGGGCATTTCTGTGATTAGACCTAGTGACAAATTTTTTGACTCACAGTGACCCAAATTTGAACTTGTTATTTTTAAGAAATTTCAAGGAAAGATGTGACCTCACAAGTATAATCAAGAAATTTCTAAGATTTGATCCAGTGACCTAGTTTTAACCCCAAATTACCAGAAATTGAACTTTGCAGAGATATTATGGAGAAATATTCTGACTAAATATCAAGTTATTTCAGCCAACAAGAGCCATGTCGGACATGGCCATCCCCTGCCGTAAAAGCTTGATAGTAAACTGAAGCCAGTTAGGTTTAGGCTTCTTGTTCACTGCATTTCTTCTCAATGAGTTTGATAATAGCTATTATACTTTCAGAGATATGCTCAGGACAAAATCTAAGTCTTTAAAACAACAAAGGGCAATAACTCTAAAATAATGCAAGCAAGAGTTGTGGTTCTTGTGCACTGCACTTCTCCTCAATGAGATCTATCCACCTATGAAGTTTCAAGTTAATAGCTATTATACTTTCAGAGATATGCTCAGGACAAAATCTAGGTCTTTCAAACAACAAAGGGCAATAACTCCAAAATTATGCAAGCAAAAGTTGTGGTTCTTGTGCACTGCACTTCTCCTCAAAGAGATCTATCCACCTATGAAGTTTCAAGTTAATAGCTATTATACTTTCAGAGATATGCCCTGGACAAAATCTTAGTGTTTAAAACAACAAAGGGCAATAACTCCAAAATTATGCAAGCAAGAGTTGTGTTTCTTGTGCACTGCACTTCTCTATCGACTTATGAAGTTTCAAGTTGTAGGCAATTATACTTTCAAAGATATGCATCGGACAAGTTTAGTGACGGAAGGACAATTGGACGGAATGACGGACGGAGACCATTATTGTATCCCCTTCGCCTAAATGGCGGGGGATAAAAAAGGCTTCTAAAGTGCAAACAAGGTATTCCAAGGATTTGTCCTAGTAACCAAGTTTATAACTGAGGAGCCTCAAATTCAATTATTATGGCAACAAACATTTTGACCAAGTTTGAAGATATTTGAGCAAATAAGAGCACCTCATGAGGATGCCAACACTAGGCTATTCAAGTCCTTGATAATGGGTAAAACTTCTAAGTCAAAAACAGATCATAATTTGTTCAACAATGCATTGAGCATATAATCTGTGTTTCCATTGTTCATTAACACCAGAGATATTACAAAATATCAAAGTTTTCGGGCAATGAAGATGCTGACAAGACCAGGCCATAGCAATACTTCTAGTTCGCCAAAAAAGCTGAGCTAAAAATGTAGCCTTTACAATGCATGACAGACACAAAATGATCACAAAAGTTCACCATAATTAGGTTAAAAGCTAAATTGAGAAAGAAAGCATATATTTCGCTTCAGAGTTTATACATTAGTATACTATCAGAATCTTTTGCCCTAAATCTACCAAAATAGTTTGTTCATCAATTTAATAATTTCACTGGTTCAATATATAATCCACCAAGAAATCTAGATATTCCATCTGAGAGCATTACAGAAACCCTAGTTTTTAGTTTCTAACAAAATGTTACTTAACCATTCATGAAGCAATTACGATTATCCACCCATTGGTGTGAGACAAATGTTGGAAAGGATATATGCCACTGCCAGGGATTGAACCCATGACATTCCATGACTGAAGATTGGGAGTCTTATGCGCTATGGACTGGGCTTTGACGGCAGCAGTTGGACAGAGAAGTAGACTGTATTGACCTTTATCAGACATAATTATTGTTGTTGCCTCAGAATTAAGTTAGCAATAAAAAAGAAAATAAGCAGAAATCTTATGTTTCATTCATCCTGATATTATGATATTGATAATAGGTGATAAATGACATGCACTTGTAAATTTGTCACAAAATTATATACAGAGTAAATTGATTATCCATGATTTTACAACTAATTTCCCTTTCTGCCACAGTTTCAGCTAAGGTATCTTAAAATATTCAATGGAAATTTAATTTATTGCCTCAGTTGGTTATTTCTTTTCCAACTGTGCATGCATCATTTTCAAAAATTTGAATGTGCACAGCAATCTTCCCCAGTGGTTTGTATTAGAGTCCAGATAGATATCATTGACCAGTAAAATGTGATCCATCACCTAGAAGGAAAATACATTAACCTTGGTCAGATTGTTTGAGATCTTGCCAAGGTCATTGATCTGCTCTCACAACCTAAATACCCTGGCTTTAGTTACAACCTTTTGGTCACTGACAGTATTTGCAGATATCTTGGATGGCTCCTTTTATTGCTATTGATCACAAATAGTTACATACCTTGAGTTGTTTCATCAGAGGAAGGAGATGCTATTGTTATATTTTTCCTTGACGATTTTTTACGCCTTCTTTTAGGTCGTGCTGGATTGTCTGTGCCTGACGCGTTGTCTGATGTGCTAACTTGACGACCGAGCATGCGTGTGCTTGTGGTATTATTGTTACCTCCTTTACCTGCACTTGGAGGCTGAGCTGGCAGACTTCGTCTTTTCAGAAATGTAAATTTACGTCTCTTCTTCTGTGAATCTCTATAACATTTAAAATAGATAAACTTCAAAGCTACTGTGCTAAAGAAATAATTTTCATTCTATTATGATTCCACTTTGAAAATTGAAAAACTCTGGTGATTAAAATGATTGTAAATAAACATCAACAGGATTTGGAAGGCATACTCTCTCTGAATGATATTGACAAATTAACCATTAACCTATCAAATATTCAGTTACAATTGAATTGATGAATTGGAGGAGTTGACCCCAATAGGATCGCAGCCTATCACCTACATGTTAACATGTGTATACTAAGCGCAACTTTATGGCAATTGATGGCGACACAATTCCAGAAAAAGTATTTAACCAAAGGCCAGAACAGCCTGAAAGATGTTCTGTCAAGTTCAAAAGAAGATATATAAGTTTTCAGTGGCAAAACACACACAAAGGGTTTCTGAATGGGCAAACATACAGTGTAACTGCTGTAAATAACATATAAATAATGTATAGGTAACATTAAATATTGCTTGCATGTAACACCCACCAATTCACCAGTTTGATGACAACCTTCACACTTCCACTAACATAAGACTTGGTATTGTCATGCTGAACCGTAAATGTTCCTGTTTGAGCAGGAGGTATAGACAAAGACAGCTTGCACATATGTGCAGTCTGATCTTAGTCTACACTACTTGTTTGTCCCTTTCAAGTCCAAATTGTTCATAAAATCAGTTTTCAATTCAAATATTGACCTGAATCTAGTGCTTCCAGTGTTTTCAGTCCTTTGATTTTGGTGCAATTCTAAACAGGATTTTTATTCAGCATTACAAGGGTTAATTATCTTGAACATACACAGTGACCTTATTATGGCTGACTCCTACACTAAATGTCGTCTGCCATTATCAAAACGTTATACCTTTTCTCACAACATTTGCGCCATTAAACATTTATCGGCTAAATAAGCCTTTTTCTGCAGGTACAAAATTCAATGAACAAGAAAAGTTATTTTCAAACATTTTTCTGTTTTCTTTAGTCTGCCTTTAATTTGATATCAAGGATATGCATGGTGCCGTTTGAAAGCGGGTTTGAAAAATTGCTTGTCATGTTAGTTTCATTCTCCATAAAGTACAAAATCAATTGAATTCAAATAATCAGTGGAACTTGTAGAATGCACAGGAAATAAACAAAAAAGACTGCTTTAAACCCGTTCCCGAACAATGCAAATATTTCAAACTGATCAATTGTGGAAAATGAAGAAATTCCTTTTTACAAGAAATGTTTTCATTATCCCCAATCTCATACAATCTTATATATGTATGTCATGACCATGCTCTCCCATAAGGTATGCCCGACATTTTTGTGACGTCAGCTATGTGAACAGCTATGTATAAATCATTGATCTTAAAACCAGAACTTTGAATAAGTAGTATGGGAAAAGCTAGTTACAACTGTAATTATTTATAATTGAATACACTTAACCACTAATTCAGCTTCTAAAGAGAAAAAATGTTTGTTTGTTGGTTTTTTTTGGGGGGGGGGTAGAATTTGGAAGTATATGAGCTGGTAAGGGGGGAGGGGGAAGGGGGAGGGGGTAGAGAGTAGGGGGGAGGGCTTTCAGTTGTCCTGGATATATCGCGTAAATCCTGCAAATGTCCAATGTCCTGAATTCGAATGAAAAAAATTTTGGCATTTGATTCAAACGAGTGCATGTAGTATTGTGATGCAATACAGGAGTCCCCAACTGGATTAAAAAGTCTTTTTTAAAGTAAACCTCTTTGATTTAATTTTGGAGAAGTGTAAAATTGAATGCTTGTGAAAGGTTTAAATTGTTAAAATGTTTCAGCATAAGATCATTTTATCTTCCATTTAGTAAACAACAAAAGCTATATTTTCTAGAGTGGCAGAGTGAAAATACTGCTTTTGTTGTCAATGAAATTAATTAATTACTGAAATTGCAAGAAAAACAAATAATTATTATTTTTCTTTAAAGCAAAAATATGTCGAAATGTGAAAATTTTGGGACAAAATTACTTAAAGCGTCTCATTTTGCACTTGATTACTTGGCAACATCATCATGATGTCATTAAGATTTGTTTTGTGGGCTTCGTTCAGATAACATCAAATAAAGTGAAATGAACGAAAGCAGGGTATAAGTTTCACTGCTTTGTGAAAGTTTGATGTGAGTCCAGTGAAATCTAGGGACATCATTGTGTTAACTAGAATATATAAAAAAGTTTTTCATAGGGCCTCTTTTCATGTGATACTTACCGTATCAGATCCACTGTCAAAATCAACTATTGCAATGATGGTATAATCAATCTGTGTAATCTGTGGAATTTATTGTAATCTAATGAGGATTTTATAGTGAAATTTTAATATGGCCCCTTTTCCAATATTTTACAGAGCAGACCAAATTTCAAAAGGAACAATTCTATTGAAGGTACAATCATTCCTTAAAAGTTTAAAGAAAATCAATGAAAACAGTAAACGGAATTGTGGCAAGTTTTTTTTTCGTATTAAAATAAGGTCCCTTTTCCGTTGAAACTTAACAATTCAAAACCAATTAATAAAGGAACAATCCTAGTGATAGATAGTTTGAAGAAAACTGTAAAGAGTGAAAACTTTATCATAATATTGACTTTTTTGAAATAAAATTTTCATAAGGCCCCCTTTATTGTGTCACTTAACAGATTAAACCCAATTTACAAAGGATCAATCCAAATGATGGTACAATCATTCTATTAGAGTTTAACCCTCTCCTGTTCAATCACTGGTTTTTACATCTCTATGAATTTATACATGAGAAAACATTGTGGGGAAAAAAAGGAATTGCTTTTAACAAGAAATTTCTTCTTTTCCCACAATATTTTTTATCTTGTGGATCAGTTACTTTTCAAATTGTTGAATTGCTGTTTTCAACTATGTTCAAATTGGACAAGTCTAGGCAAAACAGGAAAGGTTTAAAGAAAATCTGATAAAGACTGAGGACATTCTTGTGCTAATGAGGATTTGATAATAATTTTTATAATAACAGATCAGACCTAATTTGGAAAGAATCAATCAAAATGATAGTATAGACATTCTCTGAAAATTTTAACAAAATCCGATGAAAACTGTAGACTTAATTATGTTAGCAAGGATCTTTTCACAAGATACTTGACTTATCAAACAGAATTTGTAGAGGAACAATCATTCTATTTAAGTTTAAAGAGAATCTGATAAAGACTGAGGACATTCTTGTGTTAACGAGGATTTGATAATAATTTTTTGTACAGCCCCTTTTCCTGGGATATTGAACAGATCAGACCTAATTTGGAAGGAAACAATCCAAATGATGGTACAAGCATTCTCTAAAATCTTGAACAGAATCCACTGAAAAGTGAAGACTTAATTATGCTAGTGAGGATTTCTTTAAAAGATACTTGACTGATCAAACAAATTTTGTAAAGGAACAATCCTAATGATTGTTCAATCATTCTTTGAACAATTGAAGAGAATCTCATGAGAAAGTTGACTTTATTGTGATACAATGATTTCAAAATGAACTTTTCATAAGGTTCCTTTTCCCGTGATACTTGATGGATCAGGTGTAATGTCGACATTAATGATCATCATTATTGTACCATCATTCTGTGAAAGTTTGAAGAAAGTCAGATGAAAGCTCTGCACTTGGTAACTAGGATTTTTAAAATGAAATTTTCATAAGGCCCATTTTCCCGTGTTTCTTGACAGTGCAGACCCCATTTTGAATAGAATGATTCTTTGACCTTACAATCATTAAACAAATTCTAATCAAAGCTGTGGGATTAATTGCATAAATGAGGATATTTTAATTAGATTGTCATACAGCCCCCTTTTCCCATGTTACTTGATGGATCAGACCAAATTTCGAAAACAACAATCCTTAAGATAGTATTATAATTCTGTGAGAGTATGCAGACAATCCGATGAAATCTCTGGACTTTATTGCATTAACTAAAATTTTTTTATTAAATTTTATATGGCCCCTTTTCTTGTGCTTTTTGACAGATCTGATCCAATTTTGAAAGGAAAAATCTTTATAATATTACAATCATTCTGAGAAAGTTTGAAGAGAATCCGATGAAAACTATGGACTCTAGAGTGTTAACAACAACTTTTAATTAAATTTCAATTAAGCTCCTTTTCCCATGTTTCTACATGGATTGGACTCTATTTCTAAAGGAACAATCCTTTTGATGGTTCAATCATTTTCTATTAAATTCTGAAGTGAATTCAATGAAAACTGTGGACTCTAGAGAGTAAACGAGACTTTTAATAGATTTTTAATCAAATTCTTATAAAGCCACTTTTCCCATATTTTTGACAGATCAGACCCTTAATTTTGATCTTTATGATGGTTCAATCATTTTTCATTAAATTTTGAAGTGAATTTGATGAAAACTATGGAGGGTCAATGAGACTTTTAATAGATTTTTTAATCTATAAAGCCACTTTTCCTGTATTTTTTGACTGATCAGACTTAATTTTGAAAGAAAAGATCCTTATACTATTACAATCATTCAGAGACATTTTGAAGATAATTCTATAAAAACTATATAGAGTGTTAACAAGGACTTTTAATTAAATTTCAATTAAGTTCCTTTTCCTATGTTTCTAAACGGATTGGATCCTATTTCCAAAGGAATGCACCTTATGATGGTACAATCATTCTGAGAAAGTTGGGAGTGAATCTGATGAAAATTATGGACTCTAGATTGTTAAAGAGGATTTTTAATGGATTTTTTAATAAAATTTTAGTTAAGCCCCTTTTCCCATGTTTCTTGACAGATTAGACCCAATTCAAAAGGAACGATCCTTATGATTGTACAATCATTCTGAAAAAGTTTGAAGAGAATGCGATGTAAACTGTGGACTCTAGCGGGTTTACAGGGAAAATTTAACGGATAGAAGTCGCACGAAGGACAGAAGCCGGATGGGAAAACAGAATTACTATAAATCAGCTGGCCTTTGGGCAGTAGAGCTAAAATTAGTTTCACAGAATTTTGATAGCATTCTTCTGTAATCTGTTAGTTCTGTTTGTAATCAAAACACGTTCCTTGTGACATTGGACCTTCAATATTATCACATGTATACCATGATTCATGTAAAAACGCAAATAAGGGAAAAAATAAAACACAAATTGTATCCCTTCTATGAAAATACTTTTTTGAAATACAAAATTCAATGGATATTACTAGCCTTATTTTTTGAGAACTCAGTTTTGCAACTGATGAAGCAAGAGTCAAGTGGCTGCCATTAAAAATTTTGTTTTTATCGCCAGCAGCGAGGCTCCATGGAGAAAAACTTGCAGTGCACTATGTATGACTTTAAGTTTGGTGTTTATTAACCAATCAATTAAAACTGACGCTGAAGCCAAGGGTACCCAAATAGCTCTACACAACTGTATCTGCTTTTACAATAGTGTCAAAAGTTGGTGAAAGTAAATTACATGAAATAATCAAAGAAACCAAACTTACGAGTCTGTATTATTAGCATTCAAGTTTCCATCTGATTGATTCGGTATTTTAGATGATTGCTGATGACCTGGCAAGGGGGCAGCACTAGCCTTGGCAAGATTTAAAAGTTCTCTCCCTTCTTTCTGATCATGAATTCTGTGTTGACTGACTGGAGACAAGAGTTGACCTGAACAAGATTCTCCTCCACTTCTGTGTAGCCCTGCAGATTTGGGGGGTCTCAGATTCCCTGTAGGGGTTCTTGATGGGTACTCAGAGGGTGAGAGATTTAGGAAGTATCGCCCAGTAGGGAGGGGTATTCTACTGGTAGGCCCTGTCCCCTTTTTTGCAATATTTGACTGAAATAGACCAAAGCATGTATCAATAATTTATGACCAAATTCATTCACAGTACAATATTATATATGTATGATTTTGGTAGTTTGTAGTGCAAAGGATATGGATATTTTATATGGACTAAAGTACGAATCAAAGGGATTGCTGGTTATCTGTTGTTTGAGATACTCTGATTTGAACATATTTTGTAGTGTTCTCCATTTAGGGCTTGATTCTGAATTTATTATAAATGTATTTTGAATCAATGCCCTCAGAGAGCATTTGTAGAGATTGATGTAGAAAAAAAAATAGAGTCGCTTAAGTGCCTGTATCGCTTCACAGGGTTGAATGTACCTCTTAGCCCATTACCAGACATCAAAATTTCAAACTCGTCCGAATTGAAAGGAGATGCAGACAACAATTTAAAGTTTATGAAATTTTAGATTTTTTCAACATTCTTGGTAGACACATTGTGAAATATGAAGAAATTGCTTGTTGCACCTTTTCATGTGATACTTACCATATCAGATTCACTATCAAAATTAACAATTGTAATGATGATTCAATCAATCTGTGTAATCTGTGGAATTTATTGTGTTAATGAGAGTTTTATAGTGAAATTTTCATATGGCCCCTTTTCCCATATTTCACAGAACAGACCAAATTTCAAAAAGAACCATTCAAATGAAGGTACAATCATTCTATAAAAGTTTAAAGAGAATTAATGAAAACAGTGGACTGAATTGTGTCAAGAATTTTTTGTAATAAAATTTTCATAAGGCCCCTTTTCCCATGAAACTTAACAAATCAGCCCAAATTTACAAACGAACAATCCTAATGATATTTAATTTGAAGAAAACTGTAAAGACTGAGGACTTTATTGTGATATTAACGTTTTTGTAATAAAAGGCCCCTTTTCTTGTGTCGCTTAACAGATCTGACTCAATTTACAACGGAGCTATCCAAATGATGGTACAATCATTCTATTAAAGTTTGAAGAGAATCTGATATAGACTGAGGACATTCTAGTGATAATGAGGATTTGGTTTTAATAATTTCCTGTGATACTAGACAGATCAGGCCAAATTTGGAAACAATCCTAATGATGGTACAAACATTCTGTGGAAGTTGGTACAGAATCTGATGAAAACTGTGGACTTCTAATTGTCGTATAAGGATTTGAAAATAATTTTTCATAAGGCTCCTTTTCCGGTAGAACTTGACAGATCAGGTCTAATGTCAACATCAACAATCATTATTATTTTACAATCTTTCTATGAAAGTTTGAAGAAAATCCAATATATCTCTGAACTTGGTAACAAAGTTTTCTAAATGAAATTTTCATAAGGCCCCTTTTCTTGTGTTTCTTGACAGTTCAAACCCCATTTTGAAAAGAATGATTGTTATAACCTTACAATCATTCAGAAAAAGTTTCAATAAAATCCTATTAAAGCTGTAGGCTTTATTGTGTTAAAAGGGATTTTTTAATCAAATTTTCATACAGCGCCTTTTCCCATGTTACTTGATGGCTCTAAGCAAATTCCAAAGGGAACTTTACTTACAAAAGTATAATCATTCTGTTTGAGTTTGAGTATGAAGACAACCCTATGAAATCTGTGGACTATATAGCATAAATAAAGATTCTTTAAAATTAAATTTTCTTTGGGCTCCCTTTTCCTGTGTTTCTCGACGGATCAGACCCTATTTTCAAAGAAACAGTCATTATAATGGTACAATTCTGAGAAAGTTTTAAGTGAACCTGGTGAAATCTGGGGACATCAAGATTTTTTTAATTAAATTTTCATATGGCCATTTTTCCCATGATACTTGACGGATCAAACCCACTTATGAAAGGAACAATCCATATTGTGGTTTAATCATTCAGTGAAAGTTTGAAGACAATGTGTTGAGAACTATACTTACAAAAGTATAATCATTTTTTTTGAGTATGAAGATAACCCGATGAAGTTTTATAGCATTAATTAATTTTTTATCCATTAAATTTAAATAAGGCCCCTCATGGGTTATAATAGTGTTAAGTAAGATTTTTTTTTTGAATTTTCATGTGGCCCCTTTTCCCATGATACTTGATAGATCAAACCCACTTTCCTGTTATCCAAATTTTAGACTGGTTCAATTTGAAAAATGTTGTAGACAACATTTTAAAGTGGGTGCAATTCGAAGAATAAGCAACCTATAGAGCATAAATATTGTGAGAAAAGAAGAAATTGCTTGTTACATTCAATTTCTTCTTTTCCCATAATATTTTCCCTAGTATAAAATCACAGAGACGTAAAAACAAGGGATTGTGCAGGAAAGGATTAATTAAATTTTCATAAGGCCCCTTTTCCCATCATAATTAATGGATAAGAGTCAATTTCAAAAGGAACAATCCTAGAAATGGTACAAATATTCTGTGAAAGTTTGAAGGGAATCTGATGAAAACTAGGACTCTAGCGTGTTTACGAAGATTTTTTAATCCAACTTTCAAGAGGTCCCTTTTACCCCTTTACTCAACGGATTATACTGAATTTTGAAAGGAACAATCCTTAGGATGGTAAAATCATTCTGTGAATATTTTGAAGAGAATCTGATGACAACTGTGGACTCTTGAGTGTTAACGAGGATCTTTTAATTGAATGTTAACCTTTGTCATGCTGAGTAAAATCCTTTACAGAATTGAATAAAAGTCAAAGGGCTGAAAGCACTGGTAGTTATTGTTGTTCAGATGTGAATACTTCTTTTGAAAATTAATTTTATGAATATTTCTGGTTTCAAAAGGACAGACAGAAGGTGAAGACTAAGATCAGACTGCACTTATGTGCAGTCTGATCATTATCTATACCTCCTGCTAAAACCAGAATATTCCGAGTTCAGCATGACAAGGGTTAATTAGGCCCCCTTTTCCCATGTTTCTTGAGGGATCAAACCCAATTTTGAAAGGAATGATCCTTGATGGTACAATCATTCTGTGGAAGTTTGAAGAGAATCCGATGAAAACTATGGACTCTATAGTGTTAACGAGGATGTTTTAATGAAATTTTAATTAGGCACCTTTTCCCCGTGTTTCTTGACAGATCGGACCCAATTTTGAAAGGAACGGTCCTTATGATGGTCAAATCATTCTGTGATAGTCTGAATACAATCTGATGAAGGTTGTGGACTCTAGAGGGTTAACAAGGAAAAGTTAACTGATTGACTGATGATGGACTTTGGCCAGTAGAGCTAAAAATTCATAAGTGAGGGAACAAAGTCAGTGTCATTGAAGAACTCAATGAAGTTTAGGGCAGACAATGGACCAACTGCGGCTGTCAATCAAGGAATCAATCGACTAATCAAAACTAAATTTTCCCCGGACCTGTGCTTTCAACTCTGACATTGGCCGCCTTTTCTGTTAACCTTTTTTGTTGTTTGGCAACTTAAATGACAGCTTATTCAAGCAGTAGTTACAACGTTAAGGTTTCCAACCAACAATTTTACTGTTTTCTTACATGCACTTACAAACAAATATGATATGGTTTATGAAGAAATTAAAGAGACTTTTAAATAAAGACAAGAGGACCATGATGGTTCTAAATAGCTCATCTAAGGTATTTGCAAATTACAGTACTTTTTGTATAAAAAGACACTGTTTAGGCCAAATTAATAAAACAAATAAAAGAACAAAACTATCCAGCAATGCTATACAATAAATATGAATGCCTATGGCTTTATAGTTTAATCCATTACCAAACTATCCCACATTTTGATGCCCTCAAGGAAAATAGGTTTATAAATACATTGTGAGAAAGGGAGAACTTACTAGTTACAAGCAATTTCTCCATTTCTCACAATGTTTTCTACCCTAAAAATTCCTTGTATTTAGATTTCAATCAATCTTTAACCCTTGTCATGCTGAATAAAAATCGTTCTCCTAAGATGCTTTTATATCGAAGCACTGAAGTCATTATAAAGGACTTGTATTTCTTTTGAAAATTAGTTTTACAAATACAAACTGCGTAAAAAGTGGTGTAGACTATAGGATTGTTCTTATGTGCAGGCTGATCTTTGTCTATACCTCCTGTAAAAACAGGAATATTCTAGGGTCAGCATTACAAGGGTTAATTAGTCTGCAACTTCTTTTAATGTGGACCAGTGTTAAGAGGAGAAGAATTTGATACTGCTCTAATTGAGCATTTTACCAAACTTGGGGCCTCTGGGGTGGGGCCATTTTGACCCAATTGGTATGATTTTAGCAGCCTTGGTAAAGAACAATCTGGATGTACTTTAAACCAAATGAATGCTATTTGAACATACTCTTATTGAGCGTTTTTCTTAACTTTGGATGCCTTGGGAAGGGCCATTTTTTTCCAAAGGATATAAACATGGTAGGTAACAATAATGTTATGCTATGTTTTTAATATAAATGCTCTAGGCCCTATATTTAAATTCAAGTGATGAATTCCCTTTTTTTTTTATCAAATTTTGCGTCTTTCCCTATTTTGGAACCCTAGTGAAGAGCCGTTTTTTACCCTAGGGGAACAATTTTAATTGATGTAGAACAAAACAATCTAGTAATGCTACATATCAAATATGATTGTCCTATATCATATAGTTTAGGAGAAGTCTTTTGAACTTGCTCTAATTAAGCATTTTTCAAAACTTTGGGCCTCAGGGGCGGGCCATTTTTTACCCCACAGATTAAATTTTTGAAAACTTAGTAGAGAACCATGTGATTAAGTTACAATTAAGTGAAATATAAATGCCTTTTGCCTAGCAGTTTCTGAAAAAAAAATTCAAAGATTGACTAAAATTTCCCATTTTCAAATGCCAGAGTTTTTCTAAAAATGAAATTCTTTTAACATTTTTTGTAGCGCTTCACCCAAGGAACATCCCTGCAAAGTTTCAGCTTGATTGGCCTGCTGGTTAAGGAGGAGAAGTTTTTAAAGATTTACTAAAATTTCATTTTTTCAAATGCTGCAGCAACTAGAGTTTTTCACAGAATGAAATTCTTGTTACAGCTATTGTGAAAGAGGATCACCTTAGGAACATTTCTGCTAAATTTATTTGAAAAAGTCCATTAGGTCAGGAGGAGGTGTCATTTAAAAAAAGTTCCAAGGCCCCACCACTCTCGAGCTTTGCCCCTGGAACCCATGGGTAATGATTTTAGCAATTTCAAAAGAGGTAAATATACTAATGTTTAATGCAAAATACAAAGACTGTACGCCTTTTGGGTCAGGAGAAGAAGATTTTTAATCATTTCCTGTTCAAATACAGGATTTTATGTTCCTGTGATTTTATACTGTGATTTTGTAACGAGCAATTTCTCCTTTTTCCACAATATTTTCTACCACATAGGTCGGTTTCTTTTCAAATGGCATCAAGTTTTTATTGTTGTCTGCAAACTCTTTCAATTTGGACTAGTCTAAAATTTCCACAAATGGGAAAGGGTTAAAGATCATTAAAAATTTCACTTTTGTTGCCATGGCAACCAGATTTTTCAATGGATTTAAATTCCTTTAACAATTACATACAGGGCCATATAATGAAAATTTCTGCGAAATTAGGTTCAAATTGGCCTAATGTTTTTGTAAAAGATGTCCTTTGAAAATTGTTTTTTATTTCTATATAAACCCCACCTCCCTCGGGCTCTGCCCCTGGGGACCTAAGGGTAATGACTTTAGCAAATTTGAAAGAGGTCATTATACTGATGTTTAACGCAAAGTATCAAGACTCTACCCTGTCTTAAGTCAGAAGGTTCAAATTTGCCCAGTGGTTTGGAGGAGATGGGTTTTTTTAAAGAAAACTTCAGAGGGATGACAGACAAAAGGTGTTCACAAAATAATTCACACGAGCACCTCCTGCTCAGGTGAGCTGAAATGAACAAAATGTCATAATTTTATGCAAAATCATTTCATTAAATGGGTAACAAAAGCTACATATTTACAAAGACTGAACTGCAAATGAATATTTCAATATTCATAATTCATGAAATGGGAAAATTACCAATAACTAATAGAGACAATTATTCAATGTTTTTAATTCATAAACTATATATTTGCGAAGTGTATGCCACCACTTGATAGTCTTCAAGTGAAAAAACGGTGAGTCCATCAAATATTTCACCTTAAGCTGTGACCTTGGCCTTGTAGCTATCTAAAATCTGTATCAAATAGCACATCTTCTCATGATGAACATCAAGTGTCCAAAAATTTATTTAAAATCCATGAACAAATGTAGGAAATAAGCTCTGGATAAGCTCAATTTGAAATTTTGACCTTGAGCTTTGACCTTAACCTTAGAGCCATTCCAAATTCTTGTTCAAAATTGAATATCAATATGATAGAGAATAATTGTGAATACTTCAAAATCCATCCATAAATTTAGGAGATACACTCTGGACAAATTTGGAAGGACTGACACACAAACACATATACACCAACTTGTCAAACCCGATTTCTCACATTGTTTTCAACATACTATGACTATTATTTAATTAATCCGAATGTATTTAGAATTGTGGTCTGCAACCTTTTCCCATTTTGAGTTGTCAAAAATTTCATTGTCTGCTTATTACTTAAGAACAAAATAATGAATGAAAAATTTACCAAATTCACATGCTTCAACTGCTCAACCTTTTCTTCCTCTGCAAGTCTTGATATATTACTTCCTGCTGAATACTGACGTAAATCAGATCTATCATTCTGCACCTTGGTCATTGTGAGGCTTACAGGTTGGTTCGCAACTGATGATGATGCCTGTGGGGCAGATCGACTTATACCCTGATTTGTTCCAAAGTTTTGACGTCTTCTTGCAGGTGGTATGTTGGGCCTGGTTGCTGTACAGAAATAAACTTTGCACTAGTTTCAACACAATTTATTTCAAAAGAAATTGTTTTTTAAGAATGGGAAATTAATTCTTGCTACAGTTTCAAAACAAGAGCTGTCAGAAGACAACAACACTTGACTATTCTGAGTGCTGGATAGTAAGAACGATTCAATGTCGACCTATGGCATAATACCTAAGTCGTAATAGAGATAAACAAGAGGCCCATGAGGGCCTGAAACGCTCTACTGGTTATCAAGTTTTCCATTAAAGAAATCTGATATTTAAGGAAGTAAATTGCTTAAAGAAGAATGCATAAAGGAAAAAAATGGACTTTATCCCCTTTATTATTTTGAGAAACTATCCTCAAGGCCCCTTTTCCCATGTTTCATGACGGATCCACTCTATTTTCAAAAGAAGTTTCCTTATGACCCTACAATCATCCTGTGAAATTTTTATCAGAATCTGACAATAATTGTGGACTTTATCACATAAACAGAATTGTTTTGAATGAAAATCCATAAGGCCCGTTTTCCTGTGTTTTCTGATGGGTCAATTTCATTCCAAAAGGAACTTTCCTCTCAACCCTACAATTGTCCTGTGAAATTTAAAAGACAATCTGTGGAATCTATGGAATTTATTGTGCTCGAGTTAATAGTGAAATTTTCATAGGGCCCCTTTTCTCATGATAACTTTACAGAACAAACCAAATTTCAAAAGGAACAAATCTAATAAAGGTACAATCATTCTGTAAAAATAAAGAGAATCAATGAAAACAGTGGGACTGAGTTGTGTCAAGAATTTTTGTAATAAAATTTTCATAAGGCCCCTTTTCTTGTGTCACTTAACAAATCAGACCCAATGTACAAAGGAACAATCCTAATGATAGATAGTTTGAAGAAAATGATAAAGACTGAGGACTTTATTGTGATAATGATGTTTTCGTAATAAAATTTTCATAAGACCCCTTTTCTTATGTCACTTCACCAATCAGACACAATTCACAAAGGAACAATCCAAATGATGGTACAATCATTCTATTAAAATTTGAAGAGATTCTGATAAATACTGAGGACATTCTTGTGTTGATGAGGATTTGGTAATAATTTTTCATACAGCCCCTTTTCCTATGATACTAGACATATCAGGTCCAATTTGGAAAGAAACAATCAAAATGACAGTACAAACATTTTCTTAAAGTTTGAACAGAATCCGATGACAACTGTGACTTAAACTTTGTCATGCTATATTAATTACCTTAGAATCTTAGAACCTTAGAAATCAATTTCAAGTACGATTCTGGCAGGAAAATTACAAGCAGGAGTTGTAGGACAAGATCAGACTGCACTTATGTGTAGGCTGATCTTGGTCTACATTTCCTGCCAAAAAATTGAAATGTTCCAGGTTCAGCATGACAAGGGTCATTTATGTTAGTGAGGATTTTTGTTACAATATACTTGACTGAACAAACAGAATTTGAAAAGGAATAATCCTAATGATTGTTCAATCATTCTTTGAATAATTGAAGAAAATCTGATGAAACTGTTGACTTTATTATGATACAATGATTTAAAAATCAACTTTTCATAGGGCTTCTTTTCCTGTGATACTTGATGGATCGGGGCTAATGTCAACATAACTATTATCATTGTACAATTATTCTGTGAATGTTTGAAGAAAATCTGATGAAAGCTCTGGACTTGGTAACAAAGATTTCTAAATAAAATTTTCGTAAGGCCCCTTTTCCTGTGTTTCTTTACAGTTCAAACCCTGTTATGAAAAGAATGATCATTATGAGCTTACAATCATTCTGTGAAAGTTTCAACAAAATCTGATCAAAGCTGTGGCCTTCATTGTGTTAACAGGGATTTTTTAATTAAATTTTCATACAGCCTCTTTTCCCAACTTACTTGATGGATTTGAACCAATTCCAAAGAGAACTATACTTACAAAAGTATAATCGTTCTGTTTGAGTATAAAGACAACCCTATAAAATCTGTGTACTATAAGTGATTATTTAAATTATCATAAGGCCCCCTTTTCCTATGTTTCACGATGGATCAGACCCAATTTGAAAGGAACAATCCTTATGGTGGTACAATCATTCTGTGAAAGTTTGAGGTCAATCAGGTGAAATCTGGGGCCATGATGTGTTAACTAAGATTTTTTTATTAAATTTTCATAAGGCCCCTTTTCCCATGATACTTGATGGATCAAATCCACTTCCGAAAGGAACAATACATTTAATGTTATAATCATTCTGTGAATGTTTGAAGAATATTTGTTGAAAACTTTGGACTCTAGTGTGGATCAAACCCACTTCCGAAAGGACCAATCCATTTAATGTTATAATCATTCTGTGAATGTGGACTCTAGTGTGTTAACTAGGATTTTCTAATCAATTTTCCATAAGGCCCCTTTCCCGCGTTGCTTGACAGAGAATCTGATTGAAAACTGTGGACTCCAGAGTGTAAACGACAATCTTTTCATTAAATTTTAATTAGGCCCCTTAGTGTTTCTTGACGGATCATACCCAATTTCTAAAGAAACATTACTTGTTGTAGTACAATCATTCTGTGAAAGTTTGAAGAGAATCCTAGTAAAACTGTTGACCCTGGAGTATTAATGAGGATTTTTTTTATTAAATTGTCAAAAGGCCCCATTTCCTGTGTTTCTTGACGGATCATACCCAATTTCAAAAGGAATATTCCTTGTAATAGTACAAATAATTCTGTGAAAATTTGAAGATAATCCATTGAAAACTGTGGGCTCTAGAGTGTTAAAAAGGATTTCTTAATAGATTTTTCAATTGAATCTATTAAGGCCCCTTTTTCCTGTGTTTCTTGATGGATCAAACCCAAATTCCGAAAGGAACAATCCTTATGATGGTTCAATCATTCTGTGAAAGTTGAAGAGAATCAAATGGAAACTGTGGACTCTAGAGTGCTAACAAGGATTTTTATAATTAAATTTTAATTAGGCCTCTTTACCCATGTTTCTTGACAGATCTGACCCAATTTGGAAAGGGACAATCCTTATGATGGTACAATCATTCTAAGAAAGTTTGAAGGGAATCCAGTGAAAACTGTGGACTCTAGAGTATTAACAAGGAAAAGTAAACAGAAGGACGCATGCATGCACACACTCACACACAGATGCTAGACGGGAAAAAGCCATGGAAATAGCTCTAGTGGCCTTCAGCCAGTAGAGCTAAAAAAAAGTATATCAGGCAATGTATGAAAATAACAGGCCTTCTAGCAGGCCAAAACAAAAATAAAGGTTTTTATAAAGGCTCCAATGTATGAAAATAAAGGAGTGAATAAAGGCTATTTTCGTCGAAGTTCTCATTTCTTTATTAAACCCACAGTCATACCAAAGTCATTTTTTGATGTTATATACTGTTTGAATTATGCAATATAATTCATACCTTATTTAATGTGTATACCTATTTTCTCTGCATATTTATATCATATATAGCTCCTGTTTTACAGTGTAGGAAAATGCAGAACAAAATCCATTACTTGCTTTGAGCTAGTACGGCAACCAGTCAGAGCAAATATAAAGGTTTTGAGTGAGAATTACAGGCTATTTTGGCGTTTTAAAGGTTTTCTGGGGAAATGTAAAGGTTTTAAAGGTTTGCTCTGAAATTAAAGGTTTTAAAGGTTTCACTAGGAGGCCTGAAATAAACTAAGTTGGTTTTCAGCAATACCATGAGTATTACAAAAGTTTTTGCAGGACAACAAAGCAGATGCAAACAAAGCTATGGCAATACCTTGTGTTTCTATAAAAATACTGCAACTAATGTGATCTCCCCAGATAGTAAGGTTTGCTCTTTGAGAGTGAATATGAATGCAAAGTTTCAAGTAAATAACTTCATTTATTACTGATATATGATAAGGTTAAAGTCAAACTAACACCTGCAAAACCAAGGTTTTTTTTTTTTTTTCACTTTGTTTCTTCGGTATCATTATCTAGGGTGCTCTAAAGGAGGACTAGTGTGATAATTTTCTAATTCATAATATCAACTGTTCATGAAATATCCTTGGAAATGGGGTTTTATCTTACTCTCTCTCACAGGTCCAAGTTCCCTCCTATTAGTATGGACTGGTTCTCGTTTTGCCTGGTATCTGGATGCTATACTTCCAGTATTTGATGAGTTAGACTCTGTCGAGTTGTTTCGAACAAAAGGTTGTCTTCCCCCAATAGTGCTCACATCATTTGAATTTCCATATTTGTTTGTTCTATTATTTGCTTGAGTATTTGGGACATTATTACTACTGCAATTAAAGAAAAATCATTGACTAATTTCTGCCAATTTTCATAACCACCACAATAACCAATTCAGTTCAATAAAATCTGGCTAAATGTATCTTGAAATATTGTGTCTGAAGTTTCTGACATCGATCATTCTCCTTTTAACTAAGTCTTACTAATCAAAGACTTAGTTTTACCAAAAATACGCCACAGTGATAAGCTCACTTAGAAGAAAGTTTGTTCTTCATCATCTGGAACTTTTTTGTTTTAAGACTGTTGGAAAAGGCCTAAGCAAAGTTTCAGAGCAATAGCATTAATAGAAAAAGGGATATAAGACTTGCATGTAAGTCAAACAAGAGGGCCATTGGTCCTAAAGCGCTCACCTGAGTCAATGACTATAGAAATGAATTAGCACAAGTGACCTTATTTTAGCCAAAAGTGACACATTATCGAATCTTGTCCAAAAAATCACAAACAAACATTCTTACCAAGTTTCAGGGTATTTGTGCAAGTAGCAAGTAAATCGGAAAGAAGATTTCTTTGTATTAGACCTTCTGACCTAGTATTTGACCCCATGTGACCCAATATCAAACTTGACAAAGATTTTTATAAAGACAAACCTCTAAATAAATATCCAATCAAGAGTTGTTCTCAGATTTGACCTAGTTTTTCCCAAATGATCCAAATTTGAACATGGTTAAGATATTTTGAAAACATATTTTCTTGCCAAATATCAAACCAATTATGTGGCCTCTGGGGTGTAAAGGTATTCCTCAGATTTGGCCTAGTGGCCTGGTTTTTGATCCTATGTCAACCAGAGTATAACCTGGCCAAGATATCATATATGCCAGCATTCTGGCTAAATATCAATTCAATTGAGCCAATAATAGGGTCTCCAAAGTAGAAACAAGATATTTCTAAGATTTGACCTACTGACCTAATTTTTTACCCCCAGTGACCCAAATTTTAACTTGGCTAACATATCGACACTAACATATCAGTTCAATTGAGCAAAAAATGGGACCTCAAGAGTGCCAAAAGTATTTCTAAGATTTGACCTAGTGACCTAGTTTTTGACCACATGAGACCAAAATTTGAAGTTTGCTGAAATACCATTGACAAAAACATTCTGGAAAGTTTGTATCAGTGAAGTTTGAATCAAATCTATCCAATGGTTGCCGAGAAATTGAGCGGACCCAAAAAAGCTTCATATAGACAGACGGACAGCAGACCAACTGACCGACTGATCGCAACCGACAAGCTGACTCCTATTTACCCCCCCAAATATAATTTTTTGGGGGTATAATGAATGCAATGAGTCCTCACCAAGGGGATAATATAATGGTTACAAAGGCCTGTGCGAAATTTCAGACCAATAGCATTATCAGGATTAGAGATATGACAGAGAACCAAGAATTTCTAAATTGAAAAGGTGAAAATTCCACTCAAATGAATGGCAGAGAATCAAATCTTTGCCTAGGGGATGATATAATGGTTACAAATGCCTGTGCAAAGTTTCAGACCAATAGCATAAACAGAAGCAGAGATATGAGAGTTGCACATAAATCTTAACCCATTCCCACACAACAAAATTTTAGACCAGTCCAAATTGAAAGGAGCTGCAGACGGCAATTTCAAGTTGATGTAATTTTAATTTTTTTCGTCTTTTGGGGTAGAAAACATTGTGGATGATGAAGAAATTGCTTTATACAAGCAATTTCTTCATTTTCCACAATGTTTTCCAAAGCTCTTTAATTATGGGGCGTAAAAAGGAGGGCTTGAGTTGGAATGGGTTAAACCACATGTCTTAGTCGAAATAAGGGTAAAAATTCCACTTAAACAGTCAGAGTAGTGCACCTTTGCCTGGGGGATGATATGATGGTCACAAAGGCATTTGCAAAGTTTCAGATTAATAGCAACAGAAGAAACAGAAACATAAGACTCTCATGTAAAACTTTAACCAAAGCATTACACAGGCCAATGCCAACACTGACGCCTGGGTGGCTGGAATTATCATGTTTTTACGAATTGAAGAGCTAAAAGTTGAGGAAAGGAGAAAATGCTTGTAGCTAGTATTCATCTATTTCTAACAATGCTTTCATTTACCTTATCCTTAATGGGCATACCAAGCAACTATCTGGTGACAGAAAAACCCTTTCAGTCACAATCCCTCTTTTTTAAGCTTTGTAACACATTGTGGAAAATGAATAAATTGCTTGTGACAAGCAATTTCTTCATTTCTCACTAAGTTTTCTACCCTAAAAGACAACCAATTTCAAATTGTTGTCTGCAACATCTTTCAGGACCAGTCTGAAATGTCATTTGGTAATAGGTTAAGTACCTGTTATTCCTTGACAATGGTTTAGTAGGATTTCTGGGTATCCTTGGTCCACCCCTGATACCTCGTAAATATCGCCTTACACTATCCCTCACACCCATAATACTGTTATGTTCTGATAATACTAGTCTAGACCAGGGATTGACATCATACATATCTAAGGCAGCAATGGCTAAAGCTCTTCCAACCTGTCCAGATATAAAGTACTTTTATAAAGAGCTTTAAAAAAACTAAGTTATCTAAAAGAGTTGTCCACGGACAACTTATGATGAATCAGAATTTGACATTCAAGCTTGATCTTGACATTAGACCTTCTAATACAAATGTTTCAGACAGAAATCTACTTGTAGTGGAGAAAAATTTGGCTGATTAATGTTTAAATCAATTCATTAACAAGAGGCCCGCAAGGGCATGTATTGGCTACTGGCACTTTTTGTCCAACAAAGGAGTGTCAACATTTAATTAATATATAAAAATATATAGAGGTGGGATAAAGATTTTAAAACTTTGGTCTTACCTTATATGGTGCTCATGATCCATGCCTATAAAAAACATGATTCAGGTAAGAAGACTTTACCAAATGTCCTTGTTTCACATTGTGTTGATAAGCCCAACCCATAAACGAAAAAATCTTCTGATTTAATGGAGTATTTTTAGAGAATAAGATTTTTAAAGATTTTCCTATGTTCCAGTCCAGATAAAACACATGAATAGAGCCATATTCATTGTCCAATCATAATTTTTCATGAATCAGATAGAAGCCTGAGGGAAGGAATCTTAAAGTGATCAATTTAGGGAACATTCCTTCAAAAAAACATACAAATACATATCATTTTTAAAGATTTTCTCGAGTTGTGCTGAAAAGCCCTCCCCCAACAGCCTATAATCCAATCAACATTTCATGAAGAACTCTTAAATAGGTCCTTCCAAGAAATATCCCTGATATTATTGTCACTAAATATATGCAAAGTTTCAAAGCAATAACATTGGTAAACAAGATGTGTTTGTGAAACACAATGCCCCCGCAAAAGGACTAAACATTTGACCTTGGTATGTGACCTTGACCTTATCACATGACCTTGACTTTAACATGAGTGGATGCATATTATGCACATGCATCATCATGCCAAATATGAGCATTGTATCTTGGATAGACTGGTAGTAATTGGCAATGTTGAGTATTTTGGTTAAGTTTTGCAGATACACAGACAGACAGACAGACACACGGAAAGACTGAATGATGAACAGACAGACGGACAAAGGTATAGCAATATGCCCCCGATCTTTCGATAAGGGGGGAATAAAAACAGTTAAAAAGGTATATGACACTTGCATGCAAGGTTTAACCAAGAATTTCTAAGTATGAAAAGAGTTAACCTATTCCCACACAACCAAATTTTAGACTGGTCCAAATTGAAAGAATCTGCAGACGACAATTTCAAGTTGATGGAATTTTAAATGTCTCATCTTTTGGGATAGAAAACATTGTGATAATGAAGAAATTGCTTGTAACAAGCAATTTCTTCATTTTCCACAATGTTTTCCAAAGCTGTATTATTGAGGGGCGTAAAAAGGAGGGATTGAGTTTGAATGGGTTAAAACTCCATTATAATAAATGTAATTGTAATGAATATTTGCCTAGTAGATGATATGATGGTCACAAAAGCATGTGAAAGTTTCAAAGCAATAGTATAAGTAGTATACAGTAAAACCCCTCTAATACGACCACTTGCGGTACTTTCTGAAAGTGGTCGTAACAGCAGGGTGGTCGTAATACTGAGGTTTGGTCGTTTGTTGTTAAGTAATCCATGCATATTTCATTTTCGTTATTTGAATATATCAATACTATACATTCAAAATGAAACTATTAGAACATGTATTACAGCAGAATCTTATGTCATTTTCAAATTTACAATCTTTGATAAGTTCTGCTTTCTCTATTCTCCATTTGGATCTGATTCCGGAGTCCGACCTTAGATTGTTTATTCGTAAGTACAGGTTCAAAGTGTCAAACTGTCGATGTCATATCTTCTATAATGCAAAAACCAAGCATCATTTATGTTGAAATCAAAATTTAGTTGATAATTAACTGTTCGGAAGGCCGTAAACAAACTAATCGTAACTTCTCGAATACTTTTTCACTTTCGAATTTATTACTCGAGTCAAAACTCGTGATACAATCAAATAACAAAAATAATACGAGCTATAATTTCTAAAAGTGATCGCCCACTTTAATCAAAACGCCTATTATAATAAGAGCTCGATATCACATAATCAAAAATCAGATAATTTATTTTCAATGTATTCGTACCCAATTAGTGTAGCTCTTATCAAGTGTGAAATTCGGGTGGTCGGCCAAAATGTGTGAAGTTACTGGGCGTTTTAGTGGGGTTCAAAATAGTGTATCAGCAATAGTTGGTACTGAAATCAGTGGTTGTAATTCGGAATAGCGGGGTGCCCGTTTTAGAGGGGTTTGCGACCATTGAAATAAAGAACAAAAATTCCATTCTGTAAAAATTCGGTCATAATAGCAGGGTACCCATATTTCCTGGGTGGTCCTAAGGAGGGGTTTTACTGTATATGACAGTTGCTTATATGGTTTAACTACAAATTTCTAAGCCCAAAAAGGGGTTAAACTCCACTATAAGAAGGGTTGTCCAAGAAAGATTCATGCCAAGTTTGGTGGAAATTGGCCAAGTAATTACTGAGGAGAAGAGGTGTAGAGATTTCAAAGTCAAAATAGACCCCGCCCTGCCACACCCATAGTTGAGGGTCAATCAAAATTTTGTGAACAACTTTTAAGGAGGGTTGCCCAAGGAACCTTTCTGCCAAGTTTGGTTGAACTTGGCTCAGTTGTTACTGAGGAAAAGAGGTGTAAAGATTTCAAAGTCAAAATAAGCCCTGCCCTGCCACTACCAACGCCCAAGGAACATTCATGCCACGTTTTGTTGAAATCACCCTGTGGTTACTGAGGAAAAGATGTTTAAAGATTTCAAAGTCAAAAACTGCGCTGCCACTCCCATATTTTAGGTCAATCACCAATTACTTATAAGAAGGGTAACCCAAAGAACATTCATGCCAAGTTTGTTTGAAATTGGTCAAGTGATTTCTGAGGAGAAGAGGTGTATAGATTTCAAAAATCAAAATAAGCCCTACCCTGCAACACCTATAGTTGAGGGTCAATCAAAATTTTGTGAACAACTTTTGATGAGGGTCGCCTAAGGAGCATTTCTGCCAAGTTTGGTTGAACTTGGCCAAGTGGTTACTGAGGAGAAGATGCTTTAAGATTTCAAAATCAAAATAAGCCCGGCACTCTCACGCCCATATTTGGAGTCAATAAAATTTCACAAACAACTTCTGAGAAGGGTCATTCAAGAAAGATTGATGCCAAGTTTGTTTGAAATTAGCCAAGTGGTTACTGAGAAGAAGAGGTGTAAAGATTTCAAAGTCAAAATAAGCCCTGCCCTGCCTCACTCATAGTTGAGGGTCAATCAAAATTTTGTGAACAACTTTTGAGGAGGATCATCCAAGGAACATTTCTGCCAAGTTTGGTTGAACACTGTCCAGCGATTACTGAGGAGAAGATGTTTAAAGACTTCAAAGTCAAAAACTGCCCTGCCAATCCCATATTTTGGGGTCAATCAAATTTCACCAACAACTTCTACGAAGGGTCACCTAGGGAATATTCATGCCAAGTTTGTTTAAAATAGGCCAAGTGGTTACTGAGGAGAAGAAGTTTAAAGATTTCAAAGTCAAAAACTGCCCTGCCATGCCAATATTTTGGGGTCGATCAAATTTCACTAACAACTTCTAAGAAGGGACACCCAAGGAACATTCATGCCAAGTTTGTTTGAAATTGGCACAATGGTTCCTGAGGAGAAGAGGTGTAAAGATTTCAAAGTCAAAAACTGCATATTTGGAAAGACAAGGCCAAAACACTATCTATCACCAATAATGAAATACATTTGTCTAACATTTGTCTCTTTTAGAATTAACTAAATAAATAGAAAGCAGGCCTAAGAATAACCAAGATTTCTTACCTCTTCATAGTGAGCCTGTGTATATTTTGGTGGAAATCCTGCTAGAGGGGGAGGGGTAGCCCTTCCATCATCTCCATACGCCTGAGGGACAGGATTAACCATTCTACCAGTGTTGTAGTTACATTCTAATGTATAACTGAAAATTATTTAAAGTTAAATCATCAAGCATGGTTAAACAAGAATAGTATGAAGAGTTCAGGCTAAGCTCATAAATCAAGAGTTGTCAAAGGACAGCAACACTTGTCTATTCTATATGTAGGATAGTAACAGCTGAATAAATTTCAAATTGATACGTACTTGTGAAGTCCAATCATAGCCCTAAAGGGCCTGAGAGTTGCGACAACAGAAATACTGTCTGGCTGTTGGTCCTTGAATGATCAAATGACATTGATCCATGTAGAGGAGACAAGTTCAATTAAATTCTGTGCGAGCTCTGTTTTTAAAGTCTAGTGTGTTTGGATCATGCATTTAGATATTATTTTCTTACATTTGACTTCGTATCACACAGGTTATTTAAAAGAATCATAGATTATCTGAGGTGAATTGTGTTTTGAAATGCATATTTTATCCACTATTTATACACATCAGAGCATATTTCTTCTCAGTGTTGCACAAGCTCGTGAAAGCAGTTTTTAGATTGTCTTAGCAAATGCAAGAGGACTGGATAAATTGGGTAGAAAGTAACTTCTTGTTGTGAAAATCTGGTTTCTGTTTCTCATCAGAGATACGGTACTTTCAGTGCTTTGATTATACAAATTAATGAACTTCAAATCCCACCTGAAATTCGAAATGAAAACTAAAAAAACTTAACCTCAATCCAGATAAAAACAAGAGTGCCATAGTCACAATATATGCCGCCACTTTGCTGCTGTTTCACGAAAATAATTGTAGACACTACTTATTTTGACAGAACCAAATTCAAAACATTTGCAGACATCCTTTTTAAATTGTCAAGTTCAAACTGTTTGTTATGATTGATTGATTGAATTGGCCAAGAGACTAAGTGTCAAGGGGCATAACTCTTGCAAAAACCAATGAACAATAAAATCCTTGATCCATGTACACATACAAATTATGGTGATGACATTGACCAAATTTCATGTAAATCAAGACAAAAAGTTAGGAGGGTTTGCATTCACAAGGCTGCAATTTCAATAAGCCCAAGAGACTAAGTTTAAAGGGGGCATAAGTCAGGGAAAAATTAATGAACCATAAAATCCTTACTTCATGCACATCTACCAATTAAGGTGACGACATCCACCAAGTTTCATTTAGATCCAGCCAAAAACTTAGGAGGAGTTGCATTCACAAGGCTGCTATTTCAATAAGCCTAAGAAAGTAAGTTTTAAGGGGGCATAACTGAGGAAAAAAATCTATGAACTATAAAATCCATACTTCATGCATATCTTCCAATTAAGGTGATGACATCCATCAAGTTTCATTTAGATCCAGCCAGAAAATTAAGAGGCGTTACATTCCCAAGGCTGCAATTTCAATAAGCCCCAGAGACTAAGTTTAAAGGGGGCATAACTGAGGCAAAAACCAATGAACCAAAAAATCCTTACTTCATGCACATCTACCAAATAAGGTGATAACATCAACAAAGTTTCATTTAGATCCAACCAGAAACTTAGGAGGAGTTGCGTTCACAAGGCTGCAATTTCAATGAACCCCAGAGACTTAGTTTAAAGGGGGCATAACTGAGGCAAAAATCAATGAACCATAAAATCCTTACTTCATGCACAACTACCAATTAAGGTAATAACATCAACCAAGTTTCATTTAGATCCAGCCAGAAACTTGAAGGAGTTGCGTTCACAAGGCTGCAATTTCAATAAGCCCCAGAGACTAAGTGTTAGGGGGGCATAACTGAGGCAAAAATCAATGAACCATTAAATCCTTACTTCATGCACATTTACCAATTAAGGTGATAACATTGACCAAGATTCATAAAGATTTGTCCAGAAACTTAGGAGGAGTTGGGCTCACGATAAAAGTGGATGTATGTACAGACGGACGGATGGATGGACAGATGGAGAAGATGACGACAATATACGACCACCTCCAGCGGTGTATGAAGATTGTACATATCATCTAGGACAAAACTAATTGGGTTTTGGTCAAACATTTTTTGAGTATGGATGATGTGATAAAAACAGTCTTTTCTCTGCTTCATAAGGGTATATAACTAAACAAGAGGGCCAGAATGGCCCTAAAATCGCTCACCTGACTAATGTAAGATGATTCAAAATTTTGCCAACACTTTTGAAAAGGGTCATCCAAGGAATACTCATTAAGTTTAGTTGAAATTGGCCCAATGATTACTGTGGAGATGTTTAAAAATTTCAAAGTAAAAAAACTGCCCCACCCTGCCACACCCATATTTGGGCGCAAATCAAAATTCTGCAAACACCTTTTGATTAGGGTCACCAAAGGAACATTCATGCCAAGTTTTGTTGAAATTGGCCCAATGATTACTGAGAAGGTATTTAAAGATTTCTAAATAAAAAACTGCCCCAACCTGCCAAGCCCATATTTGGGCATAAATCAAAATTCTGCGAACAACTTTTGAAAAGGGTCACCCAAGGAACATTCATGCCAAGTTTGGTTGAAATTGGCCCAATGGTTACTGAGGAGAAGATGTTTAAAGATTTCAAAGTCAAAAACTGCCACGCCCAGCCAAGCCCATATTTGGGCATAAATCAAAATTCTGCGAACAACTTTTAAAAAGGGTCACCCAAGGAACATTCATGCCAAGTTTGGTTGAAATTGGCCCAATGGTTATTGAGGAGAAGATGTTTAAAGATTTCAAAGTCAAAAACTGCCATGCCCTGCCACGCCAATATTTGGGCATTAAAAAACCTGCCATGCCCATATTTGGGCATCAATCAAATTTCTTTAACACGATTTGAAAAGGGTCACCCAAGGAACATTCATACCAAATTTGGTTGAAATTGGCCCAGTGGTTACTGAGGAGAAGTTGCTTAAAGATTTCAAAGTCAAAAACGACAATGAGTAGCTTCACATCTTTGTCTGCCGCAACTCAAAAAACTATATACAATATTTCAAAGCAGTGATATAACATCTCTCATGTTTAATTTGTCCAAGAATTAGTCAGTCATTAAGATTAATTGATTGAATGGGGTTATGCGTCACTTACAACAGTATTTCAGTAATATTGTTGCGCCTAACCATGGATTCCTGCTATTTCTCTCACCAGTACTACCACTACATCCTTTCCAAGCCTCCAGCTGCTCATCCCACTTACGTTAACGATTATCCATCCATTAGTGGAAAACAAATTTCAGAAAGGATATTTGCCAAGGATCAGACCCTGGACCCTGTGCCTAGGAGTCCTACACGATACCACTGCGCTATAGCCTAGTCAAAAAGTGATATGATAAAAATCAAAGGACTGAAGGTCCTGAATGTCGTCATGATCCAGATTGGATTATGATTTTTTGATTCACAATTAATGGGAATGAATCTAAATTACCCAAGTAACATTCTCAATTTCGGGGAACTGTAACATGTTAACCCATTCCCAGATGGCAACATTTTTACATTTCTAAATGTTTAATTTTTTTAATCCTATCCTGTTTTGCAAAACATTTTGTCAAAAATTAATGAAAGTGGAGAATTTATTACTTTTGAGAATACAGGATTTTTTTCATGATAACTTGTATGTCCACGTTAATTGTATTTTAGGGAGGCTTTCTGTTTTCAATATGGTATCGTGGTATGGCATACAAAATGTCGTAACTACAGCTTAACTCAATGCACAATGGTGCATATTAAATCTAAATTTCTTTTTGCGTAATAATCAAATATTTGACTGGTCGAAATTGAAAGAAGTTGAAGACCACTTTTCTTTTCAAAGTGTGTGTAGATTAAAAAAAATCACTATCATTTCAGATAGAAGACATTGTTGGAAAAAGGAGAAATTGACTATTACAAGCAATTTCTCCTTTTTGAACAATGATTTCCAAATCTATATTTCTTCAGTGCGTAAAACAGGATGGAATAAGTTAAAACGGGTTAAGTGAATTGACTGCTTTGCTTCTTGGGACAAAAAATTGATTACAAAAGACGATTTGCCTTTCCTTGTGTTTAACATTTTCAAAAAGATTTTTCAATACAGCTACATAACCTTTCTATCATGAGAAGTAGCATCATGATAGTGCTAATGTTTTTCATACAATGAAAAATCTGACTACCAAAAAAGAGATGAAAGAATTAAAGGCCCTTTTGCATGTTGTCAGACAGAATATCTCCAATTTCAAAAAGGATTCATTACTGTGACCATAAAAAATATGTGTCAAGGTTTATGGAAAACTTATCAAAAATGAAGTAAGATTCCGTTTAGTTATATTTTCTTCAAAATTGAAGATAAAAAGAGGGGTAAAATTAGGCATAGGTTAATGGGTAACAACTTGCTTTTAATGCTGCATTATAGACTTTTTACCCTTTCCAGTTTTACAATTATAGACAGTCTATATTAAACGGTTTTACAAACAACAATTTAAACCAGATTTAAAATGAAAATTAAACATTTAGTAAGTGGGATGTAGCAAGAAATTTCTTCTTTTACCACAATGTTTTTAAAGATTTATATTGCACAAACACCAGGGATTGAACACGAAATAGTTAAGTAGGTATCATTTAGAAAAGAGTATTTGCTAAAATTCAAACAAGAGCTTCGCAGACCGGCACAAATACGCCCGAAGGGGCTTGTCAGTAACCTTGACTTGTCAGTAACCTGAGCTTGAATGATAGCTCATGATTTTTGTCAATAGAAAGATCTTATCACCTGAATAAAACTGTTTACACTTAAGAAATAAGACAGCTTTATAATAACTTATCATTCAACATTATGTACAATGGTTAAATTCTATAATTTGAAAACAATTGACATAAAAAATGACCTTGACCAATGACTTTGAAACAAGTTTCAACAGAAAGTACTCACCACAAGCAATAAAAATATGACCTTGAAAACTGATCTTGACAAATAAACCATTACGATAGTTCAGTTTAGGTTTTTCAGTGCTCAAAATGACCTTGATATTTGAATTCAATCAATTCAAAGGCAGATAATTCAAGAAAGACTTCTGAATTTCTGAATTCTTATGCTCAACTAAATATAAGAGATTTATTGTAGCAAAATTCAGTTCAATCCAATTGAATTTGTAGGAGGAATTGACGACTGAGTTGTGGACACATACACATAAACTGTAATTTTAAGCTATATTGTTCAGTAAAGGGCAGATAATTCAAGAAAAACTTGACATATCACACAAATATTAGTCCTAAGTACAACTAGACATCATACAGAGTTATTGTGGCAAGTTTCAGTTCATTCCCATTCAAAATGTAGCAGAAAGTGTACTCACAAGAAATAAAGGGATTTTTTGTTCAATTCAAGGGCAGAAAATTCAAGACAACTCAAGAATGACTGGAGCGATTTAGATTTCAAAGGTCTTATGAACAACTAGACATCATAGAGATATAAATAATGCCATAAATAATGTAAGATAAGATGTGCACACAATAAACATAGTGATTTTCATTAAATTCAGGGGCAGATAATTCAAGATAACTCAAGCATACTTTGAGAGATTTGAATTTCAAAGGTCCTATGAACAACTAGACATCATACAGAGTTATTGTGCCAAGTTTCAGCTCATTCCCATTGATAGTTTAGGAAAAGTTGCGCACACAAAACATAGTGATTTTTGTTCAATTCAAGGGCAGATAATTCAAGATAACTCAAGAATAACTGGAGCGATTTGAATTTCAAAGGTCTTATGCACAACAAGACATCATAGGGAGTAATTGTGCAAAGTATCAGCTCATTCCCATTGATAGTTTAGGAGTTGTGCACTCAATAAATTGCTAATGGATGGACAGACAGACGGATGGACGACTGGGGCCATAACATAATACGATTCTTCCGGCGTTTAATAAAAAGGGTTTTACCAGTTAAGTTCTATTTATCTCCCTTTGACCATAAATTTCATCAGGAAATGTTATGCAAATTTACTACACTTGAAAAGCATTGAAAAGGTGTAACCAAGAGTAAAACATGTATGTTTATTTTTGTAATCATAAGTTCAAACACTATAAATTAAATGGAAACAATTTCACTCTCTAAAACATACTGGTATAAAATGTAAGGTTTTGAAAATGAGAAAACTTTTTGTTAGTCTATTTGGACTGGCCTTTAGATATAGAACTAATTCCAGAGCCAGGTAGTTCCTGCTCCTGATAAGGAGAGTGATTTCTATTTTGAAATGTAAATTTTTGTTTGATCAAAACCTATGTTACATCATTTGTAGAGGATCAACCAGAGATGCACCATGCAAAATTTCAAACCTAAATGCCTTATCGTTTGTAAGAATTTTTTCAAAGATTTCTCTCTTTGTTTCTACCTTCTTTGTTTAAATATTTCTTTTTCCATTGTACTAAATAAAATTCTTTTAATAACTTAGTAAAGTTTCCTTAAAGGAACTTCCCTACTATGTTTCAGCTTAATTGGTTAAGGAGGACAATATTTATAAACAATGGACTATGAGTAATCACCACTACCCATCTTAAGCACAATGTGCTCAAGTGAGCTAAAAGTACATTGAGAGTTACCTTCTTTGATAAAATGAGTTGCTCCTTTGCAATGAAAATAGATTATAAACTAGATGAATGCCTTCAGTAATACTAGAGCAATTAAGTTATGTGAGCTTTTGCACTATGACAAAGACAACAACAACATTAACAATGACAAACATTGAAGACATATATAGAAATAAAGAAATACCTAGAGTTGTCTATTAAAAAAGCAAAGCTAAAATGATTGTAGGAATGAATTGAAAGCTACAATTAATTTATCTTTTCTTATATTGTTTCCTACATTTTAGATACTTGCTTTCAAATTGACACCTACTTTGAAATGTCATCTGTTACTTCTCTGATTTTGGACCGCTCTAAAATTGATGAATAGCTGGTCATTGATCTCCATAGTTTGAGGTGTCAAACCATACAAATTTGCATGATCTGGGACATAAAACAAAGAGCAAATTGTAGGAGACAACATAGTCTATTCAAGCCATACAGTATCCAGTGACTGCTATGACATAAGACCTCTGTATAAGGAAAGAACTGAACAGATGCATTCTTTAGAGCAAGATTCCTATATCCATTTTTCACAAAATGCCTTCTTTCAAGTGAAAATTTGGAGCTGCTTAATGAGATTCTAAAGAATTCTTAAATGATTAGTCATGACAATTTAACAGTTTTTAGTAAAATCAATCTTTAGATCATGTAAAGAACTAATTATGAGAGATTTTTATCTCACTGAACACACCTCAATACTGTCATACTGAAGCACTTTTGTAGTTATCAGAATGGGTAAGTACCTATGAGTGATTCCAATTGCCTTATGTATGGCTACTCTTCCACTGCCCTCCTTTGACATACCATCTCTTTTATCCCGAGTATACATGTTTCTCTCAGTAAAATTACATCCAGTAAAGTCAAAATGTGCTGTGTTCATTGAGATCAATTTAGCAAACAGCATATTCTCTACCTGAAGGAAGGTAAAATAAGCTTCTATGTAAAGAGAACATTTGTCCCATTACCACACAATACTGAATATTTTATCGGCTGAACAAATACAGCTTTGGATATAAATGTGGAAAGGTATTCTCTGTTTTTCCTACAATGATTTCTTTCCTTTCAGATGTATCTTTTTCTTTGTCATTCAAAGGAAAAAAACATTGTTGGAAATGACAAAGTTCCTCATTAGAAACTGTGGTGTCCATGGTCGAGAGGAAGAGCGTTAGCTTCCTGATCAAGAGGTCCTGAGCTTGATTCCGAAGAGGAATTTATCCAAATTGGAAGAACTTGTTTCCCAATCGATGTAAAATAAATAGGTTTAAACAATTAGAAACTATTTTCATTTCAAACAATGTTTATGAAGTTTTTTTAAGGGGTGGTACAAAACAGAGTTGTGTTGGAAAAGGGTTAAAATTTCAGAGGCATTCATGATTTTTTTTTGTAAAATATTGCACTGTTCTAAATTCTGCACCAAGTATATACATTATGTGTAGAACCCCAAATTCTCATGAACCCATTGAATTTTACTTAATTTATCATTTGCATAATGCTCCTGGTAATGCTGAACAACGCATGTGACAATATTGATAAATTGTGTACACATTTGTGTCAACTTTCTAGACCTGCCAAAATTAAAAGATGCTATGTACACTACCAAATTAGGCACTTATTTTTCAAATTCAACACACCTTCACATGTTGTCTGTGACCTTCAATATTGACCAGTCTAAAAACATGTCTTCTTGGGTAACCGATATAAGGAGTCAAATAAGCTTGACAGAATTCCAAGAATTTAAATGTGAATTTTTACCAAATTCTTATGTGAAGCCTTATTTTGCATCAAGCAAACAAGTGATGCGTTCACAAAGGACACAAAATGTTGGCTAAAATTATTAAGTCACATAAATACCTGAATATCTTCATTTTCAAAATAATTCCCATAAATAAAACACCCTCTTTTTGATGCATGCCCATGGAGGTCCACATAAAATGCAATTCCACTATCACTTGCGGAAATATCTCTCAGTCTCATATCACATAGATGTGGCGCGTTGTTATTTGTTATCACTGTCGGAGTATTGTCATTTTCATCTTCTGAACCTTCGTTACCTAAATGTTCCATATTTGGATCAATTGTTGTGTCATCAGAGTCAGAATTTATAACATCTATCACATTTTGGCTTAGAGAACTAAAACCTTTGGATAATCTTCCTTTATAGTCGTCTGACATTGTCATTTGTGAGAGTCTGAGTCTTAATTCGCTATCAACTCGATCTTTCTCATTAATACTTGACTGTGATGATGAGACTCGTATAGATTCTCCCAAGTTGGAATGAGCTCTCTCCATCTTTGATGGCGATTCATTATCTGACTCATTCAAACCTTCCAAGTTTAGAGGTTCAATTTTTGGAACAGACTTTCGTCTAACCTGAGATTCGAACTTATCAATGCTGTACCGAGGAATTCCTGAATTAACCTGCAGTTTTGGTAGGTCCTGGTTATACACTGCATTTCTCTTTAATGCTTGTAAACCAATTGGTTTCATATCACTGTTTGGTATATGAATAAAATCCTTTGTCTTCTGTTTTGGTATGCTGCTTTCCTTATTAAAGCTATAATCTGTTTCTCTTGGAGTTTTGGAATACTCAGTGTGATATGATCTGGGTGTGCTGACAAATGATTGATTCGCACTTTGATGTAATTCATTCTTTTTAAAACTCTTCACAGCTGTTTCTCTGTCAGTCTTCTCTGTGTTTGAACTAGTATTTGTACTAAAACTACCAGAGCTTCTGTCTGTTTTGGCATTGGTGTTAAAATTCCTAAAACTAAAACTGTCTCGACTAGACATTAAAAACCCTCCAGGAAACAGAATATTAAAATTGATGTCATCATTCTCTTTAACAACTCTGTTCATCACATGATGAAATGCCAGCAAGCTTTTAGATCCATAGATTGACGGGTGAAGATTAACACTTGGATCAAGATACAGTCGATTCAAATTCACCCCTCTCTGATCTGTCCGATAATGCCCACGTGATACTCCATCTGGATTTAACATTGGTATAAGTTTAAACACAAAATGTTTCCTTAAAGCTTTGGCACGAGGGTCATTTTCACGTAAAATAAATTCTAAAAACCCATTGAACACTACACTTGCAGGTGTTTCCCCTGGATGAACACGACTACTGAGAAAAAACACCTAAAATAGAAACATAAGGAGGTAATTGGAAAACTTACAGATTCTTAATTATATTTCTTGGCATGAGGGCCATTTGGCCCAAATCAAACTTCTTGGTCAAAGTTAAAAATGTTAAACAAGGGAAGAATTCATTTTATAGTCACCAGTTGATACCCAATGCAATGTAACTTTGAAGCTTCATGATTTGTAATAGGAATATTTTAAATACATGTACTATTTTCTCTGTATGTGTATTGAAATAGCATATCTTGGGGAAGAACCCAAATATACTTTAGTAGCACAACATCAGAGCTAGAAAATAGAGTGGTGGTCCGAGGTCCAGGATCTTCCAGTTCTAGAATCTGACTCACCGAAAAAAAGCAGGGGAAGGTCAGACGGACCTGCCAAAATAGAGGTCAGACACTGTCACTTTCCTAAGTAGAAAGTCCAATGCCAAAATCAATATCGGAAAATTGTATTAATCTTTAAAATCATCCTAAAAAGGATGGTTAGTCTGGCATTATAATCATCGGCAAACAAATACAAGAGGACCATGATGGTCCTATATTGCTCCCCTGAGTATGATGGCTCAAGGCTTTATGATATATAAAAAAATAACAAAGCCCTACACCTAATCATTTTGAAGGAGAAGATTTTCCAAAGATTTTCTCCTTTAATCTTAGGTATGGTAAAGATCCAACCATATCAAGCTAATTTCAAGAGTACAGCAATTCTTTGAAGTATTTTAGTAGCGGGTCAATAGGCATTGATACATACCAAATATCACAGCTCTAGGCCTAATGGATAAGAAAGAGAAAATTTTTTATGATTTCCTTCTTTATCCTTTCTAAAATCTCAGATAGCACGAAAAAGGGCTTGTTTTCAGAGTACAGTAATTCTATGAAGTATTTTTGTAAAGGGTCAATAGGTATTATTACACACCAAAAATTAAAGCCTTAGGCCTTATGGTTTGGGAGTAGAAGATTTTTAAAGATTTCCATCTTTATTTCTATGTAAAATCAGGGATCACACAGGGCTTATTTTCCAGATACAGTAATTCTTTGAAATATTTTTTGTAGAGCGTCAATAGATGATGATTTATACCAAATATCAAAGCTCTAGGTCTTATGGTTTGGGAGAAGAAGAATTTTAAAGTTTTCCATCTTTATTTCAATGCAAAATCAGGGATGGCAGAGAAAAGGGCCAATTTTCAAGATACAGTAATTCTTAAAAGTATTTTGGTAGAAGGTCAAAAGAGGATGATTTATACCAAATATCAAAGCTCTATGCCTTATGGCTTGGGAGAAGATTTTATAATTTTTTCACTTGGTTGCCATAACAACTAAAGTTCTTCAAGGATTTCAATTCTTTGAAGTATTTTGAAAGAGAATAAAGTAAGGATCATTTCTGTGAAGTTTGGTTGGAATTCCATTGCTAGTTTAGGAGGAGAAGATTTTTTTGTATTTGTGAACTGACGGATGGACAGAGGGACAACGGACAATGACCGAACACAATAGTTCACCCAGAGCACTTCGTGCTCAGGTGAGCTAAAGAAATCAATCATTTTTCATAACGTCATTCTGGCCGTGTCTGTGTTTTAGACTAACTCAAAGCATTATTTATCAACACTTTTCCGGTTTCTATACTGGTCACCGATTCCTGATTATATCAGTATAATCACTTAAGCGGTAAAGCCGTTATCAATTCTGTGTCTATTAGACTGGACAGTTTATCTGATCACTTTGTAAAATTAGTTGGTTCAAATTCAGTTTTAGATTTAAGACCTAGAATTCATTCTGACCTAGTTTAATCAGAATTGAGCCAAAATATCTAAGTTGAAGGGCACACAATACTTTATCAAAGGAGATTTGACATAGTTTAATGTAAAACTCCTGCATGTGTTGAAGGTATGAATTAAGTTTCAACTGAATAAAAACTGTAGGAGGAGTTTGCTACACAAAGTGAACAGTAATTTGTAAATAGAGGGATAGACAGATCTCAGACAAGCTGATTCCACTTACCCTTATAAACATTCATTTTGAAGAGAATATAAAAATGCATAATTGTAGGGCAGTGCGTTATTTCATGAAATATGCTTTTCCTACCCTTTTTCCTTTAAAGGCTCTACACCTCAGGGAATTTTTATCAGGAAAGAGATTGGAGTCAAATCTGGGTTCTGCTTCCTTCATAATACCGTGGCAAGATGAAATGGTGATAAGGTCGATGCGTAGATTGTCAAGCGAGTTACACAATAATTCACGATGATAATAAATGGTATTTGGAGCACTGAAACATGAAAGAGTAAACTTTTTATACATGATCATATACATTTACAATTATATGAATAGAAAGAAAGTAATTGTTGTTACCAAACAATCTCTTTGTAAGGAAATCATTATTTGAAGAAGATTTTCTAAAAGGTATAGATTGCTTTTATTAGCATTCATTAGTTGATTACACTGTTAACATTTCATTCCCTTGATTATTATAAGGAGATATAGATAAGAGGTAGCTGTTTAAAAATATGTGCAATATTATCAATAATATGAAGTGTACACTTAAATCACATTGTAAATTGCAAAATTGAGTCTAAATTCTTATCATCTTGTCATGGGTTAAATATTACAATTGGAAGCTATCCAATAAATAAGAATGTTGAAAAAAGCCACTCCTTTGAATGTTATCTTATTTTTCCTAATTACACCAGATTTCATTTTAATTGATTCACTTCAATCTATTAACTTTTTGCAGTATTGATCAATCATATGTTCATTGAACAACTTATAGCATACTATAACATCAATTTTTGCAACCTGTTATTTTCTTATCAGCAGTCACTAAATAAAGAGTTTGTTTGGGTTGTATTGCATGACAGGATCGCCTTGATGCTCTCATGCAAAATTGATCTTTTGGCCTCAATTTTCTTTTTGCTTGTAGAATTCTTGGGTAATAATGGCCATGATTAATAAGTCTTTTCTGTTTCAGTACAGTAAAAGCTTTGTAAATCATGTTGCTTGGGACTGTGGCATGAACTAAGCGTAGTTAGAACCAAAGGGAGGGTAGGTGTTCAGTTGTTTGAGATACTCGGAATCTGACATAGTCTTGTTCTGTCCCATTTAGGGCTTGATTCTAAAATGGTTTTGAATATATCTTGAATCAAGACCCACAAAGCCTTTGCAGATATCAATTGAGAGAAATATTACATTGAAAAAAAATATATATTGGCAGATTAAAACAAGAGCCCTCAGAAACGGATTATGCTCCCTGAATAAGGCTTTTGTAACAAAACTGTATGCCATTATTGGGAAAACAACTTCTTATTGAATGCAACTATTGTTTGAGAGTTCAGTTCACAAGAAATTTGGAAGTTTGACAAACACTGAAGGAATCTGTTTGGCTTTACAGGCCTGATTCTAGTAAAATTCTATGAAGAATCTAACTTGAGAAGTCTTGCAGAAACAATAGACTGAATTTTTTTAGAGTAGGAAATATACAAAATGTAAAGCTACATTGCATACCGGTAATACCCCCACTTTACAAACCAAACAGTCCTTTAATTAAAGGTACACAATAAACAATAAGTAGGAATAAGTAGGTATGAAAATGAAAGGAAATTGTTTTTTTGGATATAAAAGGGGGGGGAAGGGGGATTTTTCTTTAGTTCTGTTTATGTTTCTTTTGAAGAGCACTTTAACTTAACTAAGACCATTGACATTTATGTGATTTTGATGAATTAAGGTCAATCTATTTCTATTTATGTGACAGTATCTCTCTTCCAAACATTCAATTGAATTTGCTTTAACCCTTTCCTGTACAAACCCAGGATTTTACATCACTGCAATGTTATATTTGAGAAAACACTGTGGAAAGAGAAGAAATTGCTTGTGAAAAGCAATTTCTCCTTTCCTACAATTTTTCTACCACATAGGATAAAATACCCATGGAGAAAATTGAATCCACAGGCAGTTTATCGAAATATCTCTATGACAACCAATGAAGATGGAAGTTTAAATAAGGCGTACTCAATTGTACTGAGTCGTCGCTGCATCTTATACTATTTTTTCGGAAGTCACTTGATTTATAACATGACAGGAAAAAATCAAGCAGGCCCGTGGACATCGGACTAGATTTCAGCAAATATTTCTGTCTGTTTGAATTTTTGTAAACTGAGTTTGGGCCGCAATTTGCCAAAAATGTCGAGTCCGGTCTTAAAGTTCGTGGCCTATACAGAATGGAACGTAAAAAATACACACCTATTTTGCATTTAAGATACGTTTATGACATTTGGCATTCTATTTTGTAACTTGACATGACGTCTGTAGTACAATCGGAACACACTAGGCCATTCCTGTAAACTTTGGGAACAGACCTCGGATGTACATAAGGTGGAGCATTATGAAACTAAACTGTGCATTTTGTTAACAGTTACTGGAAACAGTGTAGAAAAACATAGTACATAAATCCGGATGGTTAGTAATTCACAAAATTGCTGAAAACTTAAATTCTCTTTTGTTGTTTTATGTTCTGCCCTATTTTGCTCAGATAACTAGTTTCCTTTGAGGATCATACAGAGTTCATACAGAACTTAATGAGATGCATTTTACAGCAGTTGCTTTGCCTAATGGATAGCACCATACTGGAATTTTGTCGCATGAATTTTTAAAATAGTTCCACAATGTACATCCAAGATTTGATTTGTAGAACTGAATGAGTAGTTCCAATCTGTCTTTCGAACTAACATCAAAGTTACCCAATTGATCTGACAGTTCTCTCCCTTTTCAATTTACCTCACACATGTTGTCTGTATAAACTAGTAGCTTAGACAGGGAATTCCGTACAAGATGCAACTCTGCTATAAGTTTCATTTATTTTTCTACTGTTACTTTTATTAAGTGTTATTCATTGTGTGTGTACTTGGATATCTATGATGTGACCAAAGAAGGTTTCAGAATAATCCAATCTCAATTTTATTTCTACCCCTAATGTTTCCAACAGTCAGTTGAATCATTTTCTCCTGTTCTGCAAATCAAAAATTTGTCCAAATCCTGAGAGATTTGCCAACAACAATTACCAAATGTGTCCACCCAAATTTTGAAAATAATAGTGTTTCAGGAGTGCACACATTGCATGAAAAATGTTTGCAGAAATAAAGAAATTAATGCAAGTAACAAACTTCTCAAGGTAAAGGATGGAAAAGAATGTCATGTAGGCTTTATGTATCTATTTTCATTTCATTTTTTGGGGTGGGTGGAAGTATGGTTGAGGGCATGAAAAAAAATCCTTTATTTTGAGAAAACTTCCTGAAATTGAAACTTGGACTATTAAAATTCCTGAAATTGGTCCTTATTGTGAGCACTAAAGGAATTAATACTGGTCACTGATTAAATGTAACTGATTTTTATTCCGATTTTGTCTTAGTTATTGATTATCTGAATTTCATCAATTTTCAGTTTGATCTTTTATTTTTGGGAATTGCAGTCCCCATCACCTGAATGAAGTTTCGTAAGAATCAGCCCTATGCAGGCCCTTCCCTGGGCTGATTTTTCTTTTCTCCATCATTTTCGCCAAACTGAAAAAACTGAAGCCAAATCTGTCGCAAAGAAACCAAATGAAAAGCCAAATTTTTTGCCCAGCCTCATGCCACTGAAATCCTCTAAGCTACGAGACTATTTACTGCAAAAAGATCCTACACACGCACAAGAAAAACCTTTAACAACTTAATGAGTGATCTATCTTGTTCATTTGAATTCAATCAGACAAGCCATAAAAACTTTTCAAGCAGTTTCGGGGTATTTCACTAAAAATTTGTATCCCCCCCCCCCACTACCCCACCCACCCACAGAAAATCGATCCCCCCCTCCCCCTGTACCCTACCCACCCACAGAGAATCGATCACAAGTTTTTCTGTTTCTGACCTGAACCCTATCAATCGTCAAATCGATCAATTTTATAAAGTGAAATGGAGATTAAATAACATTAGTTTTTGTTGTAAATTTCCTTTCCTAAACTTTTTATCCAAAGTTGTGTTTTTTAAGACTGGTGATTTTCTTTAACAAAGATCAAATTCATTGCATTTTCTGTCAACAAGTACCCTCAAATATTCCTCTGTTGATGTAAAAACACAGCTTACGTCACAAAAATGTTGGGTCTGACCATTCTATCCTATGGCTGTAGGGTTGTGAAGTACATCAAAGAGACCAACTAGACAGCCTTGTGAGGGTTGCCCGCGTTGCACAATTTCCTACGAGTAGAATTTTGACACCGATTTGTGCACGAAGATCAGTCATTTGTATATTTTAGTCAATTTACGATTTTTTTTTGTCCAATACATGTATTCTGGATTAACTGTAGACCCAAGGAAGTAAGATTTTCCGATTTCGGTTTGTTGAATGTGTACACTATAATTTAAGAAGTCTTTATGATCATGGTCAGAAACTGTCACCTGCATTGTAGGTCATACATTGGATTTGTGTTTGTTACACTTCATTTATTGACTGACTTGCATTGTTATTGAAATTCGACTCAAATTATTACAGTTTTAACACCTAGACTATGATAATTTGCTTTGATTGCAGTCTAATACAAACTTTTGGTGCACAGGTGGTACTTTACATGAAAATCAATATGGCTTCAATGAACTTTTTTTATAGCCAGCATTTTCGCCAGATTCAATTTTTTATCGCCACTTAACTTTAATTTTCACATTTGGCAACAATGGCAATTGCCAGCGAAGGCCCTACTACGGTTCCTGAGCATTCACCAGGAACATTCATCAGCCACTATTTTGAACGAAAAGGGTGTTACAGAACTTCAAATGAATCAAGGTACTGAAATAGTTTGTAAAGTTTTTATCAAAATCCTATGTTTACAGAGTATTCATCCGGCAAAAAATGTCAATATATAGAAACGAGAGAATCACCATTGTCCTATATCGCTCCCCAGAGTATGATGGCTAAAGGCTTTAAAGCACTACACCTAATGATTTTGGAGAAGATCTTTTAAAGATTTTCACCTTTAATCCTAGGTATATTGAAGATCCTACCATTTAGAGCTAATTTCCAGAGTATGGTAATTCTTTGAAGTATTTTGGTATGATCATAGGCCTTATAATTAAGGAGAAGAAGAATTTGGTAAAAGGTCAATAGATATTGATACGCACCAAATATTAAAGCTCTAGGTCTTATAGTTAGGAGAAGATTATCAAAGATATCCTTCTTAATTCATAAGTAAAATCAGGGATCACACAGAAACCAGCTAATTTTAAGTGCACAGTAATTCTTTGAAGTATTTAGGTAAAGGGTTAATAGACATTTATACATACAAAACATTAAAGCTCTAGGCCTTATGGTTTGGGAGAAGATTTTCAAAAGATTTCCTTTTTTAATTCTATGTAAAATCAGGGATCACACAGAAACGTGCTAATTTTTAGAGTACAGTAATTCTTTGAAGTTTTTTGGTAAAGGGTCGATAGTTGATGATTTATGCGTTAAATCAAAGCTCTTTGCCTTATGGTTGGAGGGTGAAAAGATTTTCAAAGATATCCTTCTTTATTTCTTTGTAAAATCAGGCATCACGAAGAAACGGGCTAATAAGTATGGTATCTCTTTGAAGTATTTTGGTAAAGGGTCAAAATACATTTATAAATACAAAATATTAAAGCTCTAGGCCTTATGGTTTTGGGAGAAGATTTTCAAAAGATTTCCTTCTTTAATTCTATATAAAGTCAGGGATCTCACTGAAAAGGGCTAATTTTTAGAGTACAGTAATTCTTAGAAGTATTTTGGTAGAGGGCCAATACACATTGATACATACAATTCTTTGAAATTTTTGTAGAGGGTTAATAGATGATGATTTATGCCTAATATTTAATCTCCATGCCTTATGGTTTGAGAGAAGATTTTTAAAGATTTCATTCTTTATTTCCATGTAAAATCATGGATCGTACCAAAAAGGGCTAATTTTCTGATTACAGTAATTCTTTGAAGTATTTTGGTGGAGGTTCAAAAGATGATGATTAATAGCAAATATCAAAGCTCTAGGCCTTATGGTCTGGGAGAAGAAGATTTTCTAATATATCCTTCATTATTTCATTGTAAAATCAGGCATCACAAAGACACCGGCTTAAATTTAGTGTAGGGTAATTCTTTGAAGTATTTTGGTTAAGGGTCAATAGACATTTATACATACAAAATATTAAAGCTCTAGGCCTTATGATTTTAGGAGAAAAAGATTTTCAAAAGATTTTCTTCTTTACTTCTATGTAAAATCAGGGATCACACAGAAAAGGGCTTATTTTCATAGTATGGTTATTCTTTAAAGTGTTTTGGTCAGTTCAGTAGACATTGATACATACAGAATATTAAAGCTCTAGGCCTTATGGTTTCAAAGATATCCTTCATTAACTCTATGTAAAATCAGGCATCATACAGAAAAGGGTTAATTTTCAGAGAACTGTATTTCTTTGAATTTATTTTTGTAGAGGGTCAATAGATGATGAATAATGCCTAATATCGAAGCTCCATGCCTTAATGTTGCAGAGAAGAAAATTTTGAAAGATCTCCTTTATTTCCATGTAAAATCAGAGATCGTATAAAAAGGGGCCAATTTTTAGAGTAATTCATTGAAGTGTTTGATAGAGGGTCAGTATGATGATGATTTATACCAAATATCAAAGTTCTAGGCCTGATCGTTTGGGAGGATAAGATTTTCAAAGATTGTGTTTTTTATTTCTACGTAAAATCAGGGATTGCACAGAAAAGGGCTGGCAAGGTGCAGTAATTCTTTGAAGTATTTTGGTAGAAGGTCAATAGATAATGATTTATGCCAAATATCAAAGCTCTAGGCCTTATGGTTTGGGACGAGAAGATTTTTTAAAAAGTTTTTTCACTTGGTTACAATGGCAACTATAGTTCCTCATGGATTTTAATTCTTTGAAGTACAGTAAATTCCCTCAAATAAGATCGCTTGCGGTACTTTTTGATAGTGGTCATGATAGGGGGTGTTTGTAATACCGAGGTTTGATTGTTTGTTGTTAAGTAAATCATGTTTATTTTATCTTAGTTATTTGAATATATTTATAATATAGGTACAAAAAAAAAATGAGACTTTAACAAAAGATTTGTCCACAGGACACAGATGCCCCCACCGGTAGCTTTGATAAAAACAAAGGGCAATAACTCCAAAATTATGCAAGCAAGAGTTGTAGTTTTTGTGCAATGCACTTCTCCTCAATGAGGTCTATCCACCTATGAACTTTCAAGTTGATAGCTATTATACTTTCAGAGATATGCCCCAGACAAAATGTTAGTCTTTAAAATACTAAAGGGCAATAACTCCAAAATAATGCAAGCAAGAGTTGTGGTTCTTGTGCACTGTATTTCTCCTCAATGAGGTCTATCCACCTGTAAAGTTTCAAGTTGATAGCTATTATACTTTCAGAGATATGCTCCGGACAAAATGCAAGTCCTTTAAATAACAACGGGCAATAACTCCAAAATTATACAAGCAAGAGTAAGGGTTCTTGAGCACTGCACTTCTCCTCAATGAGGTCTATCCACCTGTGAAGTTTCAAGTTGATAGTTATTATACTTTCAGAGATATGCCCTGGACAATTTTGGGACGGGCGGAAGGACGGACGGAAGTACAGACGGACAGACAAAGGCAAATCTATATTCCCCCCCCCCCATTAAGTGGTGGGGGCATAAAAACATGTATAACAGTGAAATATAATGTCATCTCAAATTTAAGTTCTTTGATAATTTCTACTTTCTCTCTTCATTTTGATCAGATTCGTAAGTCCTACCTCAGAAGAGATCATCCACTTTAATCTATTTAATAGAAATAACGCTTATCATAATAAGGGCTCGATATCACATAATCAAAAATCCGATATTGTATTGAGGATGCTTTCGTACCAATTAGTGTCGCTCTTATCTAGTGAGAAATTTGGGTGGTCGGTCTCAATGCGTTAAGTTACCGGTCGTTTTAGTGGGGTTCAAAATAGTGTTTCAGCTAAAGTTGGTACTGAATTTATTGGTCGCAATTCAGAATTGCGGGGTGCCCATTTAGAGGGGTTTGCTACCATTGAGATAAAGAACAAAAAAATTATTCTGTCAAAATTTGGTTGTAATAGCAGGGTGCCCGTATTTCCGGGATGGTCATAAGGAGGAGATTTACTGTATTTTGAAAGACCATGACCTAAGGATCATTTCTTGAAGTTTGGTTGAAATTCCATGGTTAGTTTAGGAGGAGAAGATTTTTTTTTTTGAAATTGTGAACAGATGGACGGACGTACAGAAAGACGTACAATGACCGACAACAAAAGCTAACCTAGAGCACTTCTTGCTTAGGCGAGCTAAAAATGGCAAATATTTTGAAACCAGTGGCCATATTGAAAAAAGAAATAATAACCATAGGGCCATATGGCCCCCTCAGTGAAAAAAAGAGGGGCCATTTCTAAAGGTAAAAAATTATCAAAATATGGCATTTAGACTTTAGAAACCTAAGAAAAATTAAACTAGAGGTGCTTGAATGTCCGTATTGCTCCACAGGCATAAATGTGTTAATTAAGCAAACTTGAACTTGAATATAAACTGATTTAAGGAAAATAAAATCTAAGTCACTGAAATCTTTGAAATAGTTGTAGAGAAGCATTTCAACTTTTTCATTGCTTTTACAAAAGTCAAGGTATTAACAAAATTTAAAAATTTTCATTGTATACCATGTATGGACAAAAGCCACAACCATAATAGCCAAGCTTTTCAACCAAGCAAAATCATATGAAAGAATCCAACAAACAGTCATATGAGGATCATTCCTCTGAAATTTGGTTGAGATCCATCAACAGTCCATTTTCAGTATATACCATATATGGAAATAAGCCCTGCCCATTTAAGTCATATTTTTCTTACGATCAAAATTCTTTTTGATAATCTGATAAAGAGACACTTAACCATCAATTTGGAAAAATTTGGTTAAAATCCATCAAACTGGTTTCCAAGACGGAGAATTTCAAAGCTTTTACCAAATATGGAAATTAGCCCTGCCCATTTAGGTCATGTTTTTCATTTGATCAGAATTCTCTGAAGGAATCTGATAAAGGGTCACCAAAGGATCATTTCTGTGAAATATTGTTGAAATCCATCAAGTGGTTTCAGAGAAGATGATTTTCAAAGCTTTCACCATATACGAAAATTAGCCCTGGCCATTAAAGCCATATTTTTCATTCTTTGAAAATTCTTTGAAGGAATCTGATAAAGGGTTAACCAAGGATCATTTCTGTGAAATTTAGTTTAAATCCATTAAATGTTTTCTGAGAAGAAGATTTTTAAAGGTTTTACCATTTATGGAAATTAGCCCCGCCAATTAAAGCCATGTTTTTCATCTGGTCAAAATTCTTTGAGGGAATCTGATAAAGCTTCACCCAAGGATCATTTCTGTGGAATTCACACCACGCCATGACAATAGCTCTCTGGCTTTCAGCCACAGGAGCTTAAAACTCGTTTCATAGCCGTAACGAAATCAGGCTGAATATTTTCTGCCTGATTTTGGCATTTTTGTGATAGTTACTCCCAGAGTGTTGTGTTATGGTAGTCATCCAGAAGTTATTGGTTCCTGTAGTAAGGGCATTATTCTTTTTGTGTTTTTTTTCTCAGGGTGCAATGTATTTTATTCGTGGAATGTTCAGTAGACTGAATATAGATATTCATCTATTACTGAAGGAGCTTTGCTCTGGACATTCAGGGCTAGAAAATAGTGGTCGGAGGAGTTAAGTCCAGGACCTTTTGGACCTAAAAATAGGAGGGTCCCAAGTACAGCTGAGCAGGTCCATACCTCATAAATGATTTGTTTAAAATGATCGTTTGCTAGCTTTTTGGTACAACAGAACTATTTCAGTATTCCGGTGTACAACATGATGTTCATTTAATGTTTATTATTTTTATTATCCTGAACTGTTACAGCTGTTGCAGTAAATGACCAACAACAATCAGTAAGTTCTTGTATCCTTTTCAGTTTGTTTCTCTACAAATCATTTAAAAAGAATTTGAACAAACACATTTTACAAATTGATCAGATAAACTCTCCAGTCTAGTAGACGCGGAATTGATACTGGCTTTACGGCTTTAGTCATTATACTGATATAATATTGAAACAAGAACTAGTATAGAAACAGGAAAAGAATTAATAGATAATGCTTCGAGTTAGTCTAAAAAAAGAGAAATGACCAGTTGATTTTACAAAAAATTATTGATTTTTCATTCGTTTGACGACAATTATAGTGCTTGACCTATCAACCTTTCTATGATGAGTTTAAAGGTTTATACAATTTTCAGATTTTGAGTTTAGCATTGGACTTTTTATCTAGGAAAGTGACAGGGTCCGACCTCCATTTTGGGAGGTGCGTCGGACCTTCCCCTGCTTTTATTTCAGTGAGTCCAATTCTAGATCACTACTTTCTAACCCTGTGGATATTGTTTAATTTTAATGTTGACCTTGAGCTGTGACCTTGAGGCTTTCTGAAATTTTGTTTTCAAATAGCACATCCACTCATGAAAGAGAACAATTGTGCTAAGTTATATTGAAATCTATCCATAATAGAAAAAGCTATGCTCTGGACATGCATAATGTTAACATTTGAGCTTCAGCTGTACCTTTGACATTGTAGCAATCTTTTTTTTTTTTCAAATGTGAATCCACTCATGATAGAGAAAAAATGTGCTAAGCTATTTCGAAATCTATCATAATTTTAGGAGCTATGCTCCAGACATGCTTATTTTGATGTTTGACCTTGAGCTGTGACCTTGACCTTAGAGCTATCTGAATATTTCTTCCAAATGGTACATGCAATCATGATAGAGAACAATTGTGCCAAGTTTTAGTGAAATCCATCCTTCATTGAAAGAGCTTTGCTCTGGATAGGCTCTGGATAGGCTCAATTTTAATGTCTGACCTTAAACTGTGACCTTGATCTTGGAGCTATCCAAAATTCTCGAAAAAAGTATTGGCATAATATGATAAGGAATTCATGTAAAGTTTTTCTCCAATTTGACCCAAGGGTTGTGGAGAAATGGAGGCGGATAGATTGACAGACAGAATAGTGAACAGAGGAAGCCACAGCTTTATGGATAGAATGATAAACAGATGCTGCAGGAAATAACAATATGTCTACAACAGAGAGGGGAGACATTCCATTAGGCATCAGTTCCATTTTTTTCCCACAGAATACCTTCAATTTCATAAAGAATGGTCCTTATAACCCTAAATTCTGTAAAAGTTTCGTAAAACTCCAGTTACATTAGTCGACTAATCATTTGCCAAGTTCCCTTTTTTTCTGTGTATTTCGATGTTTTCCCTCTAATTTCATTTAGAAATGATCCTTATAACCTTTCAAATATCTGATGAAGGTTTATGAAAATCCATTTCTATTTATAGATTTTATGGTGTTAACAAAAATAAGTGAAATTCCATAAGATATCTTTTCTAGTGTTTCATCTCAAATAGGGGGCTAGGTTGGCAGACTCATAACAAGAGCTTTGTCCACAGGACACAGATGCCCCCACCAGTAGCTTTGATAATAACAAAGGGCAATAACTCCAAAATTAAGCAAACAAGAGTTGGGGTTCTTGTGCAGTGTACTTCTCCTCAATGAGGTCTATCCACCTATGAAGTTTCAAGTTGATAGCTATTATACTTTCAGAGATATGCCCCGGACAAAATGTAAGTCTTTAAAATAACAAAGGACAATAACTCCAAAATAATGCAAGCAAGAGTTGTGATTCTTGTGCACTGCACTTCTCCTCAATGAGGTCTATCCACCTCTTAAGTTTCAAGTTGATAGCTATTATACATTCAGAGATATGCCCCGGACAAAATGTAAGTTTTTAAAATAACAAAGGGCAATAACTCCAAAATTATGAAAGCAAGAGTTGTGGCTCTTGTGCACTGCACTTATTCTCAATGAGGTCTATCCATCTATGAAGTTTCAAGTTGATAGCTATTATACTTTCAGAGGTATGCCCCAAACAATTTCGGGACGGACGGAAGGAATGAAGTACGGACGGATGGACAAAGGCAAATCTATACATCCACATTAAGTGGTGGGGGCATAACCAGAGAAAAACTAAAAGATACAAGTTAACTATTGGCTCCTTCAATCATCAGATCACAGCTTTCAATCAAAACATCAATCAACCAACCAATCAAATCCTTCATGTATATTGGAAGATTGGAAGTGAATTTTGAACTCAACATTGGCCAATGTTTATATTAAGCACTTATGCTTGCTTGGCGACTTAAACATCGTAACTTAAGCTTTTTTAAGCTGTAGTTACCATGTTTAGGTCACCAACCAACCAATCTTCTTTTTTGTAACTTGTTATTGACCATAAAATTTTGCAATCTTGACGTAGAAGTTCCTATTAGAGCTAAGTGGGTAACGTCAGCTGTTTGTTAATTGTAATGGAAGTAAATGTACTTGAGCACAATAATCCAGACTACCAGTTGGTAATTCTGGTAATTCTTAAGAAGCATATGAATACGAGAACTATGATGTGATATAAATATTGTTCAAATATAGTGTTAAACTGACCTATCAGGTGTGAGATTCTGGCAATGTTCAAACTTTTTATCCAACTCTTGGAGACAGTCCTGGCTCTCAGTGTACGACCATGGATAACAAAATGCAAAATATGTAGTTGATCCACGAAAATCAGGAAATCTATAGGTAAATGTCAAAATGAACTGGCCATCTACAGTCTATAAAGAAAGATAAAGAAAGTGTTTGACTGTTTACCAAAGTAGACAAACAAGAGGCCTGTAGGACCTTATTGGATGCTACATACCAAATATCAGAGCTCTAGGCCTATCTGTTTGAGAGAAGATTTTTTAAAGTTTTCACAATATAAGCCTATGTTAAACTTGTGACATCCAGAAATGTGCTAATTATATCCCTGGGGCAATAATTTGTACAATCTTGATAGTGGTCAACCAGATGATCCTGTATACTAAAAAATATCAAAGCTCTGGGCCTATCTGTTTGAGAGAAGAAGATTTTTAAAGTTATCACTGCATAAGCCTATGTTAAACTTGTGACGTCCGGGTATCGGTTAATTTTGATCCTTGGGCAATAATTTGTACAATCTTGATGGTGGTCAACCAGATGATGCTGTACACCAAATATCAAAGTTCTAGGCCCTCCTGTCTGGGAAAAGAAAATTTATAAATTTTTCACTATATGAGCCCTTTGTAAAAACTGTGACGTCCAGAAATGGGCTAATTATGACCCTGGGGTCATAATTTGTACAACCTTGATAGAAGTCCACCAGATGATGCTATATACCAAATATCAAACCTCTAGGCTCTCCTGATATGGAGAGGAAGATTTTTCAAATTTTCACTATATAAGCCCTTTGTAAAAACTGTGATGTCTGGGAATTCGCTAATAATGATCATGGGGACATGCTTTATACAATCTTAATAGACGTCCACCAGATGATGCCACATACCAAATATTGAATCTCTAGGCCCTCTTGTTCGGGAGAAGAAGATTTAGAAAAATTTCATTACATGAGCCTATGTTCAACTTGTGACGTCTGGTAATCCAGGGCCATGATTTATACAATCTTGATAAAAATCTACTAGATAATGCTACATACCAAGTGTAAAAGCTCTAGGCCCTCTAGTTTTGGTGAAGATGATTTTTGAAATTTTCATTATATAAGCCTATGTCAAACATGTGATGTCCGTGAACGGGTTAATTTTGACCCTTGGGTTATAATTTATACAATATTGCTAGAGGTCCACTAGATGATGCCACATACCAAAAATTAGAGCTGTAGAACTTTTGGTTTGTTAGAAAACGATTTTCAAAGTTGTCAAAATGTAAGCTTACGCATCCCCCCCTCTATTCACCCCCCCAGCTATTTTTTCGACAGATTTTTTTTCTTGAACAAACTTGATAGTCCTTGCAAGACTCATGATACCACATGTGAATCCAATCTGACAGCGGTTTCATGACAAGAAGATTTTTAAAGATGTACCCTTCTTTGCCCCTTTTTGACCCTTATGGGGCCCCAAGGGGAGATAACTCCATGATGTGTACAAATCTGAAGCGCCTCCCAACAAGGATGCTTCCTGCCAAGCTGGGTTGAAATCCGTCCAAGGGTTCTTAAGAAGAAGTCAAAAATGTAACAAGAGGACCATGATGGTCCTAAATCGCTCCCCTGAGTATGATGGTTCATGGCTTTATGATATAAACAAAATGGCAAATCCCTCTGTCTAATAATTTTGGAGAAGATGTTTACAGATTTCTCTTTTAATCCTAGAAATATTGACGATCCCACCATATAGCACTAATTCCCCAAATATGGTAATGCTTTGAAGTATAGACATCAATACATACCAAGTATAAAAGCTGTAAGCCTAATGGTTTAGGAGAAGAAGGTTTTCAAAGATATCATTATTTATTCCTAACTAAAATTAGGGATTGCACAGAAAAGGGCCAATTTTTTAAGTAATTTGGTAGAGGGTCAATGGCTGATGATATGTACCAAATATCAAAGCTCTAGGCTTTAAGGTTTGGGAGAAGAAGATTTTCAAAGATTTCCTTCTTTATTCCTTTGTTAAATCAGGAATCACACAGAAAAGGGCTAATTTTCAGAATACAGTAATTCTTTGAAGTATTTTGGTAGAGGGTCAATATATTATGATATTTGCAAAATATCAAAGCTCTAGGCCTTATGGTTTGGGAGAAGAAGATTTTTAAAGTTTTCCTTCTTTAATTCTATGTAAAATCAGGGATTGCCCAGAAAAGGGCTAATTTTCAGAATAGGGTAATTCTTTGAAGTATTTTGGTAGAGGGTCAATAGATGATGATTTGTACTAAATATCAAAGCTCTTATGGTTTGGGAGAAGAAGATTTTAAAAGATTTCCTTCTTTATTTCTATGTAAAATCAGGGATCTTTAAGAAAACGGCTAATTTTCAGAATACAGCGATTCTTTGAAGTATTTTGGTAGAGGGTCAATAGATGCTGATGTATACCAAATATCAAAGCTCTAGGCCTTATGGGAATGGGAGTAGAAGATTTTAAAAGATTTCCTTCTTTATTTCTATGTAAAATCAGGGATTGCCAAGAAGCGGGCTAATTTTCAGAATATGGTAAATCTTTGAAGTATTTTGGAAGAGGGTCAATAGATGATGACTTGTACCAAATATCAAAGCTCTGGGCTTTATGGTTTGGGAGAAGAAGATTTTAAAAGACTTCCTTCTTTATTTCTATGTAAAATCAGGGAGCGCACAGAAAAGGGCTTATTTTCAGAATATAGTAATTCTTTGAAGTATTTTGGTAGAGGGTCAATAGATGATGATGTATACCAAATATCAAAGCTCTAGGCTTTATGGTTTGGGAGAAGAAGATTTTTAAAGATTTCCTTCTTTATTTCTTTGTAAAATCAGGGATCATTAAGAAAAGGGCTAATTTTCAGAATACGGTAATTCTTTGAAGTATTTTGGTAGAGGGTCAATAGATGATGGTATATACCAAATATCAAAGCTCTAGGCTTTACCGTTTTGGAGGAGAAGATTTTTTAAGTTTTTTCACTCCGTTGCCATGGCAAACAGAGTTCTTCATGGATTTCAATTCTTTTAAGTATTTTGAAAGAGCATGACCTAAGGATCATTTCTGTGAAGTTTTGTTGAAATTCCATGGTTAGTTTAGGAGGAGAAGATTTTTTTGTAATTGTGAACGGACGGACAGACGGACGGACGACGGACGATGACCAATCACACTAGCTCCTCCAGAGCACTTTGTGCTCAGGGGAGCTAAAAAGTTAACACACAAGGATAGACAAAACATGATCGCAATAGGTCACCATGACCTTCAGTCAAGTGACCTAATAATAATAGGGTCTTAAGAAATAAAGTTTCAAAACTATCAATGTATAAATACTCCATTTGATAGTTGTGTAGGTTTTACATGGAAATGATATGCTACCTGTAACCATGTTGGTAGTACTACAACTATCTGTTCTGGTCTGACTATGCGGATTATGCAGGCTGACTAGCGTCAACAATTTGGGCAGATTTTATCTACACAGTATGGTTATTCTACATTAAATTCAGAAATAACCTGGGTTAGAAATGATCTCTTTTTCTATTATTTTATTTTACTGAATTCCTAGATGGTGTCTATGTTTTACAAGTCTCATAATTCAAAATTTTAGCATAGATGAAAGTCACTATCAAGCACCATTCTTATTCCTAGATTATGCAACAATGCTCAAAAATCAAGTCTGACTTACAAAGTTAGGAACAGAAAAGAACATATACATGTATTTCATTTGACAGGTACAAATTGTACATAGTCGTGATTTCATGATTTAGTACATAAATTGGTTAGGATGTACATTTATTCTCCTTATGATCCCAGGAAGGTGGCAGGCAGCATAGTCAAAGATCAGCCAACATATACAAGTATGTTTGGTCTGATCTTTGTTTTTGTTATCCAATTGTATTCTACTAAGATGAAAAATTGTTATCTACATGGAAATGAAAATGACTATATACATACCTCAAATGAAGGTCTGTCTCTTATACGCTCCCATTTTGGGCGTCCCGGCACAGTCTTCACTAATGGAGAATGACCTTGACTGTACAACTTGCCCTGCCGGTTCATGTTAACAATGTTGATTTTGATGAGTCGTCCAGGATTCCAGCCTCTAACTCCAAAATAAAACCAAGACCTGTGGAATTAAAGAAGCTGCTAATTATAAATACTTAGGTTTTCATTTTGAAATGAAATAATCTTTTTCTTGATACTTGAACACCAAGTTAAGGAAATTTAGTTGACATTTAAACATGTTACCATAAAAATTCTAATTAACACTCATCCGCCACTTCAGACATCAAAGTTGACCATATTTTTATGCAATTTTCAGAAATCTTGAAGAATCTTATAAGTGCCCAGTCATCAAATATTCTGTTTCAAATTTCAAGACACATTTTAGAAGAGTTGATTTATTATACAAAGATACTGATTGATTGGGGTATAGCGCCGCTTTTAACAGTATTTCAGTCATATTACGGCGGGTGGAGCACCTGACAATGGATTCCTGGTATTTCTCACACCAGTACTACCACTACATCCTTTCCTAGACTCTAGTAGCTATCCAACTCAGGTTTTACGATTGTTCACCCATTGGTGAGAGACAAATGTCGGAAAGGATATGTGCCGCCGCCGGGGATCAAACCCACGATATCCCATAATTGAAGATTGGGAGTCTGATGTGCTACCGACTGCTTTATGACAGCGGCTATACAAAGATAGGCTTTTCATTTTTTGTCAAGCGCCACTGAAGCCTAGCTATGAAATAGATAGGAAAAGGAAGACTAGAATATGAGTTGGTCGCAATAAAGAAAAAAATTCTCTTTGTGTCCAAATACTTATGAAAATATTTCGTTTATAATAATAAGTGAAAAGGGTCTAACTTCTCACATGTCAACTTCAGAAACTCGACCCAAAATGGGCAATCATCTGGCGTCTGCTCCTTTGATCACCTTCTCTACCCTTGCAGTGAAATAACATTACCCAATCATTGCATTTACAAAGATTTTATTTATGGCTCGCATTTAGACTTAGGATTGTATCTAATTATTGGAATTTCCCAAAAAAAAGTAAATTCCTGGTAATCATTTTCTATATTCTCTATGCTATTTGGCTTGTTACGAATATTGATTTATCCAAAGAAATCATATAACTTCACTTGAAATAAAGGATAATTATGTAGAAAAACATCTATTCAAGATAATTGACTGAAAACAAACACTTTTTAGCCGGTAAACTTTCGTAAATCTCACAAGCTTATTGGGATCAAAACTTTTTTGCATATTCTACTACAAGTTGGTAATCTGATAATGACAAAAACTTCCTGAATTTAACTTTTCTGCCTGTGTTCTGATGAATTGGTACATGACATATGGAATCTTTAACCGCTTTTTAATGTCTCTCAAATCTATGGCCACTAATAAATGCACACACCCTTCTTTCGGAAAGCTTGTGAATTTGTTATAATTTTTATGGTCATTAGAATTTTTCCTTATTTTACTTCAGTTTCTAAAACTCTTTTCACTTTCATTAGAAAATACTCTCAACATTCTCAACAAAAGGACTTTGAAAATGTCTTTTGATTGTATCTAAATTAAAAATATAGTAAGTTTTCATAAATAAGTAGCTGTACAAGATAAGCCAAAGCAACTTCTCAAGTAGAATATATTCTGACTTCTTGTGGCTTTTCAAGCATTATAAAATGTATATTACTAGATGACAAAAATTTTGCTCCAAATTCAGAGATGTTGCAGACAACTTGTAACCAGCATTTTCAACCATGTTTTCCAACTCTATTTAACTTTGGGGGCATCAAAAAGTGTTATTGTGTGGGAATGGGTAAACAATGGCCAGTCCAGAGACCTGTTTCCATTTTCAAATTCTGTTCCTCCACAATCTGGTTTTGTCCACACATTAAACTCATAGTCAGCCTTAATATCTGTGAAATAACGACCACCACCTAGGAAAAAGAAAGATAGTCTATTATCATTTCTCCATTTGACCTGTTACTAGATGAGAAAATTTTAGACTGATCTAACTAAAATGCAGACAACAATCCAAACTTTGTTCAGAATGGGAAAATATGTGCCATATACAATAGAAAACAAGGTAAGAAAAAAAATGTTTACAATTAGATTCCAACATCAATTTTAGGGGTTAAAGATGTTCTTGCAACTTACTGGTAGATCAATCCCTCTCAATAGTGCTTCTTGGTGAATAAACCAGCAGTTGAGCAGGCCAATGATCGATAGTCCCATCTGGGAAATCAAAATTGGGACCTAATGAACCAACATTCTACCTCTCAAATAGTTTACAAAAGTAGTTTCTCCTTTTCCAACAATGTTTTCAGCTGCTATATTTCTTTAGCGCATTAAATTACAGAAATGTGTTGTAGAGGATTAAAGTACTGAAGTGGGAGAATAGGCCCAAGTGCCTTTTAATTTTAACAGGTTTGAAACTTTGAGTTTTAAAGATTACCGTGACATTATATTTTGTACTGGTAATAAAAAATAAGCAATAATTTAGCTTAAATAAAACTTGTAGGTGACTAATCTTTTATCTTTCTTCATAACATAGTATAAAACAATGATGCATTTGTTTCTTCTTTTCCCAAAGTGTTATCCTAAATCTCTTTTCTTGAGGGTGGCAATTCATTTGAATTAACCCAATCCAATATCTTGGCATCCATATTGAAATATTCTAGGAAACCTTGTTCAATTTTAACAGGTCTAAATTTTGTCTTGTGGCAAAAGGTGAATAAACAAGCAAAAGTTTGAGAAATAACAAGACCATTGAAACAGTGTAAAACTTCATACCAGAGTCTTCATCATCATCATCTTTCGAGACTTTCTCAACTTTTGCAAGGTTTCCAGAGTCAAACTTAGAGGTAAACAAGAGACCTCCACACCGTGTTTCCATCATCTTTTACCTGTAAAAATTAAGAATGCAATAACATGTACATGTACTATTGCCAACCACAGTATTCATTGATGCATTCTCAAAAACCAAATCCCAAAATTCTTCTTCATTGAATTCAGCATATATTTATCAACCTAAATTTACCTATTCTAAATTTCAGAATGAACTTAATTTAAGAAGTTTACACAATTCTTAACCTTTCCTAATATCTAGTATGTTAAATACTGATTCTAAATGTAAATCAGCCAGTTGTTCAGGGACAACATGTTGAGCCCACTAAATATTTGACCTTGGAGCTATTTGAAAGTGTGTTTCAAATTCTACTAAGCACATCTACTCAAAAAATGGAGATCAATTTTCCAAAATTATTTTTGAAATTCAACAGACATATAGGAGATCTGCTCTGGACAAGCAGTTTGAATAATTGACCATTAGCTGTGGCCTTTAGCTTGGAGTTATCTGAGAATTTGTTTCAAATGGCACATCTTCTAATGATGAAGAACAATTGTGCCAAGCTTAAAAATCCCTCCATACCCATGGAAGTTATGGTCTGGACTAATTCATACAAACTAACACGCTAACTCATACACATACACAATTTGTCATTAGCCAAGGGACAACAGATTATTGCTTGCTCACCACAAAAGGGTTCTACAAAAACTGCTCCTACATGTTTTATTGTAGCTGAAAAACATTGTTTGAGGGCAGAATTATGACAAATAACATGATAAGAGAAGACTTATTTCCATAGTAATTTTCTTTTATGTTAAATATAAACTTTGTCAAATTGCAATCACCATAGATTAACATGGTGTATTTGTTTACATTGATGACAGATAGCTTACACTCAACTTAGAACTCTTGATGGATTACTGATTAATATTTTCGATGACATAAAATTTATTTAAATTTCAAGTGATTAGGATATTAAAAGAGTCATTCTCCAAGTTTTTGAATTCCTAGGTGTTCTACAAGTACTAATAAATGGTTGTTGTTTGAAGTTTGTGTGCATGGGTTTTTATGGTATTTCAGTCATATCAGTGGCTGGAGCACCTAACTATGGATTTCTTGTATTTCTCGCATCAGTACTACTACTACATCCTTTCCAACTGCTCATCCCAATTAGGTTTTTGATCACAAATATTGGAAGGGATATTTGCTTTGACCGGGGATTGTACCCTGGACCTCTTCAACGAAAGTCTGACAAGCTACCACTGCACATTTCCGCTGCTGGTAATTTGAAGACAGATAGTTTTTACCTTATCCCAAGTAGGACAATAATTCCTTGATATTTTGGATTTATGATGTTCTTATGCGCTCAAATAAACTGGTTATTATTTTTATATGAACTAGCCTTTGAAAAATGGAGAACCATGTGCACAGCCACGTATGCATTGTTCAAACCATTTTGACTTATCCCTATACTGTTACTAAGATAAGACTTCACAATAACCTGCTTACCATAGATGAGGTCACGGTTTAAACAAGAGGACCATGATGGTCCTAAATTGCTCACCAGAGACATCTGCAAATTACAGTACTTTTTCATATAAAAAGACACAACTTGAGCAAAATAAATAAAACAAATATAAAGATTTTGGACTTTGTACAAAACAATCCAGTAATGCTTTGCAATAAGAATGAATGCCTTAGGCTTTATAGTTTAATCCATTACCAAACTATCCCAGAATTTGTCACCCTCGGGGAAAATAGGTTTGAAAAAGCATTGTAAGAAAGGGAGTGACAAACAATTTCTCCATCTCTCACAGTATTTCTACCGTGAAATTCTTTGTATTTAGATTTCAATCAAACTCTAATTACTGTCTGCAACTTCAATGGGTATAATTTTAGCAACCTTGGTAGAGAACAATCTGGATGTACTAAAAATCAAATATGAATGCCTTACAACTTATACATTAGGAGAGGAATTGAGTGTCTTATTGAGCGTTTTTCATAACTTTGGATGAGCCATCTTTGTCCAAAGGATATAGACATGGCATATAACAATAATGTTATCCTATGTTTTTTATGGAAATGCTCTAGGACCTATATTTAAGAAGGTTTTTTTCAATGTGATTTACGCAATTTTTCGGCCCCAGGAGCAGACGTTTTTTATCCTAAGAGCATATTTATCCTAAGAGCATATTTTCCTGTAACATAGTACAAAATTATTTAGTCATGCTAGATACCTAATATGAATGCCTAATTGGGTGTTTTCCAAAATTTTGGACCTCTGTGGCAGTGCCATAATTTATCCCAGGGCTAAGATTTTAGATAACATGATAGAGAACCATCTGGTTATGCTATATACCAAATATGAATGCCTTAGACTTTATAGATTGGGAGGAAAAGACTGTTGAATTTGGTCTAATTGAGCATTTTTACGAACTTTGGACACCCAGGGAAAGGGTGTTTTTTAATCTACTGGCATAATTTAATCAAAATTGATAGATAAAAGCCAGGCTATGCTACACTCGAAATATAAATTCCCTCCACTGAAATGAAGATTTTTTTTTCAACATACTCAAATTTTGCGTTTTTCCCAATTTTGGACCCCTAGTGCAGGACCGTTTTTGACCCTAGGAGGACAACTTAAAGTGATATAGTACAAAACCATCTAGTTATGCTACATACCAAATATATAAGTCTTTTGAAATTGCTCTAATTAAGCATTTTTCTAAACTTTGGACCTCAGGGGCAGGGCCAATTTTTACCACAGAGATTAAATATTTAAAATCTTGGTAGAGATCCATATGATTAAGCTCTATGTAAAATATAAATGCCTTTGGCCTTGCAGTCTATGAAAAGAACAACAACAAAGATTTACTAAAATTTCCCATTTTCATATGCTGCGGTTACAAGAGTTTTTCACCGAATTAAATTCTTTTAAAAACTTTTGTAGAGCTTCACCTAAGGAGCATCCCTGCAACGTTTCAGCTTGATTGGCCTACTGTTTTAGGTGGAGATGATTTTTAAAGATTTTTCAATATTTTCTAAAGATTCCCATTTTCAAATGCCGCGGCAACCAGAGTTTTTCAGGGAATTAAATTTTTTTAACAACTTGTGTAGAACTTCACCCAAGGAACATCCCTGCAAAGTTTCAGCTTGATTGGCCATCTGGTTTAGGAAGAGAAGATTTTTAAAGATTTACTAAAGATTACCATTTTCAAATGCCGCAGCAACAAGAGTTTTTGACGGAAGGATTCTTTTAACAACTTTTGTAGGACTTCACCCAAGGAACATCCCTGCAAAGTTACAGCTTGATTGGCCTACTGGTTTAGGAGGAGAAGATTTTTAAAGAAATTGTGGACGGACGGCCGGACAGACGGACGATGGACAACGACCGATCACTTTGTGCTCAGGTGAGCTAAAAAACTCAGAGTCTTTCAATTACTAGTACATAGTGAGTAATTTGCCTTCTACTTTGAGAACTCGGAATCCAGTTGTATATTGTTGGAGTGATAAGTAATACAGTTACATATGTTTAAAGATGTTTATTATTACTTTGAATTAGCGTTTTCAATCCCTTACCAAACAACAATTCAAATCACTTTGAGATTGAAAACTAAGGCCCAGGTAGGGTAGAAAACATTGTAAAACAAACAGTTTCTCCTTTTCTCACAATGTTTTCTTAAATGCAATTCTCCAGGGGCTTAAAAAAGCGTGAATGTGTGGGAATGGGTTAAACTTCTACTGGGTCTTAGAAGGTTAAAAAGCTATACAAAAACTCTCATTAGTTTCTTACAGGTCATAATTCTAAATGAATATTTCCAATCTAATAATGTCCAAGTTTCTTAAAAGATATCTTAATTATTTGTGGAATGTCTGGGATGAGGATAGCCTCAGACAAGTAAAACAAAAAGTATTGATCTTGAAAGCTCAGTTAGACTGCGATCAAGTGAATTTGGTTAAACGTGACTTTCAGTAGTATTTCAGTAAAACAAAGTTAGTAGGTGCACCCAACCATGGCTTCCTGTCATTTTTCACACCAGTAACATGTACAACTGTAACAATAAATTTGTGTCATAACATGTGTAACTGCTTAGCCAGCATACTTAGGCAAAATACTTTCCATCAGTGAAAGACAAATGACATGTGTGAGAATGGCATTTTTTACGAAATGTGATCGTGCTCAGGACTCGGGTACCTATTAAACAAACCAGGTTAGCTGATTATCTATGTGAAAATAGCCATTTTCTACACCAAAACGGGCATATGACTCTACTATGCCGACATGGATGTCCATCATCAGTACTTTCACTGCTTTGATTTAGATAGTTAGTACGAAACTGTCTGTTTATAGTAAATAATAAATATGAATGCCCTAGGCCGGAGTAGACTTTTGAACTTGCTCTTATTGAGCATTTTTCCCAAATATATTATTTGAGCTGTAAATCAATGTTTTTGTAATATTTATGACTATTGACACTACACAAAAGACATAAGCCCTCTGAATATTTCTGGCACACTGATTGGTTAAATTTTCCAATATGCATCTATCATAGGCATGCCAATCATTGTAAACCCCACCCTTCACACGGTAGGAATGATCGTACGAACGAGAAACAATAATCCTGATTGATATGATTGACTAAATTAATTTAATTTTTAGTGCATTTAAATACAAATGAATACATCCTTTAGATATGCCATAAAAGTGGCCTATGTTGATACCCATCCTCTAAAGTTTTCACCAAAGTGCATATATCTCTTTGTTACAAAGTATAAGTGTACAAACTTAAACATTATGGAAATAAAAAGAACAAAGTAGGCATACTATTTTTGAAATACATTGTATTTCTTTCTGTCTGTGTGTCCACCAATGTACATCTCTCTCTCTCTCTCTCTAAATATCAAACACGCCTACACTACAGCATGTAAATATGTCACAAAGAATCCAATAAACACTTTTACTTTTAATTAATAAAAATTATGATTTGGTGAAACAAATTTTATCTTTCTATGTTTCAACCGATATGCTGCCAGATACTGTTTTACTAATTTCTTGTTGATTGATCAAAAGATGCGATCGGGCGTCGTTTCAATTGGCACGGTAATATTATATGGTGTTTGAGCATTTTTCCACAATCAAATAAAGTGAATGCACTTAATTTTCATTGAATGGATTTAAAATTGTGTTTTTGCTGCAGGATATAAGGAGATAGGTTTTCATTTTAGAAAAATCTAGCTTAAATATTTGAAAATCAAGCCTTATTAGTAGATCAAAGGGCCAATATGCATATCGTAACCACAATATCATTGCTGGGCTAACAAAAGGCAGTCAATACAGTTTGAGATAATACATACTTACAACATTTTGGTCAGCCACCGACAATATAATGTCTTAACCATATTGATTTTTAATTTCATCTTTTCTCACACAAACTATCATTACTTCAATTTTTCTGGAGGCAAAGAACAGGAGTTTTGGTGATTCTGGTGGTTGCCGGAGAAAAAACAGGTTAATGATCGACCCTTCATTCATTACAAGCGTTTGTTTCAACATATACATTATACTGGGTCATCATACATTTTTTTTGTATACGGTGAAAAATAAATCATGAAACAAAACACCCGTCATTTATTCCTTAAGGCCGATAATAAAGAGTACTTTTAATGCTTCTGAAAACATTACTGGGACAAAGGAGAATAAAATATTGTAACAAAATTAATATTATATTTCTAACAATATCATTTACATTATGCAGCCTGTGTTTTTCATTGCAAAACATCAAAAAATGAATTTAAAAAGACTGGACACAATACTGTAAGGCTTTCGGAAAACAAAACCGGAAGTAAGTTCTCCCCACATTGTAAATACTTTATAGTCATCTGGCGCTTTGCCTGAAAAGATCTATTTGGTTGAAATCCATCAACTGATTTCTGAGAAGATTTACAAAGCTTTTATTATATATGGAAATAAGCCCCGCCAAATAACCCATTCCAGCTCAATCCTGCTTTTATACACATCTCAAGAAAAAAGCTCTAGATAACATTGTGGACAATGAAGAAATTACTTGTAACAAGCAATTTCTTCAATGTCCGCAATACTTTTTCTACCCTACAAGGCAAAGATTTCTAAATTCCATCAACAATATTATTCTTCCCATCAAAACTCTTAGAAGGAATCTGACAAAGGGACACCAAAGAATCATTTCTGTTAATAAAATTTGAAATCCATTGACTGGTTTCTGTGAAGATTTTCCAAGGTTTCACCATGAATGGAAATAAGCCCCTACAAATTATAGCCATGTTTTCATCTGATCAAAATGTTTTGAAGGAATCTGATAAAGGGTCACCAAAGTCACACTTCTGTGTAATTTGGTTGAAATTAATTAACTGGTTTCTGCGAAGAAGATTTCTAAAACTTTCACCATATAACCCCGCCCATAAAAGCCATGTTTATCATACGATCAAAATTCTTTGAAGGCATCTGATATAGGGTCATCTGTGAGATTTGGTTGAATTGAAAATTTTTAAAGTAAAAGTTTACAGATGGAGGCACGCTCGTAGCACGATAGACACGCCATAATGATAGCTCCCTTGCTTTCAGCTAAAAACGACTTTAAGTGATCTTTTTATTTTGTCTGTCACTAACAAGAAACTGTTTGAGTACTTTGAAGGAGTGACTCTTCAGTTTTTGTGTGTTTTTTTTAATTTGATCAATCAATGGTTTTCAAATTTTCTGTTAAAGTAATCTGATATCTAAGGATGTTAATTGCTTAAAGAAGAATGCATAAAATGAAAATAACAAATTGGACTTTAACCCCTTTCTTATTTTGAGCAACAACCCTTAAGACCCCTTTTCCAGTGTTTCATGACAGATCTACTCCATTTCCAAAAGAAAGTTTCCGTATGACCCTACAATCAACCTATGAAATTTTCAACAGAATCTGATTATATTTGTGGACTTTATCACATAAACAGGATTGTTTTGAGTGAAAATGGATAAGGCCCCTTTTCCTGTATTTTCTGATGGATCCACTTCATTTCCAGAAGGAACTTTCCTTACGACCTTACAATCGTCCCGTACAATTTTAAAGACAATCTAATAATAATTGTGGACTTCATCACACAAACAAGAATGTTTTGAATGATAACATGTAAGACCCTTTTCCTGTGTTTCCAATGCCTCATTCATTCCATGCATCTTGAAGAGTATCTGATATAACTGTGGAAATTAAAGTGACTCCTATGAAATATGATAACTTCATTGTGTTAACTAGAATATTTAAATAAAATTTTCATGGGCCCCTTTTTAAATGATACTTGACTGATTGTACCCAATTCTGTAAAAAAAATAAACAACATCCTAATGATTGTACTATCATTCTGTGGAAGTTTGAAGTCAATCCACTTAAATCTTGGAACATCATTGTGTTAACTAGTATATGACTACCGAAACATCGTAACAATTTGCCTGAATATGCAGTTACCATCTTCTCCTATTCCTACAGTGATGTGTGGGATTCTATAAATCATTAAAACAAAGAAAAACAACATTTTTATGAAATAAATTGTTTATTAAGTATTTTTCTAGTGAATGATCATTAATTTCATGTTGTCTTTGCCGATATCTTAAAACAATCTGAAAAAAAAAATTTATACCAACTTATTGTATACACATATCACAAGTTTATTTACTATGGAAATGAAATCAATGTCTAAGCAAAACAGTTTGTGACTCATGAAAATTGGCAATGGTTGTTCCCAGCCACACTACGATTTATCTATTGATTCAGACACAGGCTTGAGTAATTATCCATGAATACGGACACGAAAGAAAATAATCATTTAATCCTGTCTGAATATATGGACAAATTACCGTAGGTCCCCTTTTCCTATGTTTTTCTTGACAGATCAGATCCAATTTCAAAGGAAGAATCCCTATGATGGTACCATCATTCTCTGAAAGTTTGAAATTAATCTAATGAATTCTGGGGGCATCAGAGTGTTGATAAGGATTTTTTTATTAAATTTTCATAAGGCCCTTTTTCCTGTGTTTCTCGACAGATCAGACCCACTTTCGAAAGGAACAATCCTTATGAAAGTACAATCATTCTGTGAAAGTTTTAAGAGAATTTAATTAAAACTGTGTACTCTAGAATGTTAACGAGGATTTTTAATAGATTTTTCAATCAAATTTTCATAAGGCCCCTTCTCCTATGTTTCTTGACAGATAGGACCAAATTTCGAAATGAATCATCCTATGATCCTATGGTACAATCATTCTGTGAAAGTTTGAAGAGAATCTGATGAAAACTGTGCAGTCTAGTGTGTTCACAAGGATTTAATTGAATTTTCATAAGGCCCCCTCTTCCAGCGTTTCTTGGTGTATCAGACCTAATTCAAACAATCATTCTGCGACAGTTTGAAGAAAATTTGATTAAAACTGTGGACTCTAGAGTGATTAAGAGGAATTTTATTACATTTTCAATAAAATTTTCATAAGGCCCCTTGTTTCTTTACAGATGGGACAGAATTTAGACAGGAACTATTCTTATGATAGTACAGGGCTTTTTTTCTAGGAATTGGGAAGAGGCCTTAGCCTGTTCGTTTTGGAAAATTTTTGCGTAGTTTTCAGTTGAATTGGAAAACATTAAGTTTAATAAAAAAAGTAATGAAAATAAGATTCATGCATTATTTTCAAGATTCATTGATAAATACCTTTATTTAAGGGTCTTATCAGTAATGAAATGAATAGAAATATTAAACAAATTTTGAAGAAAATAAATCCATATAATGCAAAAATAAGCTGTATAATGGGAAATTTCTATGCCACAAGTGGGGAAAAAGAGCCTTTTTTGAATTGGGAAGTAGCCTTAATAGGCCCCTGTTAAAGAACAAAAAAAAAAAAAAAATGTAGTACAATCATTCTCTGAAAATATGTAGAGAATCTGATCAAAATCATGGCCTCTAGAGTGTTAAAGGGATTTTTAATCAAATTTTCATAAGACCCTTTTCCCGATGTTGTAATCGGATCGGATCTACTTTTTAAGAAACGTTCTTTATGAAGGTACAAACATTCCTTTGGCAGGTAGAGCCAAAAATAAAAAAAATGAACACAACTTTAACTCAATATTCAACAATGCCTACCTCAATCTTCTTAAATATTCCAGAAAATAGATATTTTTGAGGTTGTGGACTGTTACTTGACTAAAATCTGTGTTGCATTGCAGAAAGTATCAGCATCAAAGCAATAGAATCTTGAGTGAAAATGCACCAAGCTTTCCACAGCTTGAGATGAAATGAAAATTTGCCTTTCTCTTCGAACCCCAATCCCGTCATTTTTGGTTCTGAGTTACATGAAGAACAACAGTCCTGAAGATCTGAAAACGCGGTTAATAGTTTCCACCTTTAGCATCCATTTCACTTTGAATTCAAATCCATTTTGAAATCTTCAGTAAATATTACCATAAAAAGAGCTTCAAGTTAAGTGTAAACTTTCTGTCACAAATGAAAACACTATCTTATATAAATATCCTTGATATCAGTGACGTCATACATGTCAGATTCAACCAACAACCCTTTTTTACCCAAAATTCAAAATGCTCTTTCAAAAATCCTCAACATAGAATATATAAACCATCATTTTTTAATGACTTAACCTTCGCAACTAACAATAACAGCAACCATTAAATTGACAACCAAATGTTATAAATTTGTCTTTGCTGTGGACCCTCTGAAGATTTAGGTAACCATAGCGTATTATAGTAGTTGTATATCAAGACAATCATTCTAATTTCCTTTTTTCCCTTTTCGGCACAAATAAATTGTCGGCAACGCGAAATATTTCACCAAGTGCATTTTTTGTGACGCAACCTAAATTGACTTTGAAATACAAATTTTGTATTTGATGGCACTGAATGATATTTGAGCTCAATTATACAAAACAAGTTCATTCTACTGCCAGGGAACATCTTAAATTAAGTTTTGCGGTAATCTGTCAACCCTGTTGTTGTTTTTCTATTTGTACAGTGGTTTATTTTTCTGCTTCCAGAGGCCAGAATAACTATATGTAGAAACGCCCTGAAATAGAACTTTTTGGGGGATTATATCATTTTCTTTTACTCATGTTAATGGAAGCAATCATTTTGAATTACAATTCAAGTACAGTTAAATTTAACATCAAAACTGCACCATCAATACTTTTCCTTCTACATGTTATCCTTTGACTATACATTTTTGTCTGGGTAACCTGGACGCTTTTATAAACAGACGACAAACTTTCGTAATTATGGAAGACGAACAAAAACCAAAAATAAAAAAAAAGATCAGCAGTTTTTTTTGCTGTCCCCAAATCTAATGAAAGTCCCAGTGCTAGTAAAGATTCTTCAACTGTAATGTTTATTTCTTTAATTAATTTTAAGTAATTTGATCATTCTATCCAAAATGTAACTCTTTCAGAAAAAATGTATAAAAGTTTGATTAAGTCATTTACAAAATTGACCCTCTAAACTTCTAAATGACTCCCAGAAATGAAGACAATGGGTCACAAATGACCCTCAAAATTTGATTCTGGAAAAAACACTGCAAAGATTCAATCTCTTGTAAAATTTACAGGCCTACATGCTGGCCAAAGAGTCGTTGATATGTCTTTCACATGGTCCGTTCGCCCCAAAAGTGGGTCTGTTCGCCCTATTTTTTTTTTTATGTTCGCCCCCTTTAAAATATGTGATTTTGAGTATATTTGTAAAAAATTGTTACAAACTGCTTTGATGAAAAGTTTTTTTGTTTTTTTTTATCCCAATTGTTCCAAATTGCTCAATTATAAAGATAATTGACTCAAATGCTGTTTGAAATATGATATTTCTGATGTTATTCAAAATGGCAAAACATCTGAAATTTGTTATTATTTAATTAAATCAAGTCAATTTCAATCAGCAATCAATTAAAGTTGAAGCATTTAATTATTAAGTGTTGTTGGAAATCATGTTCTTTTGAAAGAACATGTTGAGTTGAAAGAACTACATTACATTACCTAAACATCTCATAAAGGAAAGATAAACGTTTATAAGATTATTTTAATTGGGGCAGCTCATGATGATGATGTAATTGAAAAATAGGGCTAACAGACTCAGGGCAAACAGGAATTAGGGCAAACGGACCCGGGGCGAATGGGAATGAGGGTGAAAAGTAATTTAGGGCAAACAGACCCTGATTCCATTTTGATAGGGTCTGGTGAGTTTTACCATCTGGAAATCATCAACATCTCTTTGTCTGTGATTTTATTTACACTGTAACTATCTATCTATCTATATATGCTGGCCAACTCCCCTTTCAGGTATTACTGGCAGGTATTACTAGCTGATAATGTGAGATGAAACTAGTGAGAAACTCCTGTGGGTTTTTTTTTTTGTGTTTTTTTCAGAGTAATTGCACTCGCTCTCCCTTATTTCATATTGGTGAAAAGGTGTTAATTTCCGAAAATGAATGTAAGAACAAGTAGGACTGCCTCGATGGCTGAGTGGTTTAGGTGCTTGACTCGTGATCTGAAGGTCACGAGTTTGAGCCCCAACGTCACCGGGGTGTGTTCACGGGCAAGACACTTAATAGCCAGCCCCAGTCTACCCAGCTGTAAAAGTGGGTAGCAGTGGGATTCAACCACTGCCTCTCTTTCAGGGACGTGAAAACATCTGGATTTTGTCACCTGCCAGTAATACCCGAAAGGGGAGATAGGCAGTATAAATAGATAGATAGATAGGACGAGTTGATAGACAGTTTAGAACAAGTTAACAGAAAGTGGGGAATGCGTTGGCCAAGGAATGAATTGACTTAGGAACGAGTTGACTAGTAGCGTGATTTTACCAAGGTGTTTTGCTTTAACGATTTTCAGGCGTTATATGACGCTATTCATTTATAATCCCCTCGTTTAGACGACGCGCAGGATTTCCAAGCACGGCTGAAACAAGTTCGGGCGAATCAAGATCCAAATCTTCTACGAAAGTTTCTTGCTTTATGTATGCTTAGTGAAAAATTAAAATAATTCAAACTATACTATTTCTTAATTCAAGCTTATTTTCACAATTCGGTTAAATAAAAAGCACCCAAAATGTAATTAGCGTTACTTGCCTGTATTCAGCCATCTTGTAAACTATATCGGTTGCTGACCATGTGACTACATTTTCGATTCTTGATTGGTCAAAGTCGTGTTTCACATGATCAAAACATGGAGGATGGTATTCTCTGATCTGTCACGTTTGACAGCTCTGCAAAATTCAAGTTTTCTTCATATTTTCCTATACATCTTCTTATGTGCAGACAAGACTAGCAATTGCATACTTGAATTGTTATTTGACGAGCCAAAAAAAAAAAGCTTTTTAGTATTTCCATAAATGCATCAATTCTTGTTGCATTCAACCACATGGACATGTCACAATTGATGTCTTCCAGGTATATCGGACCATAATATTGTCTCTATTTTTGCAGATACAAAGCCACAGATGACAAAACAACAACCTAGACAGGTTCATCTGTACAAAAAAGCTGACTGGGGTAGCTTTAAAATCTACATGGAGCAAGTTAAAAATGAAATTCTGAAAGATCATCTCTCTAATTCTGTTGAAGAAATTTGGTTAAAATTTTCAGATGCAATCTCCACAGGTATCGAGAAGTATGTTCCAACAAAACGACTTGGCCACAAGAGATCGCTTCCATGGATTACACAGCCTATAAAACGCCTTATCAGAAAAAGGGATCAACTCTATTTCAGATTGAAGAAAGAAGGAAACAACAAGATGAAGACTGCTCTCAAGGCTCTAAAAAGAAACATCAAAAATCAAATAAAAGTTTCCTATATTAATTATATTGAATATATTTTAGGCCTAGATGGAACCACTGAAGACAAAGAGAAAGCCACAAGATTTAACAATAAGAAACTTTTCAGTCTTTTAAAGAATGCCAAGCAAGATGCAACCGGAGTAGCCCCTCTTCTCGATAAAATTTCAGGTTCCATCAAATCGGACAACACAGAAAAGGCGAATATCCTAAATCAACAGTTCCAGTCAGTCTTCACTCCAATGACACCAATTTCTTTGGCTCAGTCCTGCCTTTCATCTATAAGACAAAATGTATTCTCTTCCTCTTTCAGCAAATACCCAGTTATGCCGAACATTACTATTTGCAACAGTGGAGTACAAAAACTTATTTCCAACCTGAAACCAGACAAAGCAGCAGGACCAGACAACATCAAACCTCTTGTACTAAAAAACTTATGTTATCAAATTTCCCCGATCTTACAAATTCTCTTTCAGAAATCCCTAGACACAGGCACTCTTCCCCAAGTTTGGACAAAAGCAAACGTGACTCCACTCTTCAAGAAAGGAAACAAAGAAGATCCTGCAAATTACAGACCTATATCTTTAACATGTATACTGTGTAAAGTTCTAGAACATATTGTAGCATCAAATCTAACTGAACATTTTGATAAAAATAATATCCTTTATGACTTGCAGCATGGTTTTAGAGAAAGGCGTTCATGCGAAACCCAGCTACTTCAACTGACCGACCATCTTGCCAGAAACCTGACTGAAGGAAAACAAACTGATCTAGTTTTGTTAGACTTCAGCAAGGCTTTTGACAAAGTTAGCCACTTAAAACTTTTGTATAAATTGCAGGAACATGGTGTTAACAATGCTACCCTTTTGTGGATTAAATCTTTTCTAATAGGCAGATCACAAAAAGTAGTTTTAGAAGGTGGATGCTCATCAGAAGTACCAGTCACGTCTGGAGTACCTCAGGGATCTGTACTTGGCCCTCTTTTGTTTCTTTTGTATATAAATGACCTTCCAAATAACATCATATCCCAAGTTCGTTTGTTTGCAGATGACACTGCCGTTTACTTAGCTATTAACAACAGACAAGACTGTTTGACCCTACAAGAAGATCTAGACAAGTTAATGCAGTGGGAGAAAAAGTGGGAAATGGAGTTTAACCCCAGCAAATGCATTGTCCTAAATATTACTAAAAAGAAGAAAAAGATTTCCTTTGATTACAGGTTACATGGACAAGTACTAGAGACTGTGGACAATGCCAAATACCTAGGAGTTACAATATCTGGAGATCTTTCCTGGAACAAACACATTGACAATATAACATCAAATGCTAATAAAACTTTAGGTTTTCTCCACAGAAACATCCAGACCAAAAATAAGAAGATCAGAGAAATAGCATATAAAACTTTAGTGAGACCCCAGGTAGAATACGCATCAACAGTCTGGAGCCCCTACACAAAAACCTATATCAACAAAGTGGAAAAAGTACAACGTAGAGCGGCAAGATGGGTTCAAAATAATTTCTCTTATTATGACAGTGTTACCTGCATGCAGAAGGAGCTTGGTTGGGAAACTCTCCAATACAGACGAGACATCTCCAGAGTCACCATGTTTTATAAAATCGTTAACAATTTTGTTGCAGTGCCAGTACCAGCTTATCTTGAAAGACCAGTGAGGACCACCCGACATATGCACACAGCATCTTTCAGACAGATCCACACAAATGCAGCCTACTTTAAATATTCTTTTTTTCCCTACACAGTGATATTATGGAACAGCCTTCCAGAAACAATTGTACAGCAACCTGATATTGCAGCATTCAAAAAGAGTCTTGATTCTTTTCAGATAGTGAGCCGTCCCTGAATGACCCAAATATGTTTTATCAGCTCTTTTAATCTAACACTCACAATACTTTTAAAATTTTGCACCCTAACAAATGTCTAACAGTTTTTATTCCAGCACAGACGCGCACCTGCCAGTAATACCCGAAAGGGGAGTTGGGCAGTATATATAGATAGATAGATAGATAGATTGATGTTCTTTTAATACTCAATACGTAAATATAGACAAGGGATTGAACTTGACAAAGACAACGACCATACCTTGTAGGAATGAAGTCGCCGTTCTGATGTCGAATTTGGAGATTTAATGCTAAACCATACTCAAATGAAAACGTAAATGAAAAATCTACACGGGAAAACAGCGATTTTGACAAAAAGTGATATCAAACGTGAATTACAGATAGGATCGTCGAGCAAATCGATGTCATTTGTCTTAATGAAAACTGTGCACATTGACATCTTAATCATTGCCTTACAGCCAGTTTCATTGAATATTTTCCTCGGCAATATCAAATCAATTTTACACCAATCAAATGATCTTCTTTCACATGAAACGAAAATGTGACATAATTGTGACTTAAGATTCATACCTTTCAACAATCTTTATAAAATTCGGCTGTGTGCCCTTGATGTTAGATTTGACGGTGATATATAGCTTTGTAAGGTGAGTGAAACCCCATATGCAGCTGTGCACAGTTTTGGCCGACTACCAAAATTACGATCGATTCGCCCGATAATCCAGTTTGTATTTCAATATCTATACATGTATCACAGTAGTTCTTAAATGTTTAATCATCGTGCAGATTATCTATTTCCCTTCACATTTATGCATCATTCAACACAAAATGACAGAAATCGACGTCAGAATGGGGTCTTCATTCGTACCAGGGATTTTCGTATTTTTCTTAAGTTCAATTCCTTGTCTATATTTATGTATATAGTATTAAAAAATCAAATGTGACAAGTCCCTGTGCATTCAACCAGCCACACGAATCAGTGATCAGATCACGATCCATACATTCAGATTCACCTTTTAGATTTGTTTATCTGCAGGAAAAATCTTGGCTGTAAGTTACGTGAAGCTTGTGTTTAACTCTGAAGTCAAACACGATTTGATTCTGGATGTTCTGTTGTTTTGGCTGTTCCTGATTTTACGGTGTTTTGGGATTGTGTTTAGGTCTGGCATTCACTGTTCCGGGTTTCATGGAGCCATTATTAATGGCTGTTCTGCTGTTAGTTTCCTCTTTCTGTGAATCATGTCTTCGTCTTCCAGATTGGGCATTCTGGCTTTGTGCTCTTAACGCCTCTTGCATTTGTAACAGTTGTAAGATTTTTCATTACCTGTTTGTTTGGTTGGTATGTTCAATGCCAACTGTGTAGTAAGTATGTGGACACATCCTTCTATCACAGGCAACAGCAGTAATGTGAAAAAGTGTGATGGAGTTTGATTGTGATGTCGATACAACTTGATGTTCCACTGTTCGTAATTTGGACTATTCAGCAGAATGTTCCAGTTCCATAATTTGTAGTTCCGCAATTTAGGCTGCTCCACTGTTTTTTCTTATTCTGTGAATCACCCCCGACCTACCCATGCGATGGCATTGGCAACCTACATCTTTGTACACAAGATTTTGGTGATATAGACAAAGCCTCATTGTGCACATTTTTCCCACATACCCACAACATATGTTACTAACTTTACCATTCCTACACAATGACTCTAAAATAAAGTTTAAAATTAAACAAGAGGCCCATAGGGCCTTATCGGACACCTGAGTCCAAAGAGCAAAAAAACAAATAATGCTACATACTAAATATCAAAGCTCTAAGCCTTTTAGTTTGGAAGAAGAAGATTTCACTAAACAAGCCTATGTTACATTTAGGACATCTTGGAACGGGCTAATTCTGACCCTTGGGCCACAATTTATACAATCTTGATGGGGGTCCACCAGGTGATGCTACATACAAAATATTAAAGCTCTTAAAGGACCTCCTGTTTGGGAGAAGAAGAGTTTTTAATTTCACTATATAAGCCCTATATAAAATTCATGACGTTCTGGATTGGGCTAATTATGACCCTAAGTCCATAATTCATACAATATTGGTAGAGACCCAACATATGATGCTTCATACCAAGTATTAAAGCTCTAGGCCTATCGGTTTGAAAGAAGAAGATTTTTAAAGATTTCGCTAAATAAGCTTATTTGTGACATCCAAAAATGGGCTAATTTTAATCCTGAGGCAATAATTTGCACAATCTTGATAGAGGTCCACAAGAGGATGCTGTATACCAAATATCAAAGTTCTAGGCCGTCCTGTTTGTGAGAAGAAGATTTTTTACAAATTACACTATATTAGCCTATGTTAAATTTGTGACATCCGGGAATGGGCTAATTTTAATTCCGAGGCAATAATTTTTACAATCTTGATAGAGGTGCACCAGATGATGCAGTATACCTAAAAACTTGTGACGTGCGGGAATGGGCTAATTCTGTCTCTGGGGCCATGATTTATACAAACTTGATAGAAATTCACCAGATGATGCTACATACCAAATATTAAAGCTCTCGGCCCTCTAGTTTGGGAAAAGAAGATTTGTGAAATTTTCATTTATAAAGCCTATGTTAAATTTGTGACGTTGCAGAACAGCTAATTTTAACCCTGGGGTTATAATTTATACATTATTGATAGAAGTCCACTAGATTATGCGCTTATGTACCCCCTCCCTCCAACCTTTGCCCCCCCCCCCTCGTTAGCACGGCTATTTCTTGACAGATTTTTTTTTTCTTGTTCAAACTTGATAGTCCTTGCCCTAAAGACTCTATAAACCAAATGTGAATCTAATCTGACAGCCGGTTCATGACAAAAAGATTTTCAAAGATGTACCCCTTTTTGGCCTCTTATGGAGCCCCAAGGGGAGTTTGTTTGTTTGAATGGGGTTTTACGCCACTTTCAACACTCTTTCAGTTATATCGCGGCGGCTGGAGCACCTAACAATGGAATCCTGGTATTTCTCACATCAGTACTACCATTACATACTTTCCTAGCCTCCAGCTGCTATCCCACATAGGTCTACGATTATCAACCCATTGGTGAGAGACAAATAGTCGAAAAGGATGAGTGCCGCCGTTGGGAAGGGGAGATAACTCCATGACATGTACAAATCTGGAGTGCCTTCCCATAAAGATGCTTCCTGTCAAGTTTGGTTGAAATCCATCCAAGGGTTCTGAAAGAAGAAGTCAAAAATGTAAAAAGTTAACGCACGACACACTATGACCGACAAAACACAATCGCAATAGGTCACCATGACCTCCAGTCAGGTGACCTTATAAACTTAAAATTGTCTTCTGCGTTTTTTTCAAATTGGACCAGTCTAAAATTTTGTTGTGTGGTAATTGAATAGGTCTCAAGTATTGCCTAAAAATGTGATAAATCTTTTGTGAACCAGGCCAGATGAAATTGCATCAAAGCTGGATAAATCAAGTCATATTCAGCATGAAATGATAATGCAACAAAACAAGTCAACCAGAAGATAATGCTTAACCAAGCAGAAAATCTTAGTTCTATTATCAAGGAATCTTCAAATAGTATTCGTAATCTCAGAAGGCAACACATGAGCAAAGAATGTTGATGGATGAAATATCCTTGGAGAGTAATTGTCAGCCTGTATTACATTTAAACTTATTCCTGGGCAACACTAATTTGTTATATTTTGAAATCAACCTCCAGGACAAGTAGTGCCATTGCTGCATTGAACTTTTTATTGAATGGCAAATAACTGTTCAGTTGTGTAATGAGGAGGAAATATTACAAGAAATGAAGAAGGTTTTATTGTTACATAGTTTTTCAAAAATCTGTATAAGTGAGTAAGAAAGGATCTTATGACACTTTCAAACTGTTGTTCCTCACTGAAATTTGGACATGGATCAGATTTTGACTTCCCTTAATTCTTCAGATGCGAACATAAAAAATATTGATTTTAAGTTCGGGGCTTTAGTTTCAGACAATGACACTGTGATGTCACACTTTTAACCTGTTTGAAAACTTCGAATTGCCAAAATCTTTACTTTTTTCTATCTTTGTCATTTTTCCAAACCAGTAGTTGATTTTTCAAAGTTACAATCCATAATCGGAATCAGGAACCTTCAACCAACCTTTAATAAATACTTGCCAGTTAAGATGCACCACTATCATTTAATAAGCCCCAGAACTATTAACCCATTCCAACTCAAGCCCTCCTTTTTACGCCCCTCAAGAAAAAAAGCTTTGGAAAACATTGTGGAAAATGAAGAAATTGCTTGTATCAAGCAATTTCTTCATTATCCACAATGTTTTCTACCCCAAAATACTGGCAAATTTAAAATTCCATCAAATTTAAATTATCGTCTGCAGCTTCTTTCAATTTGGACCAGTCTAAAATTTTCTTGTGTTGGAATGGGTTAAAGCACACATGTATGACTAAGATATTTCTGTTAAAAAAAAATTGCAGGAAAAAGAACGATCTTGTAATAAGTTCCTATGATTCTTTTATTAAAGATTATTTTATTCATTGAATTAATTTGATTCACTTTGAATTCTCATTTGAACTTCTTTTGATTTTAAGCTGAACTATAGAGGGTTATTCCAGTCAACCAGGTGTAGCTCTTGGCCTCAATGTCAGGGTATTCATAATGCTTTGATTAAAGTTTTACTTCAAGTCTCATTTCTTTGTTTCTAATAATACTATTGCTCTGAAACATTTTGGCTCATATGCCTTGAATTGTGGTCAGAATGTTTGTCAACATGATATCAGGGACAAGTTCAAAATTGGGTAATGTGGGGTCAAAAACTAGGTCACCAGATCAAATCTTAGAAAAACCTTATGTGCACTCTTGAGGTCACATTTTTGGCTCAAATGTCATGCATTTATGTCAGAATGTTTGTCTACACGATATCTTGAAGGAGTCAAAATATGGGTTGTGTTGGGTCAACAACTATGTCACCAGGTCAACCTTGAGAAAAGCCTTGCGTGCACTCTTGAGGTCACATTTTTTGCTCACATGTCTTGAATCTTGGTCAGAATGTTTGTCTGAAGGGTTAAAATATGGGTCATGTGGGGTCAACAACTAGGTCACCAATTCAAACTTTAGATTCCTTAAAAACAATTTGATTGGATGATAAACATGGCTTTAATCCTTTCCAACACAATGACGCCCCCGTAAAAAATGCAAACTTGGTGTAAGATGAAGAAATTGATTGTGACAAGCAATTTCTTCATTTTCCACAATGTTTTCCAACCAGAAAGTTAAAAAAATCTAAATGTTCATAACCTTTAAACAGTCTGCTGCAAATCCTTTGAATTTGGACTAGTCTAAAATTTTACAGTCTGGTAATGGGTTAAAGGGCATATATGGTGAAACATTTAAGATTTTCATCTCAGAAACCAGATGATGGATTTCAACCTTATTTTACAGGAATGCATGATCATAGGGTGACCCTATATCAGATCCCTTCAAATAATTTTAATCAGATGAAAAACATGGCTTAACCCTTTCCTGTTTTTTGAAATTTGAGACTGGTCGAAATTGAAAGAGGTTGCAGATGACAATGAAAATTGGGTGCATTTAAAATGAAGCCATCCTATGTTGTAGAAAATATTGTGGGAAAAGGAGAAATTGCTTGTTACAAGCAATTTCTTCTTTTTCCACAATATTTTCTCGATCATAAAATCACAATGACCTAAAATCCCGTATTTAAACAGGAAAGGGTTAAATGCGCCGGGCCAACTTCCATATAAGGTGAAACCTTTAGAATTCTTTTTGTCAGAAATGATCCTCCGATGACCCTTTATCCGATTCGCTCAAAGAAATTTGATTGGATGAAAAACATAGCTTTAATGGGTCGGGCTGATAAAGTTCGCATGATGGACACAAAGCCATGACAATAGCTCCCTGGCTAATAAAAATTCTTTAAAAAATCTGATTACAGATAACAAAAAGATAATTCCTGTGAAGTTTGGTTGAAAACAATCCTTTCACTATACATCATATATGGACATTAGACTCTCCCATGAAAGCCATGTACTTTATAAAAAAAATATTTGAAGAAATCCAATAGTCACTAGCTACCATTCCTGGGCCTTTTGGTCGAAATCCAACAACTGGTTTCTGAGAAGAATTTCAAAGTTTACTTTATATTCCATATATGGCAATAAGCCCCATAGGGGCTCTAGAAAACCAATAAACTGCCTGTCTGGACCGATTGAAAAAGCAAAAGTAACACCAAAAATCGGTCCAAAAGCTTCATTATATTTCACATTAAATTATTGTTATACCCGCCCACCATCTACCAAAATCCATTTGAAACAAAAGAAATCAATTCAGTACATTCTGAGGAGAAGATTTTTAAATGATAGTTACAAACAGACGGATGATGAACACAATGCCATGACAATAGCCCTTGGAGCTTATTAAGTTGTAGGACTTTTATAATGGACATTTCATCTCAGTTGCTTACAACATCAACCTGTTGCTTATAAAAGCTTTCTATATTAATCTGAAGCACAAATAACAACAAGAAGTAAAATCAACTTTTTTTATTGTGATTTGACACATCCATTATATACAGGAAGATTAAATCTTTTGAACTTCTTTCAAAACTGAACAAACTGCAAAATTACCTGGAAAATAAAGTACACATGCCCTATTTTCTCTTGAAAATCAACAAGAGCTTCCCAGAGTGGCGCATATATGCCCGAAGGGGCTTGTCAGTGGGATATATTTACCATAAGTTTTTATGAAAAAATGACCTTGAAAATTGACCTCAACAGATAAGATTAAACTATATATCAACAAAATGGCATTACTCCAAAGAATACAATTGTGACTGGTCTTACAAGTGGAAAATCTGGAAACTGTAAAAAGTTTCAACCTAGTGAGACTCTGTTTGTATTAACAGCACCATGGGTCACATTGCACACAAAAACACGATAATATTAAGCAATTCTCTTAACAAAGGGTAGACAACTCATTAATCACTGGGAAGACAAAATGATACAGATCTCAAGCCCGAGTACACATTAAAGAGAATCATTACAGTAAATTTCAATAATTTTTCATCAACACAAGGCACAAGTTTTAACCATTTGAAAAGTTGCTTACACTAAAAATTAGGCAATTTTTCAATTCAAGGACAAGTAATTGGTGAAGAACTGGAATTATCTTAATTTCAAAATTTTATGGACCACTAGAGACTATGCACATTTGTTATCTAATTTTACAACTTCTTTTAATTAAAACTGTAGGAGGAGTTAGGCACACAAAAAATACGGTGATCTAAATAAATTCAAGGGCAGACAGTTCAAGAGGACTGGAGTGATTCGATTTTCAGAGGTCTTATGGACAACTAGACATCATAGAGATACATTGTACCAAGTTTTAGTTTGTTCCCATTGATACTGTAAGAGGAGTTGCATGCACATGAAATAATTTTTTTTCCCAATTCAAGGGCTCATAATTCTAAAACAAACAGAATAATTTGCATTACATAGGTCTTATGCACAACTAGACATCATAGAGATATAATGTAGCAAGTTTCAGTTTGTTCCCATTGATACTGTGAGAGGAGTTGCTCACATTTGAAATATAATGATTTTTTTTTTCAATTCAAGGGCAGATAATTACAGGACAAATAAAGTGATTTGGATTTCAAAGGTCTTATGCACAGACATCATAGAGATTCATTGTGGTAAGTTTCAGTTCATTCCTATTGATACTGTAGGAGGAGTTGGGAACACAAAAACAGCTAAGACAGACAGATGGACAACCGGGGCCATAACATAATACAGCCCTTCAGGCATATAACAAGGTGCAAGAAATAACCTTGTCTAACATAAAGTATATTGAACTTATAATAATTCCAAATTGAAAAAAAGTAGCAGAAAAAGATTTTTAGTTAACGGAATTTTAAAAACCTTTGTCTTTTTTAGATAATCAAGAAATTGCTTGTAACACTTTCTTTATTTTCCACAATTTGTCCTAAAGCTTTCTTCTTTGGGGCATCACAGCGTCATTGTGTAAGGATGGGTTTACACAAGTGAGTTATAGAAAAAGGTTGCAGGTAAGTTCAAACATCTAGCAAAGACTACTCAACACTGTACTTGACATATCTTAACACTGATCATGCTAGACAGGTGATTCTCACAGTAGGTTCTACATTAGCACATGTTACATATCATGGATTTACATTGCATCCCCCTCCTGCTTTATCAATAGTCATGTTTTTAATTCATTGTACTGCTGGGTTTCTTTTTTGGTCTGTTTTTTAATCAAAAGTCATCTAAAATGAAGTATGTTAAAAAATATAAGTACATGTATAATTAATGAAAACTATAAATGCCAACAATCAATCAGTGTCAGCTAAGGATTTCATTAGAATCTTTTAAAGTCAATTGTATACAATTTACTGAAGAAATATGCTTTACATAAACATGAGGACCATCAAATCCTGATGCCATCATTTTGTGTAGCTTTATCTAAAAGTAATTATTTCAAGTACTTTGGTAGAGTACCATAAGACAATGCTTAGTTCAAATTGCAAAGTTTAAAATATTCATAGTTTACTATAAGATATTAAAAGATTATTTCTTTATCCCTCAGTAAAATCTTTGAAGCCATAACATCTTGATCCAAGAGTGCTAATTTGAAGACATTTTGGATAGGGATCACAAAGCAATGCTTTATTGAAAAACAAGCTGAAAAGTGAAAACAAGAGACCCATGAGGGCCTGAGATGCTCTACTGGCTATGAAGTTTTCCCTTGATTTAATCCAATATGTATGGAACTTAACACAACAAGTGGGCCATTGGCCCTAAAGCACTCATCTGATACAAAGCTTCGGAATATCAAACACAGGGTCATTTTGAAAAGAGTTACCATTTGATAACCCCCTACATTATATGAAACCTTTAAGCTTCATGATTTGTTGTAAGAAGATAATGAATAGCATTTTCTTCTTTACTTCTGTATCAGTTTAGGCTTAAGTGTGCTCTGGAGAAGTCCAAAATAATTTTTTTAACATTTTCATCTTAATGACAGGATGGATTCATAGATGAATTCAAATATGATCAAAAGGGCATCAGATGAAAAAGTTTTGCAAAAGTTCACTTCCAGGTTCTAATATAAAATATACTGTATCAATGTTCAAAAGTTTCTGGTTTGGGAGGAGATCTTTCAAGATTTCCTCTTTTCTCTTCAAGGTTTTTAAGATTTTCTACAAGGTTTCTATGTTAAAATAGGATGTGCACAGAGCCCAAATATGACTCATGGGTCATCACATGAACAACCTTATAGCAGTTCACCTGGAAGTTCTAAATACCAATAGCTCCAGGCTTTATTTCAGAGAAGAAGACTTTAAAAGATTTCCTCCTTTGTTTCAATTTTAAAGTTGTTGCAACCGGGCCGAGCCAAAATATGGCCCAAAGAGTATCACATGACCAAACTTTGTAATGGTCCACTGAGAAGTTGTACATACCAAACATCAATACTCTACACTTTCTGGTTTTTGAGAAGAAGATTTTCGAAAGTTTTCCTTCCTTTTTTTTTCAATGAAAAAAAGGGTGCGCTCGGGCAGAGCCCAAATATGACCCAAGGGGCATTATTTGAACTTGATAGATGTCCCCTGGGAGGTCGGCATATAAATATCTAAGCACCAGGACTTCTGGTTTCGGAGAAGATTTTTAAAGTTTTTCTTCTCGTTTCAATGTAAAATAGGGTGAACCTAGGCGGAGCCCAAAAATGAACCAAGGGGCATCATTTGAACAAACTTTATAGATGTTCCCTAGGAGGTGCTGCATATAATATATCTAAGCTCTCGGTCTTCTGGTTTCAGGAAAATTTTAAGATTTCATTACTTTCACCCTTTTTCTTGCCATGACAACAAGAGTTGAGAGTGGATCTCAATTCTTTAAACAATTTTGGAAGAGCTTCACCCAAGTAACATCCCTGGTAAGTTTTATCAAGATTGGCCGACTCTTTTAGGAGGAGAAGATGTTTAAAGAAAATGTTGATGGACATACATTGACACCAGATGCCAGAAATTAGGCAATCACAATAGGTCACCTTGACCACTTTGTGTTCAGGTGAGCTAATAAAGAAGACTGCATAAAATGTAAATAACAAATTGAACATTATCCATTTATTATTTTGAGCAGCAATCCTTGAGGCATCTTTTCCTGTGTTTTCTGACAGATCAAATCTATTTCTGATGGAACTATCCTTTTAACTCTACAACCATCCTGTAAATGTTCCAAGAGGATTGAATAGAAATTTTGGATTTTTACAAGGGACCCTTTTCCTGTGATTCTTAACATATCACACCCAATTTCCAAAGGAACAATCCAAATATTAAGACAATCATTCTGTGAAGGTTTGAAGAGAATCTGATAAAAACATTGACTTCATGGTGTTAATAAGGATTTTGTAATAAAATTTTCAAAAGGCCCCTTTTTCCTCTTATACTTGACAGAATAGGACCTTATTTTCGAAAGCTATGATTCTTATGATGGTACAATCATTCTATGAAAGTTTGAAGAGAAACTGATGAAAACATGGCCTTCATTATATAAACAAGGATTTTCAAATGAGCTTTCCATACTGCCACTTTTCCTTTGATACCCAAGGAAACAAACCAAATTTCTAAAGAAAAGAACTTTATGATAGTACAATCATTCTGTGAAAGTTTGAAGAGAATCCAAAGAAAACTGTGGACTTTATTGTGTCAAAAAATAATTTATTATTGAATTTTTCATAAGACCCCTTTTCCTGTGATACTTGACAGATCTGACCCAATTTCAAAAGAAATCATCCTAATAATGATACAATAATTCTGTGAAAGATTGAAAGAATCTAATGAAAACATGGCTTCATTGCATAAACGAGAATTCTTCAATGAAATTTTGATAAGGTAAATGTGTCACTTGACACATCTATCACAAGTACACATCTTTTGAACAAATGAAGTAACTTGAGCAAATATGATCAACATTTGAAAGAATATTCATAGGCCTAATATAATTTCAGCATAAAGTTCAGGATCAGGTAAAAAATCAGCCTATACCATGGAAATTAGCCCCATATATGAATAAACTAGAGGCCCTTGAACATGAATGTTCTGATTAAGCAATTTTTTTTTCATGAATTCAATATAAACTGAATATAAAAATAACATATCTAAGTCACTGAAATCTTTGAAATGGTTCCAGTGAAGAATTCCAAAATTTTCATTTACTTGGTCAGATTAAAAGGTATTAACAAAATTTAAAAATTTCCACTGTGTAACAGTAAACCACAACCACAATAGCCCTGTTTTTCAACCAATCAAAAACATATGAAGGAATCTGATGGAGGGCCACACAATGATCATATCAGTGAAATTTAGGTGAAATCTGCCCAGTTCTTTCTGATGAAAAGATTTTTATAAGAAAAGTTTATTGACGGTCGAAGGCAGCAAGACGGACACCACTTCCTTGACATTGGCCCTCTTGCTTTCAGCCAGTGGAGCTAAAAAACATGTTTTTTCATCCTTTATCATTTTTTTTTCAATGCATCTGACAACAGGCACCATAGAATAATTTCTGTGAAATTTTGTAATCATCAAGCCAGCTGTTTTTGAGAAGATTATTCACTGATAATACCATATATGGAAATAAGCCTGCCAATAATAGCTATGTTTTTCATTTCATAAAATTTCACCAAAAGATCAATCCTGTCAAATTTGGTTGAATTCCAGCATTTAGTTTCTGAAGAGAAGTCTTTCAAAAAAAGTTTTAAGGATGGATAGAAGGTGGACACAACACCATGATAATAGCCAGCTGGCCTGAAGCTTCCTGGCATTTATACACACTTCTATACTCGTGTTTTAGAAATGAAGTTTTACATCTACTTCTAAATTGTGTCACTGAGTTTAAGTTGTAATTAATTAGCACGTTAAAAAATCCACAAATGTTTTACAACAGTGAGAATGATGAAATCTGGTAAAATAAGCTTTTTCTAAGCTGTAATCCTTCAAAGCCCCCGTTGAGGCTCCTATTCGCTGTATGGTGGAGGCTGGGTTCCATTTTGGCCCATCTTCAAAGCCTCTTCATATTTTGGAGGCAACAGCATCTGAAATGAAAACATAGGTTGCTTTGACTTCATTTAAAAGTGATTCATGTAATAACAACAGAATGAATATTATGTAAAAGCAATCAACTAGAATTTTGTTTTTAGCTCACTATAGCACAAAGTGTGGTAACAAGAGGGCCGTTGGCCCTGGGGTGCTCACCTGAGATAAAGGCTCTTTTTCTTTCAACAGTCTAATTTCATTTTAAGGTTAGGATTATGAAACAAGTGGGCCACAATTACATATAATGACTATGAACCTGGGGATCCAAAAGTCTAAATTACAAATTCCAAGGCTTTAGTGCTGATTTGAAAGAAGGAAAAAACTTTTTCCATGGGTTATAATTTCAGAAATAAGAAAGAAGTCTATGAACTGATGCTTCATGCCTATAAACCCCCCCCCCCCCCTGGGTCCGCCCCTGGAGACCAGAGGATCATGATTTTAGCTATTTTGTAAGAGATCAATATTTTGATGCTTCATGCAAAATATCAAGGCTCTACGCCTTCTGGGTCATAAGAAGAAGATTCTTAAAGATTATTGTGGGATTTCACTTTTGTTGCCACGGCAACCAGAGTTTTAAACGGATTTCAATTCTTTTAGCTAATTCTAAGGGGGACCACCTAAGGAACATTTCTGCAAAATTTTGTTAAAATTGGCCCAGTGGTTTGGGGGGACATGTCATTTAAAAAATTGTTCTTAATTTCTATATACCCCCCCCCCCCTCTTGGGGCTCTGCCCCTGGGGACCCCAGGATCATGATTTGAGCTATTTTGTAAGAGGTCAATATACTGATGCTTCATGCAAAATATCAAGGCTCTACGCCTTCTGGGTCAGGAGGAGAGGATTTTTAAAGATTATTTTAAAATTTCACATTTGTTGCCATGGCAACCAGAGTTTTTAACGGATTTCAATTCTTTCAGCTATTTTTGAAGGGGACCACTTAAGCAACATTTCTGCCAAATTTGGTTCAAATCGCCCCAGTTGTTTGGGAGGAGATGTCATTTAAAAAATTGTTCTTTATTTCTTTATAAACCCCATCCCCCTGGGGCTCCGCCCCTTGGGACCTGAGGATCATGATTATAGCTATTTTGAAAGAAGTCAATATACTGATGCATCATGCAAAATATCAAGGCTCTACGCCTTCTGGGTTAGGAGGAGAAGATTTTTAAAGATTAATTTAAAATTTTACTTTTGTTGCCATGGCAACCAGAGTTTTTAACGGATTTCAATTCTTTTAGCTATTTTTGAAGGGGACCACCTAAGGAACATTTCTGCCAAATTTGGTTCAAAATGGCCCAGTGATTTGGGAGGAGATGTCGTTTAAAGAAATTGTTGATGGATGACGCACGACGGACGGATTACGGACAAAAGGGGATCACAATAGCTCACTTGAGCACTACGTGCTCAGGTGAGCTAAAAACACAAAGAGTTACATTAATTTTCATTCAATCATTCTCAAAATTTTATTGATTGGTTAAATAAGCTCTCCACCGTTTGTTCTTTGGAACGAATCTCATTTAATTTCTTCTATAATAAACCAAATGTGTATGTAACATGTTGTATATCCCACTTTTATCTAAGGATATGTTACACAATCCATTTATAAGACATTTCAATAAATATAACATAATCCACAACAACATGCCATATGATTTTTTTCGGTATACAGTCATTTTGTACCATAACCATATCGCACCATGATTTCTATGGTTATTTTGTACCATACAAAGGTTATTTCATACCTTGCATTGGTCGTTTCGTACCAAACAATTAATCATTTCGTAACATTGCGTACCACAAATATATGACTCAATCAAGTTCATAAAATTTGATAATAAGATTGTTTGTCATTGTTTGCGACGTGCTAGGTAAGATCAGTTTTTTTATTATCACAATGTTTTCTTCTCCAAAAGACAAATATTATAGAAAATTCCATCCTTATTGTGGCCTGCAACTTCTTTAAATTTGGACCTGTCTAGATTGTTCTTGTGTGACAATAGGTTACTTTTTCACATTATTCGGTAAATGATGATACAAATTTGACAGAAATATGGTTCTGAGTCTATACTAATTTTCTTCTAATGAACATGATTCCCTATTCGAAAACAACAATAACAACAAGAGGACCATGATGGTCCTAAATCGCTCACTTGAGGCATCTGCAAATTACAGTACTTTTTTGTATAAAAAAGACACAACTTGAGCAGAATAAATAAAACAAATACAAGATTTTGGGCTTTGTACAAAACAATCTAGTAACGCTTTACAATAACAAGAGGCCCATGAGGGCCTGAAACGCTCTACTGGTTATCAAGTTTTCCGTTAAAGAAATCTGATATTTTAGGAAGTTAATTGCTCAAAGAAGAATGCATAAAGAAAAAAAGAAGGGCTTTATCCCCTTTATCATTTTAAGCAACAATCCTCAAGGCCCCTTTTCCCATGTTTCATGACGGATCCACTCCATTTCCGAAAGAAAGTTACCTTATGACCCAACAATCATTCTGTGAATATTTCATCAGAATCTGACAATAATTGTGGACTTCATCACATAAACAGGATTGTTTTGAATGAAAATCAATAAGGCCCCTTTTCCTGTGTTTTCTGATGGATCAATTTCATTCCAAAAGGAACTTTTCTTACAACCCGACAATTGTCCTGTGAAATTTAAAAGACAATTTGATAATGATTGTGATCTTCATCACAATATTTTACTGGTCGTTTTATCATTCTGTGAAAGTTAAAAGTGAATCCGATGAAGTATTGGGAATTCATTATGTTTACTAGAATATCTAAAAAAAAAATCATATGGCCCCTTTTTACATGATACTTGATGGATTGTACCCAGTTCTGAAAAGAACCATTTAAGTATTTGTACAATCATTCTGTGAAATTTTGAAGTGAATCCGGTGAAATCAAGGGACATGATTGTGTTAACCAGAATATTTAAGAGAGTTTTTCATAAGGCCCCTTTTTATGTGACACTTGCCATAGTCAGATCCACTGTCAAAATCAACAATTGGAATGATGGTACAATCAATCTGTTTAATCTCTGGTATTTATTGTGTTAATGAGTTTATAATGAAATCTTCAGAGGGCCCCTTTTCTCATGATACTTTACAGAACAAACCAAATTTCAAAAGGAACAATTCTAATGAAGGTACAATCATTCTTTAAAAGTGAAAGAGAATCAATGAAAACAGTGGACAGAATTGTGTCAAGAATTTTTGTAACAAAATTTTCATAAGGCCCCTTTTTCCGTGAAACTTAACAAATCAGACACAATGTACAAAGGAACAATCCTAATGATAGTTTGAAGAAAATGATAAAGACTGAGGACTTTATTGTAATAATGATGTTTTGTAATAAAATTTTTATAAGGTCCCTTTTCTTGTGTCACTTAACCAATCAGACCTAATTTACAAAGGAACAATCAAAATGATGGTACAATCATTCTATTAAAGTTTGAAGAGATTCTGATAAAGACTGAGGGCATTGTTGTGTTTATGAGGATTTGGTAATAATTTTTCATACAGCCCCTTTTCCTATGATACTAGACAGATCAGGCCCAATTTGGAAAGAAACAATCCTTATGATGTTACAAACATTCTGTGAAAGTTTGAACAGAATCTGATGAAAACTGCAGACTTTATCTGGGTGTAAAATTTTTAAAATAAAATTTTCATAAGGCTCCTTTTCCTGTGATACTTGAAGGATCAGGTCTCATGTCAGCATCAACAATCGTGATTATTGTACAAAGATTCTGTGAAGGTTTGAATAAAATCCAATGAAAGCTCTGGACTTGGTTACAAGGATCATAGATTAAATTCTCAAAAGGCCCCTTTTCCCATGATACTAGACAGATCACGCCTAATTTGAAAAGAAAGAATCCTCATGATAGAATAATCATTCTGTGAAAGTTTTAACAGAATCTGATGAAAACTTTTGACTTTATTGTGGTACAATGATTTTAAAATTAAATTTCATAATGCTCCTTTTCCTGTGATACTTGACTGATCAGGTCTAATGCAAACATCAACAATCATTATTATTGTACAATTATTCTGTGAATGTTTGAAGAAAATCCGATGAAAGCTCTGGACTTGGTAACAAGGATTTATAAATGAAATTTTCATAAGGCCCCTTTTCCTGTGTTTCTTGACAGTTCAAACCCTGTTATGAAAAGAATGATAGTTATGACCTTCCAATCATTCTGTGAAAGTTTCAACAAAATCTGATCAAAGCTGTGGGCTTCATTGTGTTAACAGGGTTTTATTAATTGAATTTTCATATAGCCCCATTTCCCATGTTACTTGGTGGATCTGAACCAATTCCAAAGGGAACTCTTCTTACAAAAGTATAATTTTTCTGTTTGAGTATAAAGACAACTCCATCTCATCTGTGGACTTACAAGCATTAATTAAGATTGTTTTAATTGAATTTTCCTAAGGCCCCTTTTCCTACGTTTCTCAATGGATCAGACCCAATTTGAAAGGAACAATACTTATGATGGTACAATCATTATGTGAAAGTTTGAAATCAATCAGGTGAAATCTAGGGCCATTATGTGTTAACAAAGATTTTTTTTATTAAATTATAATAGGGCCCCTTTTCCCATGAAACTTGATGGATCAAACCTACTTCCGAAAGGAACAATCCATTTAATGTAATAATCATTCTAGGTATGTTTGAAGAGAATTTGTTGAAAACTATGGACTCTATTGTGTTTATGAGGACTTTTTCAATCCAGTTTTTATCAGGCCTCTTTTTCCCGTGGTCCTCGACTGGATCATACCTAATTTTGAAAGGAACAATTCTTATGATGGTACAATCATTCTGTGAAAGTTTGTAGTCAATCAGATAAAAACTGTGGACTCTAGAGTGTTAACAAAGATCTTTGAATTAAATTTTAATAAGGCCCCTTTTCTATGTTTCTTGAGGAATCATATCCGATTCCGAAAGGAACAATCCTTATGATGGTACAATCATTCTGTGAAAGTTTGAAGAGAAACCGTTGAAAATTGTTGGCTCTAGATTATTAATGAGAATTTTTTATTAAAATTTTCTTAAGGCCCTATTTTCCTGTGTTTCTTGCAGATCATACCAAATTTCGAAAGGAACAATCCTTATAATACTACAATCATTCTGTGAAAGTTTGAAGGGAATCCTATGAAAACTATTGACTCCAGAGTGCTAAAGAGCTTTGCTTAAAAGATTTTTCCATTAAATTTTCATAAGGCCCCTTTTCCCGTTTTTCCTGATGGATCTGACCAAATTCCCAAAGGAACAATCCTTATGATGGTACAATCATTCTGTGAAAGTTTATATACAATCTGATGAAAACTGTGGACTCTAGAGTGTTAACGAGGATTTTTTTAATAAATTTCTTAAAAGGCCCCTTTTCCAATGTTTCTTGACAGATCAGACCCATTTTCAAAAGGAACGATCCTTATGATGGTACAATCATTCTGAGAAAGTTTGAAGAGAATCCGATGAAAACTGTGGACTTTATCGCGTTAACGAGGATTTTTAATGGAGTTTTAAATTGAATTTTAATATGGCCCCTTTTCCCATGTTTCTTGAGGAATCTTATCCGATTTTCGAAAGGAACGATCCTTATGATGGAACAATCATTCTGTGAAAGTTTGAAGAGAATCTGATTGAAACTGTGGACTTTATCGCGTAAACAAGATTTTATTAATTAAATTTTCATAAGGCACCTTTTCCCGTGTTTCTAGACGGATCATACCCATTTTCGAAAGGAACGTTCCTTATGAATGTACAATCATTCTGAGAAAGTTTGAAGAGAATCCCATGAAAACTGTGGACTTTATCGCGTAAACGAGGTTTTTAAATGGAAATTTTAATTAAATTTTCATAAGGCCCCTTTTCCCGTGTTTCTTGACAGATCATACCCATTTTCGAAAGGCACAATCCTTATGATGGTACAATCATTCTGAGAAAGTTTGAAGAGAATCCGATGAAAACTGTGGACTCTTTCGCGTAAACGAGGATTTTTAATGGAGTTTTAAATTGAATTTTCATATGGCCCCTTTTCCCATGTTTCTTGAGGAATCTTATCTGATTTTCGAAAGGAACGATCCTTATGATGGAACAATCATTCTGTGAAAGTTTGAAGAGAATCTGATGAAAACTGTGGACTTTATCACGTAAACGAGGATTTATTTATTAAATTTTTATAAGGCCCCTTTTCCCGTGTTTCTAGACGGATCATACCAATTTTAGAAAGGAACGATCCCTATGAATATACAATCATTCTGAGAAAGTTTGAAGAGAATCCGATGAGAACTGCTGACTTTATCGCGTAAACGAGGATTTTAAATGGAATTTTTAATTAAATTTTCATAAGGCCCCTTTTCCTGTGTTTCTTTACAGATCATACCCATTTTCAAAAGGAACAACCCTTATGATGGTACAATCATTCTGTGAAAGTTTGAAGAGAATCAGATTAAAACTGTGGATTTTTTTTCGCGTAAACGAGGATTTATTAATTAAGTTTTAATTAGGCCCCTTTTCCGGTGTTTCTTGACGGATCTGTCCCAATTTCCAATGGAACGATCCTTATGATGATACAATCATTCTCAGAAAGTTTGAAGAGAATCCGATGAAAACTGTGGACTTTATCGTGTAAACAAGGAAATGTTTAATGGACGGACGACGGACGGACGGACGGACGGACGCTGGACGGGAAAAAGCCATCGCTATAGCTCTAGTGGCCTTCGGCCAGTAGAACTAAAAATGAATGCCTTTGGCTTTATAGTTTAATCGATTACCAAACTATCCCAGAATTTGTCACCCTCAGGAAGATAAGTATAAAAAAGCATTGTGAGAAAGGGAGTGACAGGCAATTCCTTCATTTCTATTTAAGAATAAGAATTCTTTCAATGCAGTTTATGCAATTTTTGACTCCAGGAACAGAGACGTTTTTTATCCTAAGAGTATATATTTTCCTGTAGCATAGTACAAAATTATTTAGTCATGCTACATACCAAATATGAATGCCCTTCACCTTAAATTTCAGAAGCAGAAGACTTTTGAAGTTGCTCTAATTGGGTGTTTTCCAAAATATTGGACCTCTGGAGCAGTGCCATGTTTTATCACAGGACTAAGATTTTAGCTAACATGGTAGAGAACCATCCGGTTATGCTACAAACCAAATATGAATGCCTTAGACTTTGTCGATTGGGAGGAGAAGACTGTTGAACATGGGCTAATTAAGCATTTTTACGAACTTTGGACACCAAGGGAAGGGATTTTTTTAACCTACAGGCATAATTTAATCAAAATTGATAGATAACAGCCAGGCTATGCTACATTCACACATAATATAAACGCCCTCCGGCTTAAAATGGAGATTTTTTTTTTTTAACTACCAAAATTTTGCGTTTTTCCCATTTTTGGACCCCTAGTGCAGGGCTGTTTTAAACCCTAGGAGGACAACTTTAAGAGATATAGTACAAAACCATCTAGATATACTACATACTAAATATGAATATCCTAGACCTTATAGTTAAAGAGGAGAAGTCTTTTGAAATTGCTCTAATTAAGCATTTTTCCAAACTTCGGACCTCAGGGGAGGGGCCATTTTTGACCTTAGCAATTCAATATTTAAAAACTTGGTAGAGAACCATATGATTGAGCTCTATACAAAATATAAAGACCTTTGGCCTTGTAGTCTATGAAAAAACCAACAACAAAGATTACTAAAATTTCCCATTTTCATATGCCGAGGTTACAAGAGTTTTTTATGGAATGAAATTCTTTTAACAACTTTTCAAGAGCATCCCTGCAAAGTTTCAGCTTGATTGGCCTACTGGTTTAGGAGGGGAAGATTTTTAAAGATATTTAAAGATTTACTACAGATTCCCATTCACAAATGCCACAGTAACCAGTTTTTTTGACGAAATTAAATTCTTTTAACAACTTTTGAAGAACTTCACCAAATGAACATCCGTGCAAAGTTTCAGCTTGGTTGGCCTACTGGTTTAGGATAAGAAGATTTTAAAGATATTTAAGATTTACTACAGATTCCCATTCACAAATGCCGCAGCAACCAGTTTTTTTTGACAAAATTTAATTCCTTTAACAACTTTTGTAGAACTTCACCCAAGGAATATCCCTGCAAAGTTCCAGCTTGGTTGGCCTACTGGTTTAGGAGGAGAAGATTTTTAAAGAAATTGTGGACGGACAGACAGACGGATGGACAGACGGACAAACGACCGACAACGACCGATCACAATAGCTCACCTCGCACTTTGTGCTCAGGTGAGCTGAAAACAGTAATGAGCTAATACTGTTTCATCAAATATCCATTTTCCTGAATGGACTGTCTTAAAGGATTTTCACTTGTTAGATGATTGGTAAATTAAATAAAGCAAATACATATTTCTTTTTCTTATTTTATCAGTATGAAGGCGTTTATTTTACCAATCCATTAATGTAAGATATTTTTCACAACATGGTACGAAATAGTAGACATATGGTACGAAATAACTACAACATGGTACGAAATGGTCACAGCATGGTACGAAATGACCAATACCATGGTACGAACTGGTTATGGTACGAAATGTCCGTAATTGATTTTTTCTGTATCATTTTTCACACTACCTAGTTAAAGTTTCATCAACCTTAATCACCATCTGCAAAAATTTTTCCGTAAGAGGCAGTCTAAAAAAGAATTTGTCTGGCAATTGATTAAATTTTTCCCCCCTTTCTAATTTTCAGCATAAACAATTATGCAAAAGTTATTCCTTGTAAGATGTAAGATACAAGGGAGATAATTAACTAAATTTACTAAATAGTGTGCTACCTTCCTTAGAATATTCAACTACATCTTTAAGCTTTATACATCTTTAAACAAGAACCATTGGAGATTGATTATGCTCCCCAAATATAGCCCTGTCACAAAAAGTATAAACAGGAAAAAGGGTTCAGTAGGACCGACAGACGAAGCCAAATGCTTCCCTTCTCCACACATGCTTAATTTTTAAGCTTGACAGAGCTTTGACCTTGACCTATCTGAAAATTTGTTTCAAATGGCACATCCACTCATGATAGAGAATAATTGTATATTGAAATCATTCCATTATTTTAGGAGCTTTGCTCCAGGCTTGCTTAATTCTAACATTTGTTCTTGAGCTGTGTCTTGACCTTGGAGATAATTTTTTTTTTTCTTTTTCAAATAACACATGTACACATGATAGAGAACAATCGTGCAAATTATTTTGAAATCTATCCATAATTTTAAGAAGACAAACTTTTCAGACCAAATATAAAGGTATACAAGCCAAAAAAGTACCCTAGAGTGCTTATGAGGTATTTCTAAGATTTGATCTAGTTTTGACCCCCATGAGACCCAATTTTGAACTTGCCGGAATTATTGTAGGGACAAACATTTTCACAAATGTCAAGGCATTTGGGACAAAAATGTGACCTCCAGAGTGCACGCAAATTTTTTTCGAAGACTTGGTGACCTACTTTTGACCCCAATTGACCAGAAAAAGAACTGTACGGAAATACACTGCAACTCCATTATAACGCTGTTGGTTGGGTTGAAACAGCGGAAGAAGTGGAGTAAAAATGCTATAACGCTGTCCCCCCCCCCCTCCCGCAGTAACTGAAAAATTCAACCATCGGAATCTGAAACAAACAGCGGATAATTCTTGATAGCACTCCTGTAACAAGTTTAATTTTACACAGTTATTAGTCGGGATATGACAAACAACAACTGTAGTTACGATATTTCAGCAGAAACAAACGAAATTCAGCGTGCGGAGAATTATTAAATTCTACCATTACCTTCCCAGTCTATCCAAATTGAATAATCCTTAAATTTCTACAGGTCTACAAATAGGGTTCTCTTTGGTCCTCAAATATTAAAGAGCTTTAATTTTCACCAGAGACATGTTTTAATATTATTGATAGTCATCTGAATTCATCCAACTGAATTTAGGTTTACACCAAAGTAAATATTTCCATCCTTAGACAAAGGGATAAAATCTAAGTATCCCGCAAAGCCACATCTCCTTGGAGACCGACGTGTTGTTGAACACCTGGGGTTACTGACATGTTGAGAAAATATCACGTGGATCAACCTTCAAACCTCTTTCATGGTAATGGACTTGGTATAATTTCTTTACCATTCTTAAAAATGCAGTGACGATATGTCAACTAACCAGCTGCACATGTACAAAAGTGGATTGAACTTTGTAGCGGGTAACTTTTAAAAATTAGAATGAAGTTCATAATAATCAGAAATAAAGAGGAATATGATGGTCCTAAATCGCTCCTCTGAGTATGACGGTTCATGGTCTTATGATATATTCAAAATAGCAAAGCCCTCTGTCTAATTGTTTTGGAGAGGATGTTTAAGGATTTTCTCTTTAATCCTGGGTACATTGATGATTCCACCATATAGCCCTAATTTCTGGAATACCGTGATTCTTTGAAGTATACCCCAAGATTGTGACATGAAAGGCTCAAGTCAATTTGTCTAATTTCACAGTCGCGCAATACTTTAAGAACAGGTCCTAAAGAAGATTAAGAGTGCCGAGAAACATAGTGTGATATTTTTAATTGCATCATCTTCAAGGTTAGTACCTGAAGGATACCAAGGTGCCTGCTTATTCTCTATTGATTTAAAAATTATCTATGACCTAAGGCATTAATCATCGCAATGTCAAACAGTTTGACCAAACAATAAAACCAATTTATAAATTGAAACACTATGCGTGTCATCAATCAAACAAAGTAATTATCTTTAATCTAATGCATTAATCGCCACGGCCGTCCACTGTTAGGTGTTAAAAAACTTACCTGGCTTTGGGTTATTATCGATTTTAAAGAGCAACCCGTCTTTTTCAAGCTGACCGAAGATGGGATGAAAAAATTGCATGCAATAAGCGTTAACGTCGTATCTCAGCATCAGCAAACCAAAATGGTCACCTCTCCCCCCCCCCCATTTTGAGAGCCAAGCGGTCCCCGCATTATAATGGAGTCATTGCTGTGCCAGGTAGCATTATAGGGGAGTTGCAGCGTATTGTAGAGACAAACATTCGCCACATATATTTACATATTTGAGTCAAAAATGTGACCTATAGACTACACACAAGAATTTTCTAAGATATAAAACCTACCTCTGTATCTGGATCCACATGGTATTCTCTGACCACACTCCTGTTGGCATTTCTCATCTGGATGTATTTGTAACATGACCATACCATGTTGATCAGGTAAGCCTGCAAAAGCAAGTAAATGGTTTTGAACTACTGCACTTGATTGATTTTAATGGGTTTAATGCCACTTTAAACAGTATTTCAGTCATATTGTGGCAGCTAGAGTACCTAATCATGAATTCCTGGTATTTCTCATACAAGTACAAACACAACATCCTTTTGAAGCCTCTAGCTGCTCATCCCACTCAGGTTTACGATAATCTACCCATTGGGTGGAAACAAGAAGTCAGAAAGGATATTTGCAGCAGCTGGGGATCAAACCTGGAACCCCATGTTTGGGAATCCTAACAAATGCACTTAGGCTGTGGCCTTGACTTACCACAAGGAAAGAGACCATTTAGGAATCCCATCAAATACATATTGGAAGTGATCCAGTATAGGGTTAATAAGGATGGTATTTTCAGGTTATTATAAAGGTGGAATGACCATTCTAATTCAGATAATCCATGACATTTTGATCCTGGTTCAGCCTGTGCAGTCAATGCTCTTTGACCACAGTTAATATTTTTTTCAATTTCTAGATGGTCCTTTTCAGCAGTTCCTTGAAGGTTCCTTTTTGCATGACAGGCCTCATTCCTAGACTTTACAATTGACAAAATTAAGAATGAGTCAAAACTGAAAGTGGCAATAGACAATAATAAACAAGGTGGCAGATTGTCACAAGATACGCCCGTTACACTGCTGAATGCTGACTTGAGAAGGGGTTTAAAATTTAACTCTAAATTTAAGAAAGGATATCAATTCACAATGATAACTTATGCTTCTAGTGTTTTTTTTCATGAGGTTTTGAAAAACAAAATCTGTTACACTTTAAGAGATTTGAAAATAAGATATGTTCCTTGATGTTATCTTTCCACCCATAGAGTTTCATGATAAAAGCTGTTATACTTTGAGACATGCTCAAGATAAAATCGAAGTATGAAAAACGACAAAGGGAAATCATAAAAAATATAGGCATAGAAGAGTTACGGTTCTTGTACACTGCACTTCCCCTTGAAAATACCTACCCATCCATAGAGTTTCATCATCATAGCTATTATACTTTCAGAGATATGCGCTGGACAAAATCTAAGTATGAAAACAACAAAGGGAAATAACTCAAAAAATAAGCTAGGTAGAGCTACAGTTCTTGTGTACTGCACTTCCCCTTGATAATATCTATCTATCCATAAAGTTTCATAATCATAGCTATTATGCTTTTAGAGATATGGTCTGGACAAAATCCAAGTATGAACTAGAGGTGCTTGAGCGCCTGTATTGCTCCACAGGCCTGATTGTACTGGTTAGGTAAATGATGATTTTTGGAATTCAATATAAACCAAATTATATTCACTAGTCTAAAAATTTCATTGTGTGGGAATGGATTTAATGTTAAGTGTTGAGTTAATTCAGTTGTTTGAGCTGTAAATATGAGAGTACTATTGCAATAACTATCTTTTGGTTTTCTTATAACTTATTTTGTATGCAGTTGCCTGAACCTGTGCTGTAACATTTTAAAGGTGTGAGGTTAGTAATAAACCTAAGTTGAAAAAGTCACAAAATCCCAATGAAAATGAATCTAGAGTTATCATCCTTGATTTTATAGTTTTTAATCTATTACCAGATGGCCTAATTTTAGACTGGCCCATATTGAAAGGAGTCGTAGATGAAACTTTAAAGTTTATTTTTCAACTTTCCTGGTAAAAAACATTGTGGAAAATGAGGAAATTACTTCATTTTACACAATTGTTCCCCATATTGTTTTTCTGAAGGGGTGTCAGAAAGTGTCACTGTTTGGGAATGGGCTAAGTTATAAGCTTAAAATCCACAGTTGTCAGGTTTGATTGAAAGGTTAAGGAACATGAAAGTAAGCATGTCAAATTAAGAACAAGTATCAGCATTTGCATTCCCACTAAATCCCACTTTTTAAGCATCTCAAGAAAAAAGCTTTGGAAACATTGTGGACAATGGAAAAATTTCTTGTAACAAGCAATTTCTTCAATGTCCATAATTTTTCTACCCTACAAGGTAAAGATTTTCTAAATTCCAACAACTTTGAAAAAGTCTAAGATTTTGTTGTGATGTAATGAGTTAAAGGATCAATTTCAACTTGTTACGTGCAGTTTCTTCATTGTCCACAATGTTTTTTATTATAAAAGGCAAAGAAATTCTTTATTCAAACAATATGAGATTGTCACCTGCAATTGCTTTCAATCTGAACCAGTCTAATATTGTGTTGTCTGGTAATGGGTTAGAATATATAATCCACATCTCCCTAGATGATGATAAGCTTTTATCTTCTATATCCAAGAGCAGTAACTAATAAGACAGAACCCTACTTTCTACCACTCTAACATCCTTGCACCCCTTGATCTATTTTTAGAACTGCAAAGAGGCATACCTCTTCAAAGAGTGTGTGCAATCCAGTTTACTGTAAATAATTAACTGGTGTAATCCGTGTTACCACAGTCTCCATGAAAATTGGGTGTTAATCAGTCCATTCATGTATACATACACAAAAACCTAGAAGTCTTAGAAACTCACTGTAAACTTTTAACCCTTTAACAGTTCACCCAACTAAGACAATTGTTAAAAATCTGCCAGTCAAGAATTACAATTTAGAAATTCTCTGGATACCATATATGGACATAAACCACAACAATAAACGCCATATTTTCAATGTGTCAAAATTGAAATTGATGAAATCTATAAAATAGTCAACAGACAATCATTCCTGTGAAATTAGGTTGAAATCAACCCACTGGTTTCTGGGAAGAAGGTTTTGATGTTTCACCACATATGGAAATTAATCCTGCCCATTAAAGCCATGTTTTTCATAGAAGCAAATTTCTTTGAAGAAATCTGATAAAGGGTCACCCATTGATCATTCCTGTGAAATTTGGTTGAAATCCATCATCTGGTTTCTGAGAAGAAGATTTTTAAATGTTTCACCATATACGGAAATTGGCCCTGTCCATTAACCCATTCCAACACAAGAAAATTTTAGACTGGTCCAAATTCAAAGAAGCTGCAGACAACAATTTCAAGTTTATGGAATTTTAATTTTTTTCGTCTTTTGGGATAGAAAACATTGTGGATAATGAAGAAATTGCTTGTTACAAGCAATTTCTTCATTGTCCACAATGTTTTCCAAAGCTTTTTTCTTGTGGAGCGTAAAAAGGAGGGCTTGAGTTGGAATGGGTTAAAGCAATATTTTTCATCTGATCAAAATTCTTTGAAGGAATCTGATAAAGGGTTACCAAATGATCATTCCTCATAAATATGGTTGAAATCCATCCAATGGTTCAGGGAAGAAGATTTTTAAGATTTTAAAGGTTTTACCATATATGGAAATAGCCCTGCCCATTAAAGTCACATTTTTGATCCGAATAAAAATCTTTGAAGGAATCTGATAAAGGGTCACTTAAAGATCATTCCTGTAAAATTTGATTGAAATCCAATCCGCTGGTTTCTGAGAAGAAAGTTTTTAACAGTTTTACCATATATGGTAATAGCCCTGCCCATTAAATTTGTCTGAATGGGGTTTTACGCCGCTTTCAACAATCTTTCAGTTATATTGCGGCGGCTGGAGCACCTAACAATGGAATCCTGGTATTTCTCTCACCAGTACTACCATTACATCCTTTCCTAGCCTCCAGCTGCTATCCCACATAGGTCTACGATTATTGACCCATTGGTGAGAGACAAATAGTCGGAAAGGATGAATGCCGCCGTCGGGGATCGAACCCGGGACCTCTAGATTGACAGTCCGACGCGCTACCACCTGCACTATGACGGCCCTGCCCATTAAAGCCACATTTTTCATCTGATTAAAAATCATTGAAGGAATCTGATAGAGGGTCACACAAAGTTCATTTCTGTGAAATTTGATGAAATTTAAGTCAAATTTGGTTAAGTGGTTGTCTATGATAGATTGTATGGACCACTTCCCTCCCTCACACACACATTACCTACCTTGACTGTAAGGATGAGGAAGAAAATGATGACAAACAGCAGCATTAGCCATTGCTCATCCATCTGAAGTAGAGAATCCATTCCTGGCCAGTCAGCCTGAAAAATGGTGTTTTCTTGTATCATTAAGAACTTAATTAGTCATTTATCATTTTCTTGTTTTGCAAATTTTGATTACTATTTCAATATTGCATGGTTGCCTGGAAGCACATCCCATTTACCATGCAAGGATTTATTCTAGGGTGCACCCTTTTGACATTAGCACATCTTTTTTATAAATTGTGCATAAAAGATGCTACAGGAGTGCATATGAGTATATTAACTTTTCTGAGATGACTTTTAGTTTCTAGTCAATGATTTTTCACCATTTTGCCATAAGCACTTTTTTTTTTAAAAAACATTGTGCATTAATAATGCTACAGGAGTGCCTATCCAGCTAACAATTTTTCTGACTTTTATTTTCTAGTCAATGAATTTTTCAAAAAGTTTGAGATAAGCTTGAGTCAAAATAAGGTATTAAGAATAGAATAGGGCTATATCTTAATACATAATGATGATAAGAGTTCATGCCCACAACCTTTCTCCTTGATACAATCTTTCTGCCTGTCAAGTTTCACAATCAAAGCTAATCCACTTTTGCACATATGTTATTGAACCTTTTACAGACTGAAAGACAACAAAGGGAAATAAATAAAACTAGGCAAGGTACAGGTATATTCCTTGTGAAATGCACTTCTCCCTGCCCATAGTGTATCAAAAGCATAGATAGTATACTCTGGAGGGATGCTCTGTAAAAAACTGAAGTCTTAAAATCAACAAGCATTCTGAAGTATTGCATGGCAATACCAAGCCCCCTACCAGCTTTATATATATCCCAAAAGCGGTATCTTTTTTGGTGGTAAAGGGATTACTACCCCTCCAAAATATAATGGTTATATCAAATTTTATGAGCAATTCTTAAACACACAGACATACACATAAACATAAAAATAGGGGTCTCTTTTTATTGTTTGCCAAATCATACTTCATAAAGTCATCTGTTCCAAGAGAATTAAGACCCTAAAGCCCAAGTAAATTTTGAACAAAAGCTTTCAAGAATCTGTCTAAGATTATGAATGCTTTTCGGACATAGGGTTATCAAAATATTTTGCCTTGAGCACTTCATTCAACCACTTTTAACAAGTTGTTCAGTCATATAACAGTGGCTGGAGCACCTTACAATGTATTCCTGGTAATGCTCTCACCAGTACCACCCCAACATCCTTTACAAGCATTGGAAAGGCAATGGACTGCAATTAAACTCAATATCATTAATATGCAACTTATTTTACAAAAGCATCCATATCTTGCTCAAAAGTCAATGGACTGGAACAGAACTTGAACTTGTTCTGTAACTCACTTACCCAAAATTACCTCAATACCTGCAAGTTTTAAGAAAAAAAGTCTGGAAAACTGTCATTTCCCAAGTCTAGCATCTATATCTTCCTCAACTAGAGGCGCTTGAGCGCCTATATCGCTTCACAGGCATGAATGTACTGGTTATGTAAATTTTTTCATAAATTCTAAAATAAACTGAATATGATGAAAATAAATCTAAATCATTGAAATCTTTAAACTGGTTCTAGAGAACTATTTCAAACTTTCATTGTTTATACAAAAGTCAAGTCATGTTATGTAAAATTCATTATGTAAAATTTTCACTGTATACTACAAAGTTTTCAGTATATACCATTTATGAAAATTAGCCCTGCCCTTTAAAACCATGTTTTTCGTCCAATCAAAATTCTTTTTTATAATCTGATAAAAGGTCACCCAAAGATTCCATCCAGTCAAATTTGGTTGAAATCCATCCTCTGGTTTCTCAGGAGAAGATTTTCATAGCTTTTACCATATCTGGAAATAAGCCCCGCCCATTAAAGCCATGTTTTTCATCTGATCAAAATTCTTTGAAGGAATCTGATAGAGATTCACCATAGGATCATATTTGTGAAATTTGGTTGAAATCCATCCATCAGTTTCTGAGATGAAGATTTTCAAAGCTTTTACCATATATGGAAATTAGCCCCGCCCCTTAAAATCATGTTTCCTTTCAGATCAAAATTCTTTGAAGGAATCTGATAAAGGTTCACCCAAGGATAATTTTTGTGCAAATTGGTTGAAATCAATCCACCAGGTTCTAAGAAGGAGATTTTCAAAGCTTTTACAATATATGGAAATTAGCCCCGCCCATTAAAGCAATATTTTTCATCCAATCATATTTCTTTAAAGGAATCTGATAAAGGTTCACCCATGGATCATTTCTGTGAAATATGGTTGAAATCTATTGACTGGTCTCTGAGAAGATTTCAAAGCTTTTACCATATATGGACATAAGCCCCGCCCATTAAAGCAATATTTTTCATCCCATCAAATTTCTTTAAAGGAATCTGATAAAGGGTCACCCATGGATCATTTCTGTGAAATTTGGTCGAAATCTATTGACCAGTCTCTGAGAAGAAGATTTTCAAAGCTTTAACCATATATGGAAATTGGTCAAGCCCATTCAAGCCATGTTTGTCATCCGAACAAAATTATTTGAAGAAATCTGATAAAGGGTCAACCAAGGATCATTTCTGTGAAATTTGGTTGAAATCCATCCACCTATTTCTGAGAAGAAGATTTTCAAAGTTTTCACACAAGGAAATTAGCCCCTCCCATTAAAGCCATGTTTTTCAACCGATCAAAATTCTTTGAAATAATCTGATCTAGGGTCATCCAAAGATCATTTCTATGAAATTGGGTCGAAATCTGTTCAATACTTTCTGAGGAGAAGATTCTCAAAGTAAAAGTTGACGGACGGACGCACGCCAACAGACACAATGTCATGACAATAGCTTTCTGGCTTTCAGCCAGTTGAGCTAAAAATCATTGGATACCATATATGGACATTAGCCACAACCATAAAAGCCATTAGTCAACAAATCAAAATAAATTGATGGAATCTGAACGAGAGTCACCAGAGGATTGTTACTGTGAAATTTGGTTGCAATTCATCAAGGGGTTTCTAAGAAAAAGATATTCAAAGCTTTAACTATTGATGGTAATTTGCCCCATGCTCATTAAAGCCATGTTTTTCATCCGATCAAATCTAAACAAGGTGGCAAATTGTCACAAGATACATCCATCACACTGCTGGATGTTGACTGGGGATTCAAGTCTAAATTCAACACAATGTAACAATTCACAATGATAACTTATGGTTCTGGTGTTTTTTTCTTGTTATCATGAGGTTTTGAAAACCATACGCTGTTACATTATACGAGATTTGAAAAAAAGATATGTTCCTTGACGATATCTTTCCACCCATAGTTTCATTAGGATAGCTGTTATACTTTCAGAGATATGCTCCAGACAAAATCCAAGTATGAAAAAATCCAAAGGGCAATAGTTTAAAAATAGGCAAAGAAAGCTTACGGTTCTTGTACACTGCACTTCCCCTTGATGATATCTATCCACCAATAATGTTTCATGATCATAGCCATTATACTTTCAGAGATATGCTCCAGACAAAATACAAGTATCAAATTACAACTAAGGTAAATAACTCAAAAAATAAACAAGGTAGAGTTACAGTTCTTGTGCACTGCACTTCTCCTTGATGACATCTACCAACCCATTTAGTTTCATGATCATAGCTATTATACTTTTAGAGATATGCTCCTGACAAAATCCAAGTATAAAAACAACAAAGGGGAATTATTATAAAAAGAGGCAAGGTAGAATTAATGTTATTATGCACTGTACTTCCCCTTGATGACATCTATCCACCAATTTACTTTCATGATCATAACTGTTATACTTTTAGAGATATGCTTCAGACAAAATCCAAGTATGAAAAAAACCCAAAGGGGAATAACTCAAAAAATAGGCAAGGTAGAGTTATGTTTCTTGTACACTGTACTTCTCCTTGATAACATCCACCCACTCATAAAGATTCATGATCATAGCTATTATACTTTCAGAGATATGTTTTTGACAAAATCCAAGTATGAAAAACAACAAAGGGAAATAACTAAAAAAAATAGGAAAGGTAGAGTTACGGTTCTTGTGCACTGCACTACCCCTGATGTTATCTATCCACCCATAAAGTTTCATGATCATAGCTATTATACTTTCAGAGATATGCTTTGTACAAAATCCAAGTATGAAAAAAACAACAAACAGGAATAATTCATAAAATAAGCTAGTGCACTGCACTTCGTAATCACTAGACTAATATAACTGCCAAGTTTCAAGTCAATTGGACTTAAGGTGACAGAGTTATGCTCTGGACAAAGAAGTGGTAGCCGCCCGGACATCAGACAGCAGACGCCACAGGTAATCCCATAATATGTTCTTTGATGGGCGTATAAAAAGGTTCACCCAAGTATCATTTCTTTGAAATTTGGTTGAAATCCATCCACTGATTTCTGAAAAATTGGTCATTAAAGGTTTCATCATATATTGAAATTAGCCCCTCCTATTAAAGCCATGTTTATCATCAGTGCTCTCAATAAGGACCAATTTCAGGAATATTTGAAATTCCAAGTTTCAATTTCAGGAAGTTTTCAGAAATCAAGGAATTTTTTTTTCACCCTCGACTATACCCGTCCCCCCAAAAAAATGAAAAAGATGAAATGAAAAAGATACATAAAGCCTACAGTACATTCTTTTCCATCCTTTACTTATAGTCACTAAATTTCATGTCCCATTGAGTTGAACTAGAGAAAACAATGTGGTAAAAGAAGTGTTCCTGAGAAATTTGTCTCTTATAAAAATTTCCCCTTTTCCCACAATATTCCCAGCCTTTCAACACTATTATTTTCCATCTTTGGTTGGATAAATTTGGTAATCATTATTTGCAAATCTCTCGGGATTTGAAAATTTCTGATCAGTTGACAATCAGAAAACAGACTGTTTGAGACGTTTTGGTTACGAAAAATTGAGACTGGATTATTCCGAGACCGTCTCCGGTCACATCATAGATATCAAAGTCCATACGCCATGAATAACACTTACGTAAATAAAAGTTACAGTACAAAAAGAAATGAAACTAGTAGCAGAGTTGCATCTTTTAAGAAATTCCCTGTTCCGTTTCTGCTAGTTGATGTTTACAGACAACACGTGTGATGTCATTAAAAAGGGACTGGACACTAGCGAGATCAATCGAGTAACTTCAATGTCTCTTGAATGGACGTCATGTCAAGTTACTAAATAATATCCCCAGTATCATAGACGTATTTAGAATGCAAATTCAACACACTGTTCTGTATCTGCCGCGAATTTGAAGACGGGACATGACATTTCAGGTGAATTCCGGCCCTGAACTTAGCTTACAGAAATTCGACCGAATGGCTTCCATCTGCCTGCTTGATTTTTGCCTGACATGTTATTAATCGATTGACTCGTTGTCTGCACATGTCATATTTGACAGTATTTGAAAAATGCCAAAAAACCTATCGGAAGATAACGTCGAGTGACTTCCAAAGAAATGGTCCAAGATGATGCGACGGCTCGAATGCCAAACCGACTATAATCGAGTACGCTTTATATAAATTTCCATCTACATCGGTCGTCAGGGAGGCATTTCAATAAACTCCTTGTGGATTCAATTTTATCCCGAGGGTATGGCCAGAATATACATTCTTTTTTTGTCAAACCCTTTATATTGTAACTTCAAAAAACGTCCCAGTCATGAAATCAGGATGTTTTCCTAGAATCACGGATGTTAATTTATGTCCTGGTGTGATTTTCTTGACGTTTTTTCTAATTTTCCGGACATAATATACGTCAACGTCCGCTTATTGAGAGCACTGTATCATCAAATCAAAATTCTTTTTTAGGGCAAATATCACAGCATATCTTGAAAGAAAACTAATTGTATATTTGAAATTATCCTTATGTTTATATTAAAGGTAGAAAATGTTATTTATGAAGACAAGCATTCTGAATATTGCATTGCAATACCAAGTCCCCTACCGGTTTTATATATATCCCTAGAGCGGTGCACTTTTTGAGTGGTAAAGGGATTACTACCACGCCAAAATATTACAGTTGTATCAGATTTTATGAGCAATTCTTAAACACACACACATACACACAAACATAAAAAATAGGCGTCTCTTTTTGTTGTTAGCTAAATAATACTTCATAAAGTTATCTGTTCCAAGAGAATTAAGAATTAAGACCCTTAAGCCCAAGTAAACTTTGAACAAAAGCTTTCAAAAATCTGTCTAGGATTGTGAATGCTTTTCAGTAATCAATATTGACTCACATAACAAAAACCACCTTCATATCACAAAGGGTTTAGAAAAAAATCCGGAAAACTGAAATTTCCTGGCAATTTTTTAAGTCCAGCATTCGTATCTTCCTCAAAAATCAATGGACCTTAACAAAACTTAAACTCGTTCTGTAAAACATTGATGTGGACTCACATAACAAAAATCAGCTCAATATCTTTGAGGATGAAGAAAAAAGTCCAGAAAACTTAATTTCCTTGAAATTTTCTGAGTCCAGCATCCTTATCATCCTCAAAAATCAATGGCCCCAAACCAAACTAAAACTTGTTCCGAAACTAATTGATACGGACTCACATACCAAAAATCAGCTCAATATCTCTGAGGGTTGAGAAAAAAGTCCGAAAAACTGAAATTTCCTGGTAAGTTTCCAAGTCCAGCATCCATATCTTCCTCAAAAATCAATGGACCGAAATGAAATTCAAACTTGTTCTGTAAATCGCTGACGCAGACTCACATACCAAAAATCAGCCGAATATCTCTGGGGGTTTAGAAAAAAAGTTCGGAAAACTGAAATTTCCTGGTAATTTCTGAGTTCAGCATCCTGATCTTCCACAAAAATCAATGGACCATTCAAAACTCGAACTTGTTCTGTAACTAATTGATACCAACTCACATACCACAAATTAGCTCTATATCTCTGAGGGTTTAGAAAAAAAGTCCGGAAAGTGAAATTTCCTAGTAATTTACTAGGTCCAGCATCCGTATCATCCTCAAAAATAAATGGACCAGAACCAAACTCAAACTTGTTCTGTAACTCCTTAATGTGGCTTCACATACCAAAAATCAGCTCAATATCCCTGAGGGTTAAGAAAAAAAGTTCGGAAAACTGAAACTTCCTGGTAATTTTCTAAGTCCAGCATCTGTATCTTCCTCAAAAATCAATGGACTGGAACAAAACTTGACCTTGTTCTGTAACTCATTAATGTGGACTCACATACCAAAATTCAGCTCAATATCTCTGAGGATTAAGAAAAAAAGTCTGGAAAACTGAAATTTCTTGGTATTTTCTAAGTCCAGCATCCATATCTTCCACAAAAATTAATGGATCGGAACCAAACTGGAACTTGTTCTGTAACTCATCGATGTGGTCTCACATACCAAAAATCAGCTCAATATCTCTGATGGTTAAGAAAAAAAGTCCGGAAAACTGATTTGTCCGGACTGACAGACGGACGGACAGATGGAGCATAAACCTATAGTCCCCTTCAGCTTTTGCCGGTAGGGGACTAAAAATGCTGGTTTAAGCAAAAATTACAGCTTCCAGAGTGATAAAGAAAATGATATTTAGATATTCTTTCCTGTGTTTTCCAGTAAACTTTTCCATTTACTAGGATTCATCCTTCTTTGACCTTAAATTCACTCTGACCATGTTTCATCATGATTGGACCGAAAGGAACTTTCCTTACAACCCAGCAATTGTCCTGTGAAATTTAAAAGACAACTTGATAATGATTGTGATCTTCATCACATACACAAGAATGTTTTGAGTGATAATCTGTGGGAATTCATTATGTTTACTAGAATATTAAAATAAATCATATGTCCCCTTTTTACATGATACTTGATGGATTGTACCCAGTTATGAAAAGAACCATCTAAGTATTTGTACAATCATTCTGTGAAATTTTGAAGTGAATCCGGTGAAATCAAGGGACATCATTGTGTTAACCAGAATATTTAAGAGAGTTTTTCATAAGGTCCCTTTTTATGTGACCCTTTCTTTAGTCAGATCCACTGTCAAAATCAACAATTGGAATGATGGTACAATCAATCTGTTAATTTATTGTGTTAATGAGTTTATAGTGAAATCTTCATAGGGCCCCTTTTCTCATGATACTTTAAAGAACAAACCAAATTTCAAAAGGAACAATTCTAATGAAGGTAGAATCATTCTTTAGAAGTTCAAGAGAATCAATGAAAACAGTGGACTGAATTGTGTCAAGAATTTTTGTAACAAAATTTCCATAAGGCCCCTTTTTCCGTGAAACTTAACAAATCAGACACAATGTACAAAGGAACAATCCTAATGATAGTTTGAAGAAAATGATAAAGACTGAGGACTTTATTGTAATGATGATGTTTTGTAATAAAATTTTTATAAAGTCCCTTTTCTTGTGTCACTTAACCAATCAGACCTAATTTACAAAGGAACAATCAAAATGATGGTACAATCAATCTATTAAAGTTTGAAGAGATTCTGATAAAGACTGAGGGCATTGTTGTGTTTATGAGGATTTGGTAATAATTTTTCATACAACCCCTTTTCCTATGATACTAGACAGATCAGGCCAAATTTGGAAAGAAACAATCCTTATGATGGTACAAACATTCTGTGAAAGTTTGAATAGAATCTGATGAAACCTGCAAAATAAAATTTTCATAAGGCTCCTTTTCCTGTGATACTTGAAGGATCAGGTCTCATGTCAGCATCAACAATCGTGATTATTGTACAATGATTCTGTGAAGGTTTGAATAAAATCCAATGAAAGCTCTGGACTTGGTTACAAGGTTTATAGATAAAATTCTCTAAAGGCCCCTTTTCCCATGATACTAGACAGATCACGCCTAATTTGAAAAGAAAGAATCTTCATGATGGAATAATCATTCTGTGAAAGTTTGAACAGAATATGATGAAAACTGTTGACTTTATTGTGGTACAATGATTTTAAAATTAAATTTCATAATGCTCCTTTTCCTGTGATACTTGACGGATCAGGTCTAATGCAAACATCAACAATCATTATTATTGTACAATTATTCTGTGAATGTTTGAAGAAAAGCCGATTAAAGCTCTGGACTTAGTAACAAGGATTTATAAATGAAATTTTCATAAGGCCCCTTTTCCTGTGCTTCTTGACAGTTCAAACCCTGTTATGAAAAGAATGATAGTTATGACCTTCCAATCATTCTGTGAAAGTTTCACAAAATCTGATCAAAGCTGTGGGCTTTATTGTGTTAACAGGGTTTTATTAATTGAATTTTCATATAGCCCCTTTTCCCATGTTACTTGGTGGATCTGAACCAATTCCAAAGGGAACTCTTCTTACAAAAGTATAATTTTTCTGTTTGAGTATAAAGACAACCCCATCTCATCAGTGGACTTACAAGCATTAATTAAGATTTTTTTAATTGAATTTTGCTAAGGCCCCTTTTCCTATGTTTCTCAATGGATCAGACCCAATGTGAAAGGAACAACCCTTATGATGGTACAATCATTATGTGAAAGTTTGAAGTCAATCAGGTGAAATCTAGGGCCATTACGTGTTAACTAAGATTTTTTTCATTAAATTTTCATAGGGCCCCTTTTCCCATGAAACTTGATGGATCAAACCTAGGAATCAAAGCCCTGAAGGGTCTGAGAGTCGCCATAACAGACACATTGTTTGGTATTGGCTATTGAACATTAACCTTAGGCTGTTTGCCTTTGATCACTTGAGATTTATTTCACGCATGAAGCAGATTAAATCATGTAAATTCTGTTCACCCAATACAACATAATGAAATTCTAGACTGGTCCAAATTGAAAGAAGCTGCAGACAACAATTTCAAGTTGATGGAATTTTAATACTTTTTGGATAGAAAACATTGTGGATAATGAAGAAATTGCTTGATACAAGCAATTTCTTCATTTTCCACAATGTTTACCAAACCTTTTGAGGGGCGTAAAAGGAGGGAATTGTGTTCGAATGGGTTAATGAAGCTATGTCGATTTTCAAATGGTGTATAACACTGTTCAAAGAACTATGTTTCAGTTATATCATGGCAAAGTTCAACTATTCATGTGCTTCAGCCATGGCCATAGCACAGTGGTAGTACATAGGACTCCTAGTCATGGGGTCCCAGGTTTAATCTCCAGCCACAGCAAACTTCTTGTCCGACATAAGTTAGCCCACCAATGTGTGGATGGCCATAAACCTTAGTGGTATGAAAAGCTGGAGACTCTGAGAATGTAATGGTTGTACCGGTGTGAGAAATACCAGGAATCCATGGTGCCAGCCGCTGTGATATGACTATAATACTATTAAATTGAGTTGTATTTAATCAATCAAACATGTAATTGCTCAGTGCCTCTAGTGCTATGTTGTGACTGAATGCCTTGCCAAAGGACATACCCTGGTCTCGAATATACCCACATAATCAGTGGCATGGCTATGACTCCCGACAAAAGTAATTGTTAATGATGGTTTAACCTTAAAATGTGACCTCTAGAGTGCATGCAAGCATGTTGAATAAGACTTTCATTTCTTGCACTTTACTTCATTTCACACTGTAGATTCTATGCAAATTATTTATTCACCTGATTCATGTTTAGAAAGATGAATAACATAGGGTCTTTTATTTACTATCTGCTTCGATGGCCCAGTGGTATAGGTGCTTGACTCGAGATCTGAAGGTGACGGGTTCGAGCCCCAACGTCACTGTGGTGTGTTAACGGGCAAGACACTATTTAGCCAGCCCCAGTCTACCCAGCTGTAAAAGTGGGATTTAGCCACTGCCTTTCTTTCAAGGTCATGAACACATCTGGATTGTGAGTGTATCACCTGCCAGTAATACCCGAAAGGGGAGTTAGGCAGTATATATAGATAGCAGCATATATAGATAGATAGATAGTCATCTCTGTTTCATTCCATCTTTAGCTTGGTGTGGTATGAACAGATTATACTGTGATCTATGGTCAGTAAATTTTGCAATATTTGGCGTGATTGTTTGAGAAATGTTTGTCAATCATTATTTGTCAGATTCAGAGGTATACATCCCTTTCTCAGAAGCATATTTTACGTGTCCATATTGATGTTCCAAAATAATTCAATAAGAACAACTAGCACACATATTTTACCCCTAAGGTAATAAGTATCATAATACACATCCATAGAATTTCCGATTTTTGTTGAATTTAAATATCTTTTAACCAATCTTAATGGAATGGCTTGTTTTCAGACTCTTGACAATTTCAAACTGACAAATATTCATAAATGGGCTATAAGATCTTAACATCACATGGGTAAAATTAAGAAGTCCTGAACATTTTTGCTGGTGGTTCCTGGTGGGTCCTGGGTGTCGAGTTATAAACAATCACAGAAATTGCTCTTGTAAAGAATAGGACAACTTGATAAATATGTTTGAAAGAAAATAACTGAAAATAAAGAAAATCAAACATGATGTGTGTGACTACGGTATTCACTGACCTTTTTCAACTCGGATGACAATCTAAACTTGATGCACTGGAATTAGTGGAAACGACGGATACGTTTTTAAAGGTCAAATTCAAAGAAATTTTTATATTGTCTTTTCATTCATTATTTTTCAAGTATATGGTGTTAATTTAACACACAAACAATATTTTCGCGATTGCAGACCATGCACATGTACAAAAACCAATTCGAAATGTCAAGATTTAATACTGCCCCAAAACAGCGCATCGCTTACTTCCCCTGTACATTCCCCAAACCGCTTATCTCCCCTGCATTTGTGACGTCATAGTAGAAGCTATCTGTTTTACATGTCCAATGGTTGCTGTACTAAATACAGGCGATAATACGTAAAAAATCGATTTTAAAGGAGAATAATGACGATCTGTGCCGCTTACGGTTGTAATGTTGAATCGGGGACTCAGAGGATCAGCATTTTTACGTTTCCGATTGATTTTAAAAGAAAATAGTTGTGAATTCATAGTGGACAGCAATGACAAATTTTGAGCCACCGAGTCATGCAAAGCTTTGTGTGAGACACTTTAATTTCAAGTTTTTGATCAGCCTGAAACTAGCAAATGACGTTTTTTTATAAGAACTTTCGACTCCGATTGAAACCTGACGCCGTGCCAACAATCTTGATCTCGGAGAACCGACGGGAAGAAGAACCGACATGCCGACCATCAGCTAGGGCAATTTCGAGGAAGAAGCTGCAACAGCGGTTAGATCAATTTGGTGAACAAATTGATATCTCGGCCATATATTGTGGGGGTTGGGATTATATAAAAAAAATGAACGAATCACATTATGGACCGATTTTTCGTGAGACAGCAGAACTGAAAGGGTTCCCATTTTGTTCATCTCGGATATTGTCCTTCCAATATATTGACCAAACGAGACTTTAAATAGAGGAGTATACCGACCTATCAAATAATTCATTCGGCCCTGACCTGAGCTTATCAACTCCGACATTGGTTGCCATTTTTGTTTACCTTTATTTTTTATTATTTTTGATTTGGCGGCTTAAACATTGTAACTACAGCCTTTTCAAGCTGTAGTTACCACGTTTAGGTCATCAACCAACCATTTTACTTTTTTGTAATATGCTACCTGGCATAAATTTTGCAAAAGAACGCTGTTAAAAATCAAAGCGGAACTTCCTGTTGGAGTTCATGAGCGGAGACTATGAAGTAAAGGGCGGGCCAGCCATTGGTCAATTTTGACATATTCACAAAAACTGTGTGGCAAAATGAGAAATTAATAATTATATGTCATTTCCCCTTATTCTCACCATTTTCTCCTCTAGTCATACTCTCATTTTTCATTGATCCCATTCCAAAATGACATAATTTTAGACTAGTCCAAATTGAGAGGTGCTTTGAATTTAATTGCTGTTATCAACTACTTAGACCTGTGTTTATTATTGATATGATCATATTTCCCTCATAAACATACTGTTTATCTAGAATTCCAACAAATTTTCAAAATGTTCCTTTTACATGGTTGTTAGAAGGTATTTCCTTTTTTTTTATTACCAAAAAATCCATTTAGACACATTAAGGGGTCGACACTAACAGTGTTCCGGGATCCCTTAAAATTGGAAGGGACCCCAGCAATTCCAGGCTAGAGATTCCATTAGGATCCTTCAATATTTCTCCAGTACAATAGATCTTAAGGTATCAACTAATGCTCCTGATTTTTCGTTTGCTTGCCTTTGTAGAAAACATTGTGGATAATGAAGAAATTGCTTGTACCAAGCGATTTCTTCATTTTCCACAATCTTTTTTGAATTTTTTTCTTTTAAGTTGGGCTTAGACGGACAGGATTGCGTATGAATGAGTTATTACTGGGCAAAAAATTTTAAGATCAAATTAAAAAAAAAAGTGTTTTTTTTATTGAAAGAGGTTGCAGATGACAACTTAATTTGTGCCAAAATTGAATAATTATTGTAAATAGGCTTTAAAAATTTGAGAAAATTTGCTATTGCTAGTCACAAGCAATTTCTCCTTTTCCCCCAATATTTGTCACAACTTTCTCCTACTGTGAGTAAAAATGGAGGATTTAGTTGTAATGAGTTAAAAGGAGGTACAGATAATTGAACAGAAAATAGTGGCTATCATTAAGTTCAATTTTTTCAAAGATCACAATAGTCACTAGCGGAAAGACAAGCTACTGATTGCTTGGTAAAGGGTAAACTTAGGCCATGGTCATGTCTTAATTAGTGTTTTAAACAATACAGGAAATGATTACATAATATATGCATATCCCATCCTTTCATGTTAGACAAACTAGTGATGTATATGGCACCCTTGATTTTCACCCATGATCTATGTTTATTCAAAGGACTGTATAACTCCTTGTTAAAGTCCTTATTATTCTATTGCAACTTACTATGACTTTGGAAATAAGCTAAGATGATACTGGAAAAGGTCATAATTTATGTCATGTATGAATTAATCTTAATTTTTTTATAACATGACAAAAAACATTTCCTTGGCAGGAAACATTGTGGGAAATGAAGAAATTGGTTTCAACAAGAAATTTCCAAATTTTCAACAATTTTAATCAAAGCCATTTCTTGAGGTGTATCATAAAATGGTTTATAATGGATTTAAAGAATTGAAAGGTTGACAACCAGAATTTATTTCTTTCAATAGTCCACAGAGGGAATCATGTCTCTGATAGCAGTCACCACATGTGAAGGAATCACTTTCCTCGCTCCTTTCGCAATCGTCTAGAGGCCAGGTGTCTGTGTAGCCTAGAATAAAAAAAATGTAAAGAGATCTTAGCTTTTAAACCAAAATTTTTTTGGTGATGTTTAACTTAATGATAGACAACAGAATTGGGAATGGTCCAAATTCAAAAAGTAGCAGATGACAATATAAAGTTGACGATCTTTACAGGCTTTGTCTTACATACGACAGAATCAAGTAACAAGCATTTTCTTCTTTTTCTACAGTGTTTCCAAGATGGTTGGTTGGTGATCTAAATTGTAACTACAGACTGAATTAACTGCAGTTACAATGTCAAGGTCCACAAACCAAGAAAAATGCCTAAAAGATGTCAAAAATTTCAGTCCAAAGTTCACTTTTGGTCTAAATGAATGAATTGATCGTAAAAAAAAATTCTTTGAAGCTGACAATTGGTAAATCACTGAATTTTAAGAGTTTAAGTGTTGAATGGGGTAGTAAACTTTGTATAAGGACAAATTGCATGTTACAAGCAATTACTCCTTTTCCCACTATTTTTTTTGCAAACTACATTGCTTCAGTATGTCAGAACATTGGATTGTGTGGTAATGGGGTAAGTTTCCTTGCCTTAACCCTTTTCTGTTCAATCCCTGATTTTACATCCCTGTAAATTTATGAATAAGAAACATTGTAGAAAAAGAAGAAATTGCTTATATCAAGCAATTTCTTCTTTTTCTACAATGTTTCTTATTCATATGAATGCTTACTTTCAACTAGAATCCACTTTGAATTTTCGTCTGCAAGTCCTTTGAAATTGGACGGGTCTAAATTTTTAGAAAACAGGAAAGGGTTATAAACAATGTAGGTCATTTATGAAAAATAATTTAGCACTATAACAAAACAATATTTTACTTACTCATGAATTCTTTGGTTTTCCTCAAGTGGGCCTGTCTGTAACGAATGGTCATAGTAGGTAACTCCCAATACATGAATGTTCAGACAATTCACCCGGAATGCAATGTGATATGTTATGCGTGTCAATCCTGCTTCATCCTTCGCATCTATACTGTTTGTTGTTTTGCAGCACTTGGATTCTGTCACAGTTGGCATATTCACACGAATCTTGCACTGGCACCTGTGAAATTGAATTATTTATTATAATTTTCATATTTGAGAATGATTTACTGTCCATATTTACAGAGAGTAAACAAACGTTACTGTAATTTTTCTGATGGGGGCACAATTGTAAACCATATACCAAGAACTGTTTTCAAACATTGGACAATGTAGTACTGATTCAAGCAACCAAAACCATTTGAGCCAGTGTTAGACATTTGCATATAATCCTGTCCGATCAGACTTCACTTTGCACCTAGTAGATAGCTACAGACTGAAAGTTTCTTATGACAGCCAGATAATCATCTAATGCACTATTTGGACAATAAGACTGGGAATGTCATGCACATAATTTCTTATTCTCGTCTTAAATTTACAAACGAGATGTTTGATCGTAAATTTTTGGTAAAAGAAAATTCAGAGGAGTTTTTGTTACAGTGTTAATAGTCCAGGGATAATTCAAAAGGGGTCTCACTCGCAAACGTCACTTCATTGGGATCTTCATTTAAATTCGTTGTTCAAGTCAGATTCAAACGTTCAAAAAGGGAGTAAGTTAAATTTTTTACGATTCTAATGTTTATAAAGGGCAATATTCGCCGCAAATATTGATCACTCACCATGTTGACACCTCGGGAACATTATCGTCAAAATCGGGGCAAAAAGAAGACGAAGAATATAATCATCACCATCCACCGATTCCGTAGCAATTTCCCTTCAAACTTGTTCGTACACATATGGCCTTAAAGTACCAGAAACATCCATTTCTTCTTCGGGAATATCGCTCAAATCGCTGTCATACTCTACGTCCATTTTTAATAAACTTCTACTATGACGTCACAATTCAGGGGAGTTAAGCATATGTATCCAATAGGTAAGGGACATAAGCGATGCCGTAAAAATGAAAAGGTAAAAATAAAAACTCCAATAAAGTGTTTTTGAAACAATCTCAAGAAAAATCAATGAGTATCAATGCACATGTTTATTAATGGAATTTTGAAAATTTGAATTATATTACCCCTATGGATTTGCCCTTTAAGGGGAACTGGCCACGCTAATTCGTTAAGACAGCTATTCACATGGGTGATTATTCTATAATATTTCTCTTATTGTTTCTCGATTGAAGAAACATCATTTTAAGACTATTAAAATGAATAAAAGCCGTAAATAAATATCGAGAGTTCAAAAAGAACTCAAACGCCTCCATTGTTGTTGTAGTCGACATCCAATTCTCGCCGAAACGCCTTGCTATTTACCGCGGAAATCCCCGGGACACCTGATGTAGAGTAAATTTGCCATATATATTTTGAGTTGGGTTGAGGGAATTATGATAATTAACTCTCGTGTAATACTCAAAATTTCGTTTTGATTTATACGGGTGCTGTCCGTAATTGGCATTACAGGGAACCAGTTACTAATCAAACAGGCCCAATAAAGTCAAACCGACCTCTCCATTAAAAAAAACAAAAAACGTTAAACCGGCTCACATATGGTCAAAGCAGTCCCAAGGTCGCCAAACCGGACCCAAGGTAGTCTTCTAATGCTTTAACATATACTAATAAAATATTCAAGTTTCCCAACTTCTATTCATTCATCTTATTTTTTCAATAAATTTTGTTGGTGCAGAAATTAAAACCTACGTATGAAGATCTGAATTTCTTTTACTCGCCATTAAAAGAATGCTTGTAACGCTATTCATTTACAAAATACAAATAAATAAATATGGTAACTGTTGATCAAGCGTTTTCAATAAACCGTATACTGAAACATGCATATTACGGCTTTTCAGCAAATTGATTTTCGACATTTATACATTCTTCATTTGAACTTTCAAACTTGTGGAACCATCAGGCAGTTATATACATATGCTTTATGCATTTCTTAAGAAGTGTTTGACAGCCGATAAGCTCATTTGGTAGAGCACTTGACTTAATTCTAATCTCATCATCATGGGCTCGAGCCCTTGGTTGACCAAACCAGCAAACTGATTGTCTTTTGGGTGAGACGTTAAATCGAGACCCCGTGTGACGTTGCTTTACAACCATCGTAGCGACGATAGATGAGTAGAAGTACCCTTTAAGTAGTGCAAATTTTAAATATACTGGGGCAAATTATTTTACTGGTGTTCGCCCGCCTGACCAGCCTGCACACTAGATTTCCCGGAATTAGTTTTTGTTCAGGAGTTTTAAGAAAAGTCATTTTAAAAGAGGAACACATTCCACAACCCTACTGTTTGAATTATGAAAAACCTATTCAATATTAACAAGTTATTAAACTGGATCTGTATTCAATACGTTGTCTAGCCATATCGTGTACCCCGGGAATTGGCTTCATCTCTCAAAATTCATTGGAACAATTTTCAGATCTATGAGCAGGGTGATTTCACTTTAATATATTCAAAGGTAAACAATGGCAGTAGTTTTAGTATAAAGTGCATATTGACTTTCTTTCACGATTGCACACAGGCTCGGACTCTCCATAAGCAAGGTAGTAGTCTTGAAAATATATCTCGTAGTATTTTCATATATAAACATTTATAAATATGCGTTGAAATGCTCCGAGACCGTAATATCATTTTATTCAATTCTTAAGATTAAGAAGATGCATTCAGATCCGTAAAACGTCTATTACATCTTCGGATTTCTATCAAAAAACGTAATACCTACAGTTTGACAAGATATTGTTGCGCTCTTAACTTGTCGGTTATTAATGGAAGTTTATGAAATCTTTTTAACTCTACACATCGTCATATATCAACTCGGGGGACTTATAATCGAATATGAACATAAGTCCCAGTGTAATAAGTCATACTTGTACAAAATAGGAATTCATATGTTTGGTAAAGAAATTGGTATATGCGAAGCTTGAGGACGTCTTTGCCAAGCTAAAATAAAAGCAGAAAACAATTACCCCCAAATTGGTGTCTCATCTTTTCGTACAATTTAATATCAGTGAGTAAATATATTGACGATTGGTCATTATTCCATTTTCCGTCGATCGCTTCGTTTCTTATATCACATGGAAACACAGGTACCTCGGGACTCTTTCTGCTTCATTTTGACGGCAATATATACTCAATGTTGCCATAGCTATCTATTTTTTCGCTGTATTGAATGTGTGTTTTACCTCGAGACTCTTTCATCTTTATTGCGACGGCGATATTAGCTCCGAGTACTTTTGTTCAAAATTGAAAGAATGACGGCGACACTTGTTTGTTTGTATCAAACATTCACTTAATGTGGTCTGGATTGTTTCATTCAATATAATTTTCGTTACCTTGTTAGCTAACTTACCATTTTTCAATTATCACCCCAGTACTTTGACAAGTAAAACTATGTAAGATTTGTTTTCTTGTCTCGCTATACATATACTTTTTCATTCATTTGAAATGTATGCACTAAGCAATGATGATGCCATATTAAGCTTCGCAAAATAAACTAATACCTAGATGATTTCATATAATTATTCATGTATTCTAAGCGATCATTTCCGTTCTGAATTTTCCCTGATACTTTGAAATTAAACTATTTACAACTCGATTCATTGCCCCTATTTTGTACAATCAATATTAATCAGCCCAAAAGTAATTCCGATGAAGTTTTAATAATGCTTACAACTTTTGTCGTTAATTTCGGTTTCTTTCTCACCCAGAGATGACATGACGCCTTCAGTACCTTGAGATGCTTTTTATTTTGCCTGCGGAAAAATTAAGTCAAACTGGCTATCTAAATTTCTCACATAAAGAACCTATTCGTTACCCCGGGACTCCCTCGGTTTGCTTAAAACGGCGATGGTAACTCTATGAGCCCTAGGGGAAATGAATTGTTTAGATTAATACCATCAACCTGAGACCTTTTTTCATTTATGACCAGTGAATGTCCTAATCATGTGTAAACACGAAATACGATTAGATTAACTAATTAATATTCTCAATTCAAATAAAAAATAAAATAGAATAAAATTGCTAGAATGGACATGGATTTTAAATTTTCTTTTCTTTTTCCAAACATGAAACACATTAATCTAAATGGGGTCGCAAAATTAATGCAATGTTATCAAGATTTACTATATAAGTACATATATGACAATATTATTAACATATGTCAGGCATCTCAGGGTGTCCTTGTTTACAGTCAAAACGACCGAAAGTCAAAACGGTCCAAACTCGTATTTATATTTGGTCCAAATTCAGAAATTCTTTATAAAATTTTATATTTCGATAATTTTCAAGATCTACTTTATAAAAATTTCCTTTTGAGCCGTTTTGACAAGTAAAATCACTTTAGGGCAATCCGACATAATTACGGGCTTGTTTAACCTCGGGTCGTATTGACTTCGGGCCGTTTTGACTCAAACACGGTGTCCCGGGGTGTCCCGGGGTAAATAGTAAGACAGTTCCTAACTACGCGGATGATTTATTTTACCTCCGCGAAATGATGAACAGTAATGGTTTACATATTCAATTTTGATTTAAAATGAATTTTAACATCTATTTTATTTGAAAATGCAAATCGAATATGACGTTATGCAATATACATAAGGAAGTATGGTCATTTCATAAGAACTGTCGACCTCTCTTTTAGTACGTACTTTGGCTTTTTCCGCGCTGTAACTAGTTCACGTTTAAAACTAGAAAAATGATAAAGTTTACGATTGTTTTGCTTCAAAACCGTTAATATACAAAAATTAATCTTCTAACTGTTTCCGAAATGTTCTCATTTATCCAATTAAGATACATTGGCAGAGTTATAACATAGGCAGTTAGGGGTGGAAATTGGTTCAGGACTTTTGTAACAGATAGATCGTGCGATAGCAATGAGTCGCTTCCGAAGCTTTCAGCTTCAGCGACTCAAAAATCAATTTAATGTAATAATCATTCTGGGAATGTTTGAAGAGAATTTGTTGAAAACTATGGACTCTATTGTGTTTATGAGGACTTCTTCAATCCAGTTTTTATCAGGCCCCTTTTTCCCGTGGTCCTTGACTAATCATACCAAATTTTGAAAGGAACAATTCTTATGATGGTACAATCATTCTGTGAAAGTTTGAAGTCAATCAGATGAAAACTGTGGACTCTAGAGTGTTAACAAAGATCTTTGAATTAAATTTTAATAAGGCCCCTTTTCCTATGTTTCTAGAGGAATCATATCCAATTCCAAAAGGTATCCTTATGATGGTACAATCATTCTGTGAAAGTTTGAAGAGAATCCGATGAAAATTGTTGGCTCTAGATTATTAATGATAATTTTTTATTAAAAATTTCATAAGGCCTCTTTTTCCTGTGTTTTTGAAGGATCATACCAAATTTCAAAAGGACTAATCCTTATGACAGTACAATCATTCTGTGAAAGTTTGAAGAGAATCCGATCAAAACTGTGGACTCTATCGCGTAAACAAAGATTTTTTAATTGAATTTTCATAAGGCCCCTTTTCCCATGTTTCTTGACGGATCATACCCAATTTCGAAAGGAACGGTCCTTATGATGGTACAATCGTTCTGTAAAAGTTTGAAGAGAATCTGATGAAAATTGTGGACTTTATCGCGTAAACGAGGATTTTTAATTGAATTTTTAATTAAATTTTCATAAGGCCCCTTTTCCTGTGTTTCTTGACGGATCATACCCATTTTCGAAAGGAACGATCCTTATGATGGTACAATCATTCTGTGAAAGTTTGAAGAGAATCCGATGAAATCTGTGGACTTTATCGCTTAAACGAAGATTTTTTAATTAAGTTTAAATTAGGCCCCTTTTCCCGTGTTTCTTGACGGATCTGACCCAATTTCGAAAGGAACGATCCTTATGATGGTACAATCATTCTGTGAAAGTTTGAAGAGAATCCGATGAAAACTGTGGACTTTATCGCGTAAATGAGGAAAAGTTTAACGGACGGACGCCGGACGGACGGACGCATGCACGCACAGACGCCGGACGGGAAAAAGCCATCGCTATAGCTCTAGTGGCCTTCGGCCAGTAGAGCTAAAAACGCCCCTTTTGTCTTGTTTTCAGACAGAACTGCCCTATATTCAATACAGTTTACGCTTATGACCTGTCATCAAGATTTGGCTGAAATTGTTGACCCTAGAGTGCCAACAAAGAAATTTGCCTCAAGGCCTGCCATTTTGCCATCCTTATGACCAAACAATCGTTCTGACTAAGTTTCATCAAGATTGGATGAAAATTGTTGCCCCTTTGCTCAGTGTATACAGAAGAAATGTCATTTGGGCTAATTTTCTAGGTTATATAATTAAAACATCCATTTTTCAATAAGGTTTATGTTTATGACCTAACAAACATTTTGACCCTTTTTTATTAAGTTTTAGAGAAAATTGTGGTCCCTAAGTTTTCAACACTTAAATTATTGACAACAAATGAGGTTTGACTGATATTCAAATTTCACAAAAGCTCACAATGAGCATGTCAGCTAACATAATACATTGCAATACAAATCAATGTCAGAATATAAAAGAAGTCGTAAAACAGGAAGTAGTTAATTTGCAAACCTAAATTCTGAAAGCACCACATAGGACCCCTAGCCGAGACTCCACACCAAGTTTCATGTCAATGCTATGAGTAGTGGGTGAGAAAAGTACTACAATAATATACCATACACAAATCAATGTTTGTCCACATATGGAACTTAATTCGGTAAGCGCCATGTAGGAATCCGAGCTGAACCTAGACACCAAGTTTCAATTTAATGCTATGATTAGTTGCTGAGAATAAAGCAACAAAAATATAACACTATACGAGTCAATGACCTAGTACAAACAAAATTGTAAAATAGGAAGTTTGTAACTTGCAGATCTAAATTAAACAAGAGCCATGTCAGACATGGCCATCCCCTGCCATAAAAGCTTGATCGTAAACTGAAGCCAGTTAGATTTAGGCTTCTTGTGCACCGCATTTCTTCTCAATGAGTTCGATAATAGGTATTATACTTTGAGAGATATGCTCAGGACAAAATCTAAGTCTTTTCAACAACAAAGGGCAATAACTCAAAAATAATGCAAGCAAGAGTTGTGGTTCTTGTGCACTGCACTTCTCCTCAATGAGATCTATCGACCTATGAAGTTTCAAGTTGATAGCAATTATACTTTCAGAGATATGCTCCGAACAAGTTTAGTGATGGAATGATGGCCGGAGACCATTACTATATCCCCTTCAACGAAACGGCAGCCACATAGGAGCCCTAGCTAAACCTCCACACTAAGTTTCTAGTCAACGCTATGTATAGTTGCTGTGAAAATATGACACTATGTCATCAATGTCAGCGTATTAATGAAGTAAAACAGAAAGTTGTTAATTTTGAGACCTAAATTCAGTAAATGCCATGTGGGACCCCTAATTGAACCTCCACACCAAGTTTCAAGTCAATGCTAAGAATAGTGGGTGAGAAAAGTGTGGTGAAAAATGTTGGTTACATATGGATGGATGTAAAGATGGACAAGGGTAAACCATTAAACCCACTCTTTCTTCATAGTGGGCGTATGATAAGACTTAAGATGTTGAAGCTTAGTCCAAGATAAGGAACTAGGCCTGCCCATCTTAGTGCCATGGGTGGTTCTATAGTGCACCTCACAGAATTATCGCTGATAAAAAGCAATTTCTTTGTTTCTCACAATGTTTTATACACTACAAGGCAAGTATTCTTTCTATTGCATGCATTTTGAAAAGTGTTCAACTTCCTACTATTTTTTCAGTAATTTGGTTGTGCAGTAATAAGTCAAACTTACCATTCTTTGTTGGATGATCCATAGCTTTATATTTGGAGCGTATGTCATGTAGCCTACTACTGTCAAACAGGTAAGACAGAAATCAAATACTTGTAGACAGAAAAATGGTATCAGGTACCCAGGGCGATTCTGAAAAATACAAATGAAGTGTTTGAATTGAAACCAAAGAATAGAATTAAACAAGAGGCCCATGAGGGCCTGAGACGCTCTACTGGTTATCAAGTTTTACGTTCAAGAAATCTGATATTTAAGTAAGTTAATTACTCAAAGAAGAATGCATAAAGCAAAAAAACAGGACTTTAGCCCCTTTTCCTGTGTTTCATGACGGATCCACTCCATTTCCAAAAGAAAGTTACCTTATGACCTTATAATCATCCTGTGAAATTTTTCATCAGAATCTGACAATAATTCTGGACTTTATCACATAAACAGGATTGTTTTGAATGAAAATCCATAAGGCCCCTTTTCCTGTGCTTTTTGATGGATCAATTTCATTCAAAAAGGAACTTTCCTTACAACCCTACAATTGTCCTGTGAAATTTAAAAGACAATTTGATAATAATTGTGATCTTCATCACATACACAAGAATGTTTTGAATGATAATGTGTAAGGCCCCTTTTCCTGTGTTTCGAATGCCACAATTATTCCATGCATCTTTGAGGAGAATCCAATACAAGAGGACCATGATGGTCCTAAATCGCTCACCTGAGGCATCTGCAAATTATAGTACTTTTTTGTATAAAAAAGACACAACTTGAGCAAAATAAATAAAACAAATATAAGATTTTGGGCTTTGTACAAAACAATCCAGTAATGCTTTAAAATGAAAATGAATGCCTTTGGCTTCATAGTTTAATTGATTACCAAACTATCCCAGAATTTGTCACCCTCAGGGAAAAAGGTTTAAAAAAGCATTGTGAGAAAGCAAGCAATTTCTCCATTTCTATTTAAGAAGAATCCTTTCAATGCGATTTATGCAATTTTCAATCCCAGGAGCAGAGACATTTTTTATCCTAAGAGCATATTTTCCTGTAACATAGTACAAAATTATTTAGTCATGCTACATACCAAATATGAATGCCCTTCATCTATATTTCAGAAGGAGAAGACTTTTGAAGTTGCTCTAATTGGGTGTTTTCCAAAATTTGGGACCTCCGGGGCAGTGCAATGTTTTATCCATGGGCTAAGATTTTAGCTAACATAGTAGAGAACCATCTGGTTATGCTATAAATCAAATATGAATACCTTAGACTTTGTAGATTAGGAGGAGAAAACTGTTGAACATGGTCTAATTGAGCATTTTTACGAACTTTGGACACCCAGGGAAGGGGTGTTTTTTAAACTACAGGCATAATTTAATCAAAATTGATAGATAACAGCCAGGCTATGCTACACTGAAAATATAAATGCCCTCCGCCTTAAAATGAAGAATTTTTTTCAACATACTCAAATTTTGCGTTTTTCCAAATTTTTGGACCCCTAGTCAGGGCCGTTTTTGACCCTTGGATGAAAACTTTTTTGTGATATAGTACAAAACCATCTAGTTTTGCTACATACCAAATATGAATATCCTAGACCTTATAGTTTAAGAGGAGAAGCCTTTTGAAATTGCTCTTATTAAGAATTTTTCAAAACTTCGGACCTCAGGGGCGGGGCCATTTTTGACCCCAGAGATTAAATATTTAAAAACTTGATAGAGAACCATATGATTAAGCTCTTTACAAAATATAAAGACCTTGTAATCTATGAAAAAAACAACATCAAAGATTTACTAAAATTTCCAATTTTCATATACGGCGGCAACCAGAGCTTTTCACAGAAAGAAATCCTTTTAACAACTTTTGAAGAGCTTCATCCAAGGAACATCCAGGCAAAGTTTCAGCTTGATTGGCCTACTGGTTTAGGAGGAGAAAATTTTAAAAGATATTTAAAGAATTACCAAAGATTCCCATTTTCAAATGCCATGGCAACCAGACTTTTTGACGGAATTAAATTCTCTTAACAACTTTTGAAGAGCTTCACCCAAAGAACATTCCTGCAAAGTTTTAGCTTGATTGGCAAACTGGTTTAGGAGAAGAAGATTTTTAAATATATTTAAAGAATTACTAGAGATTCCCATTTTCAAATGCCGCGGCAACCAGACTTTTTGACGGAATTAAATTCTTTTAACAACTTTTGAAGAGCTTCACCCAATGAACATCCCTGCAAAGTTTAAGCTTGATTGGCCAACTGGTTTAGGAGAAGAAGATTTTTAAATATATTTAAAGAATTACTAGAGATTCCCATTTTCAAATGCTGCGGCAGCCAGATTTTTTGACGGAATTAAATTCTCTTAACAACTTTTGAAGAGCTTCACCCAAAGAACATTCCTGCAAAGTTTTAGCTTGATTGGCCAACTGGTTTAGGAGAAGCAGATTTTTAAAGATATTTAAAGAATTACTAAAGATTCCCATTTTCAAATGCCGCGGCAACCAGACTTTTTGACGGAATTAAATTCTTTTAACAACTTTTGAAGAGCTTCACCAAATGAACATCCCTGCAAAGTTTTAGCTTGATTGGCCAACTGGTTTAGGAGAAGAAGATTTTTAAAGATATTTAAAGAATTACTAAAGATTCCCATTTTCAAATGCCGCGGCAACCAGAGTTTTTGACGAAATTAAATTCTTTTAACAACTTTTGAAGAGCTTCACCCAATGACCATCCCTGCAAAGTTTCAGCTTGATTGGCCTACTGGTTTAGGAGGAGAAGATTTTTAAAGATATTTAAAGAATTACTAAAGATTCCAGAAAGTGAAAGTTTAAAGTGAATCCAATGAAATACTAGGATATTTAAAAAAAATTCATAAGGCCCCTTTTAACATGATACTTAATGGATTGTAACCAGTTCTGAAAAGAACCATTTAAGTGATTGTACAATCTTTCTGTGAAATTTTGACGTGAATCTGGTGAAATCAAGGGACATCATTGTGTTAACTAGAATATTCAAGAAAGTTTTTCATAAGGCCCCTTTTTATGTGACACTTGCCATAATCAGATCCACTGTCAAAACCAACAATTGTAATGAGGGTACAATCAATCTGTGTAATTCATTGTGTTAATGAGTTTATAGTGAAATCTTCATAGGGCCCCCTTTCCCATGATAATTTACAGAACAAACCAAATTTCAAAAGGAAAAATTCTAATGAAGTTTCAATCATACTTTAAAAGTTAAAGAGAATCAAAGAAAACAGTGGACTGAATTTCATCTTGAATTTTTTGTAATAAAATTTTCATAAGGCCCCTTTTCTCATGAAACTCAACAAATCAAACCCAATGTACAAAGGAACAATCCTATTGATAGATAGTTTGAAGAAAATGATGCAGACTGAGGACTTTATTGTGATAATGATGTTTTGTAATAAAATTTTCTTAAGGTCCCTTTTCTTGTGTCACTTAACAAATCAGACCCAATTTACAAAGGAACAATCCAAATGATGGTACAATCATTCTATTAAAGTTTGAAGAGATTCTGATAAAGACTGAGGACATTCGTGTGTTAATGAAGATTTGGTAATAATTTTTCATACAGCCCCTTTTCCTATGATACAAGACAGATCAGGCCAAATTTGGAAAGAAACAATCCTAATGATGGAACAATCATTCTGTGAAAGTTTAAACAGAATCTGATGAAAACTGTTGGCTTTATTGTGGTACAAGGATTTTAAAGTTAAATTTCATAATGCTCCTTTTTCTGTGATACTTGACGGATCAGGTCTAATGTCAACATCAACAATCATTATTATTGTACAATTATTCTGTGAATGTTTGAAGAAAATCCAATGAAAGGTCTGGACTTGGTAATAAGGATTTATAAATGAAATTTTCATAAGGCCCCTTTACCCGTGTTTCTTGACAGTTCTTGTTTCTCCACAGTTCAAACCCTTTTATGAAAAGAATGATCATTATGACCTTACAATCATTCTGTGATAGTTTCAACAAAATCTGATCAAAGCTGTGGGCTTCATTGTGTAAACAGGGATTTTTTAATTGAATTTTATAGCCCCTTTTCTCATGTTACTTGATGGATCTGAACAAATTCCAAAAGTATGATTATTCTGTTTGAGTATAAAGACAACCCCATGAAATCTGTGGACTTAAAAGCATTAATTAAGATAATTTTTAATTGAATTTTCCTTAGGCCCCTTTTCTTATGTTTCTCGATGGATCAGACCTAATTTATAAGGAGCAATCCTCATGATGGTACAATCATTCTGTGAAAGTTTGATTAGGTGAAATCTAGGGCCATGATGTGTTAACTAAGATTTTTTCGTTTAATTTTCATAGGGCCTCTTTTCCAATGAAACATGATGGATTAAACCCACTTCCGAAAGGAACAATCTATTTAATGTAATAATCATTCTGTGAATGTGTGAAGAGAATTTGTTGAAAACTGTGGACTCTATTGTGTTTACGAGGATTTTTTAAATCAAATTTTCATAAGGCCCCCTTATGATGGTACTATTATTGAGTGAAAGTTTGAATACAATCTGATGAAAACTATAGAATCTAGAGTGTTAACGAAGATCTTTAAATTAAATTCAAATAAGGCCCCTTTTCCCATGTTTCTTGACGGATCATACCCAATTTTAAAGGAACGATACATATGATGGTGCAATAATTCTATTGAAAGTTTGAAGAGAATTCGATGAAAACTATGGACTCTAGAATATTAATGAGAATTTGAAATTAAATTTTCAAAAAGCCCAATTTCCTGTGTTGACAGATCATACCCAATTTCAAAAGGAACGACCCTTATGATAGTACAACCATTCTATGAAAGTTGTATTCCGATGAATTCTGTGGAGTCTAGAGTGTTAACGAACTTAATAGATTTTTTAATCAAATTTTCATAAGGCCCCTTTTCCCATGTTTCTTGACAGATCATACCCGATTTCGAAAGGAAAGATCCTTATGATGGTAATATCATTCTGAGAAAGTTTGAAGAGAATCCGGTGAAAACTGTGGACTCTAGAGTGTTAACTAGGATTTTTAATGGAATTTTTAATTAAATTTTCATAAGGCCCCTTTTCTCATGTTTCTTGACAGATCTGACCCAATTTCGAAAGGAACTATCATTCTGTGAAAGTTTGAAGGGAAGCAGATGAAAACTGTGGACTCTAGAGTGTTAACAAGGAAAAGTTTAACGGACAGACGATGGACACACAGACAACGGGTGGGAAAAGCCATCGCAATAGCTCTAGTAGCCTTCGGCCAGTAGAGCTTATAAATGGATAATTCTAAATGTCAGAGCCCTTAAACAAAAATTAAGGGTTTAATTGCTGAACCAGAGTCTGCTGTTTAGTTCCTCGGTGAAGTATTGGGATCCCTGAGACTCAACTTCAACTATCATGGGGGTTCCTGTCTGAATTTTTTGGGTCCTTTGTTTTGGAAAAATGAAATATTAAGTTAGTAAAAGTAATGATAGATTAAGATAACTGACCATCATCCACTTTTCTTTCAATTTACATGTCTTCCTTTGATTATCTTTTTCTTTTGCTAAAGAGAATTAAGACGATTAGGGAGATTGTTAACAACATGAGTAGTTTGAAAACAACCTAGCTTGCTCTAATGGCTGCTTGTCACAACAACCTGAGACAAAGGATCTATTCCTTTCAATAGTCCAGTATATCTCTTATTGCATCATAGGTATCATGAATAACATTTAAGTAAATTATAGTGACAGTGCAGAAAATTAAGACATTTTTGCAGAGTTGTATTGTATAACAAGAGCGCTGTTGGCCCTGGGGTGCTAACCTGATATAAAGGCTCTTTTTCTTTCAACAGTCTAATTTCATGTTAAAATAAGGATTATGAAACAAGTGGGCCCCAATTACATATAAAGACTTTTAACCTGGGGATCCAAAATTACAAATTCCAAGGCTTTAGTGCTGATTTGAAAGAATGAAAAAACTTTTTCCATGGGTTATAATTTCAGAAATAAGAAAGAAGTTGGTGAACTGATGCTTAATGCCTATACCCCCCCCCCCCTGGCACCGCCCCTGGAGACCCGAGGATCATGATTTTAGCTATTTTGTAAGAGATCAATATACTGATGCTTCATGCAAAATATTAAGCCTCTACGCCTTCAGGGTCAGGAGGAGAAGATTCTTAAAGATTATTTTCAAATTTGACTATTGTTGCCATGGCAACCAGAGTTTTTAACAGATTTCAATCCTTTTAGCTATTTTTGAAGGGGACCACCTAAGCAACATTTCTGCCAAATTTGGTTCAAATCAGCCCAGTGGTTTGGGAAGAGATGTCATTTAAAAAATTGTTCTTTATTTCTATATAACCCCCCCCCCCCCCTGGGCTCCTCCCCTGGGGACCTGAGGATCATGATTTTAACTATTTTGAAAGAGGTCAATATACTGATGCTTCATGCAAAATATCAAGGCTCTACGCCTTCTGGGTCAGGAGGAGAAGATTTTTAAAGATTTTTTTAAAAATTCACTATTGTTGCCATGGCAGCAAGAGTTTTTAACGGATTTCCATTCTTTAAGCTATTTTTGAAGGGGACCACCTAAGCAACATTTCTGCCAAATTTGGTTCAAATCAGCCCAGTGGTTTGGGAGGAGATGTCATTTAAAAAATTGTTCTTTATTTCTATATAAACCCCACCCCCCACCCTTTGGCTCCTCCCCTGGGGACCTGAGGATCATGATTTTAGCTATTTTGAAAGAGGTCCATATACTGATGCTTCATGCAAAATATCAAGGCTCTACGCCTTCTGGGTCAGGAGGAGAAGATTTTTAAAGATTTTTTTAAAAATTCACTATTGTTGCCATGGCAGCAAGAGTTTTTAACGGATTTCCATTCTTTAAGCTATTTTTGAAGGGGACCACCTAAGCAACATTTCTGCCAAATTTGGTTCAAATCAGCCCAGTGGTTTGGGAGGAGATGTCATTTAAAAAATTGTTCTTTATTTCTATATAAACCCCACCCCCCTGGGGACCCGAGGATCATGATATTAGCTATTTTGAAAGAGGTCAATATACTGATGCTTCATGCAAAGTATCAAGGCTCTACATCTTCTGGGTCAGGAGGAGAAGATTTTTAAAGATTATTTAAAAATTTCACTTTTGATGCCATGGCAACCAGAGTTTTAAACGGATTTCAATTCTTTTAGCTACTTTTGAAGGGGACCACCTAAGGAACATTTCTGCCAAATTTGGTTCAAATTGGCCCAGTGGTTTGAGAGGAGATGTTTTTTAAAGAAATTGTTGACGGACGATGCACAACGGCTGGACGCTGGACGAAAGGTGATCACAATAGCTCACTTGAGCACTTCGTGCTCAGGTGAGCTAAAAAATTCCTTGTTTCATTTTGACAATTTGATGCTTACAGACAACATGCATCAATCAAAAGAGGATGAATTCTTGCAAACAAGCTGGATCATTTGGATAAAATTCAAGATTTTTACAACAGAAGTCATGTCAATTGGCAAAATAAAACAACTTGCGAAATAAATTTATTTAAAATGCATTTTTGATGCTTTGTTCCTCAAAGAAAACCTGACTTCACATTTTGGGCAAATTTAGTTTACAAAATTCAACTCGACGATGATAATTGACAAAGTCTAGTCCATTGTCCATGGCTCTCCTCAATTTTGGCCAGTGCATGTTCTCAATATATTGACTTCCAGAGGAAATTATCAGATTGAGCGATGGCCTGGTTAGTGAACTAGCTTGAATTGAGTAAGTCCTATTGTCCATCAACATTGTTCATCATTAAGACAATTCTCTCAACTGCTTGTGGATTTAATTTTGCCCGAGAATATTTTATCGACTTTTGAGAGTTTACATACCCTTGTTTATCAAATCCTTTATTGTGTGACTTTATAAAATGTTCGAGTGATGAATTCAGGATGTTTTTTCTTTTGTAAATAAGGCGCATTTTCCTATGTAACATTCCCATTTCAGATAGAATTCACCATCGTGACCTACCAAGATTTCTGACCAAGTTTAAAGAATATTGGGCAAAAATTGTGGACACTAGATAGCTAACAAATAATTGTCTTTAAGACACCTTATCCTGTGTCTTCCAACGGAACAATTACCTCTATTCAATAGGATCATCCTAGTGTTTAGGCCCCTATTCCCCTGATTTCAAACTTAATTTTCCCATACTCGATAGGTTTCAACTTAGTGATCAGAAAAAATTCTGTCCAAGTTTCATGAAGATTGGGCCAAAATTGTGGCCCGAGGACTGCTAAGAAGAAAATTGTCATTAAAGACCCTTTTTCCAGTGTATTCCAAAGAAATGATCCCATTTATGATAGGGCTCACCCTTGTGACGAGACAAACTTTCCGACCAAGTGTCATGAAGATTTAACCAGAATTGTTGCCCCTAGAGGAAATTGTTGATGACGCACAACAGACATTCAATGATCACAAAGCTCTTCTTGAGCACAATGTGCTACAGTGAGCTAATTAAAAAAGAATAACAAAATGCAGTCATTGACACTGATGCCAACATCTGAGGGTATGACAGTAGCTGAAATATAAGTTTTGGATTAAAGATTTTTATAACAGGTGATATGTACCAAATTTCTAAGCTCTAGGCATTATGGTTTAGGAGGAGAAGATCTTTTAATAATTGTTTACAGACTGACAGACTCACAGATGGACAGACGAGTGAATGGACGCACAACGGACACAACGCCATGGCAATAGCTCAATGGCTTTCAGCAAGTGGAACTAAAAATTGTACCCATAATGAGGTGAAGTTTTCGACATAATGACAAGGGTAACAATTATAATGGAGAACAAACTTGGCATGTGTCAACTACAGAAACTCGCCCCAGAATAGCTTAACATTTTGTTGCAGCACCTTTGATCACCTTTACTCCCTCATAGCAAAATAGACTGTACCCCAAAACCTTGACTTCATATTTCGAAAGAGATTTGTTTTATGTGTTTGATTATACACCATGGGATTAAATTTTGGGATTATTAAAAGAAACATGGAAGAATAGGTATTTTAATCTACCAATATTACCTATGACGTTTCGGACGAGAAGTTAATTATTTTGTGACAAATTACAATAAAATTCAGATATTTTCTGTATTTAGCAAAAACATTGTAACTATGACTGATTGTTTTCAAAGCGTAACTTCGCAATTTTGTCTCTATTCATTACAACCTAAGCCGATACCAACTACAAGCTCTGGATACTGAGAAAGAAGTGGGTTGAAGTAAATTTGACTAATTTCATGCGGTCGCAAATGTCCATCCTAGCCATCCTTTCTGAGCAGGTCCTTCCTGATGAAGAAAACTAAGGACACAGCAAGAGAAACAAAGTGTGATATTTTAATCATATTGCCTTAACTGTTAGTTGCTGAAGGGTACCAAGGTGTGTGCTTATTCTCAGTCCCTGTATAATCAATACACACCTGTTGACACTAAGCCTAGACAGTTTAGAGATACTCATTGCCAGAATTCATAATTACCAATATGGGTGTGGTATTTGTTATCCTGATAAATTTGATGCCTGAACTCATAGATAGATTCCAGGAACTATTTGTCCAAAATAAGAGTCATCTGGCGCTTTGTGTGATGAGGTCTATTAGTAACTGGAGAATAAGATTTTATAAGACAAGGAAATCAACCATGAAATTTTAGGTATATTGGGTTCAAATTTCTGAGTCATTTTCCTCCCTCCTCCCGTTAATTATGGTCATTGCTTTTTCTGTTCCCCTCAAATTTTCCTCTGTTGATGGAAAAACGCAGCTGATTTCACAAAAATGACAGGTCTGTAAATTTTGGGTGTTTTTTTATAGGGCAATCAATATGACTTTCACTTTCAACACTTTTTTTCATTGTCAAATTCGTTTTGTGTTGTTGTTTTTATTCCACTTAACTTTTATTTTTGTATTTTCATATTTTTCGTATTTGGCGACAATGGCAAGCATCAGGACAGGCCCTCCCATGATTTAAACTGATTAATTTTTTCAAGAAGTTTAAAGCCATAACTTCCCCCAAAAGAAAACAAGATTAACGCCAATGGTGCCAACGCTCCACTGCAGGTTTTGGATAATGCAAAATTTCCAAAAGTCCAACAAGATGTGTTTGTGTAACACCATGCCCCCGAAACAGGAATTCTTTAGAAACAGGTGATTTTTATTGGTTTTTTTTCTTCGTTTTAAGGGAAAAGGGTTAAAATTTTGACCTTGACCTTGGTGAAATGACCTTCCCCAGTTGCACCTTGTTGAGACCTATCTACATAACAAATATTAGCATTGTAACTTAATTAGGGATTAAGTTATAGGAAATGTTTAGTTGGCAGGTTAAGTTTTTGAGAAATGTTTTAGGGGAAAGGTTTAAAATTGACATTGACCTTGAAGAAATGACCTTCCCCAGTTGCGCCTTGTTGAGACCTATCTACATAACAAAAATTAGCATTGCAACTTATTCAGGGTTGAAGTTATAAGAAAATTGGCAGTTTAAGTTTTGCAGACAGACAGACAGACAGACGGACACCGGTAAAACAATATGCCCCAAATCTATCGATGCAGGGGCATAAAAAGGGGCATTACTCTTACAAAAATGCTTTTAGAGTTATCCCCCTTGATAGTCTAAATAGCTCTTTTGGTGGTAAATAAATATGCCGAGTTTCATGAGGATATCTTCAATAATAACAGAGATATGACCAAGGTTAAAGTTTGTCACGCCAACGCCAACTTGCACACAATGCCAAGGTGATCACAATACCTCGGGATTTCTCCAAAAACAGACAAGCTAAAAATGGCACAATCTATCATTTATTTGGTCACTTAGAAAACAGGGCTTTCATAATATCAAAATACAAAAGAAGAGTATTGCTGATGTTCTCTAGAAAGAATATTTTGTGTTTTTCTTATAGATTCCAGCTTGTGTTTGTTTAAGGTTTGAAATCGATACATATAAACAGACATGCCATAATTTTTTTTCAAAGCATTTCTGGGACATTTGACAAAAATCTCCAGGATTTACAGAATATTTCCCTGGACTCAACTCCGCCCCCCCCCCTTTCTCAGCAAAAAATTCCTGTGAACACACCTACACACACGCTCTCACTCAAACAAGTTTTCTATTTCAGTACCTCAGCCTACCTATCAAAAGTTTTAAACAAAGCCCTGAAGGGCCTGATAGTTGCAACAACAGACAGACTGTCTGGTATTCATAACTAAACATAAAGATAAGGCTGTTGACCCTTAACTGATCAAATGAGATTGATCCATGTAGAGGAGACCAATTCAATTCCATTCTGTGCAAGTTCTACTTCTAAAGCCTAGTCTGATTGGATTATGCATTTAGGTACTATTTCTAACATTTGACTGTATCACACAGGTTACTTAAAAGAATCGTGGATTATCTGAGGTTAATTGTGTTCTGAAATATGAATATTTTTTTTCCACTATTTATAAACATCAGAGCGTGTTTCTTCTCAGTGTTGCACAAGCTCAGGAAAGCAGTTTTAAAATCGTCTTAGCAAATGCAGAGGACCAATATTGGGTAGAAAGTAACTTCTCGTTGCATAAATCTGGTTTCTGTTTCTCATCAAAGGTACTTTCAAAACTTTAATTATACAAATCAATGAACTTCAAATCCCAGCTGAAATTTGAAATGAAAACCAAAATAAATAAACCTCAATCCAGATAAAAAAGAACTTGATATCATCTAGAAAAAAACTAATTGGGTTTTGGTCGAACATTTTTGAGTACGGATGATGTTATCAAAATAATTCTAATCTGCTTCATAAGGATATATAACTAAACAAGAGGCCATGAGGGCGTGAGACACTCTACTGGTTATCAAGTTTTCCATTAAAGAAATCTGATATTTAAGGAAGTTAAATACTTAAAGAAGAATGCATAAAGGAAAAAAATGGACTTTATCCCCTTTATTATTTTAGCATTAATCCTCAAGGCCCCTTTTCCTGTGTTTCATGATGGATCCACTCCATTTCCAAAAGGAAGTTACCTTATGACCCTATAATCATCCTGTGAAATTTTCATCAGAATAATTGTGGACTAAATCACATAAAGAGGATTGTCTTGAATGAAAATCCATAAGGCTCCTTTTCCTGTGTTTTCTGATTGATTAATTTCATTCCAAAAGGAACTTTCCTTACAACCCTACAATTGTCCTGTGAAATTTAAGACAATTTGATATTGATTGTGAACTTCATTACATACACAAGAATGTTTTCAATGAAAATGTGTAAGGCCCATTTTCCTGTGTATCGAATGCCACAATTATTCCATGCATCTCAGAAGAGAATCTGATAAAATTGTTGACTTTATTGTGTTAACAAAGATATTAAAATCAAGTTCTCATAAGGCCCCTTTTCCTGTGATATTTTACTGTTGGTTTTATCATTCTGTGAAAGTTAACAGAGAATACGATGAAATATGGGGACTTCATTATGTTTATTAGAATATTTAAAAAAAAAATCATATTGCCCCTTTTTACATGATACTTGATCGATTGTACCCAGTTCTGAAAAGAACCATTTAAGTGATGTGCAATCATTCTGTGAAATTTCGAAGTGAATCAGGTGAAATCAAGGGACATCATTGTGTTAACTAGAATATTTAAGAAAGTTTTTCGTAAGGCCCCCTTTTTATGTGACACTTGCCATAATCAGATCCACTGTCAAAATCAACATTTGTAATGATGATACAATCAATCTGTGTAATCTTTGGAATTTATTGTGTTAATTAGTTTATAGTGAAATCTTCATGGGCCTCTACAAAGGAACAATCCTAATGATAGATAGTTTGAAGAAAATGATAAAGACTGAGGACTTTTTTGTGATAATGATGTTTTTGTAATAAAATTTTCATAAGGCCACTTTACTTATGTCACTTAACCAATCAAACCAAAATTATAATGGAACAATCCAAATGGTGGTATATTCATTCTATTAAAGTTTGAAGAGATTCTGATAAAGACTGAGGACATTCTTGTGTTAATGAGGATTGGGTAATTTTTTATACAGTCCCTTTTCCTATGATACAAGACAGATCAAGCCCAATTTGGAAAGAAACAACCCCAATGATGGTACAAAAATTCTGAAAAGTTTGAACAGAATCTGATGAAAACTGCGGACTTTATCTTGGTGTAAAACATTCAAAATAAATTTTTTCATAAGGTTCCTTTTCCTTTGATACTTGAAGGATCCGGTCTAATGTCAGCATCAACAATGGTAAAAATTGTACAATGATTCTGTGATGGTTTGAAGAAAATCCAATGAAAGCTCTGGACTTGGTTACAAGGATTTTTCAAAGGCCCCTTTTCCTATGATGCCGAACAGATCAGGCCCAATTTGAAAAGAAACAACCCTAATGATGGTAAAAACATTCTGTAAACGTGAACAGAATACAATGAAAACTGTGGACTTTATTTTCTGGGGATTTTAGAATTAAATTTCATGAAGCTCCTTTTTCTGTGATACTTGACGGATCAGGTCTAATGTCAACATCAATAATCATTATTAATGTACAATTAACCTGTGAAAGTTGGAAGAAAATCCAATGAAAGCCCTGGACTTGGTAACAAAGATTTCCGAATGAAATGACCTTCCCCAGTCCCTTTTTCCTGTGTTTCTTGACAGTTCAAACCCTGTTATGAGAAGAATGATCTTTACGACCATACAATCATTCTGTGAAAGTTTCAACAAAATCTGATCAAAGTTGTAGGCTTGTGTTAATCAGGGCTCTGCAGAGTGGGCGACTCAGGTGAAAAAGTCGCCTGGTTTCATAAAACTCCGCCTGATTTGCTGATCAAAGCGAAGTCGAAGTCGCCTGGAATTTTCGGGAAGTCGCCTGAATACGATAGGTGATAGCCAAAATATGGCCCTGTGGCTATAAAAGTAGGGGACAGTGTGCAATTATATAACTGCCAGTCGGAAGCCCTTTGATTGTAATTCAAGCGTGTATCGATAGTCGCGAGGCAAGTAGATTATCAGAAAGAGGGGTATGTTCCGGCAGCTAATAGTCAACATGCTTGCTTCATTCACACCTACGCTGATTGGTTTCCGCACCAGAAATATTTATTTAAAATCCTTTCCCTTCTCAAGTTTTAATTATTTCTGTAAATTATGATATCATCAGTCTACAAGATTTGTTGCTTACTTTCACATAATGAGAATAATGGCCGACATTTACAGATGCCGTGTCATTTACCAGAAGTCAAAATTTTGTTAAAAATTTGAAATCTTGATGAAAAATAATTCTGCCGAAAATCTACGTAGAGTAAATTCATTTTTCACTAGAATCCTTCAATTTGAATTATCTGCTTTAATTGTAACAAGTGAAGAAAAATGTGGCAAACAATTTAAAGGCTGCTACGATCTTTTCCTGAGTTTCTTGTTATGATACATTCTTTCCAAAAACTAAATTTCACTTACTTGTGTTGGTAATAATTCCTTTAAATAACATGTAATCCTATAAAATGGAGCAAATTATCCTGTGTTAACTTTAAACCTCTGCATGTACGCAGTCTGGTTTTGTGTACTCAGCAGTAACCCTTACCCGTTACACACTATAACTGACTTAATCACAGAGGACCTTTTTTGATCAATTAATGACAATTTTTATCCATTTATATGTTATCAGGTAAAGAGCACAGACTTTAACTCTTTACCACACAATCCCCTATTTTGACATATTGAACTGTTTTTATGGGAAACTGTGGAAAAAGGAGGAAATGATTGCAGCAAGCAATTTATCCTTTCCCCACATGTTTCTACCATCTTTGGCACCTTCTTTCTTATTTAAGCTCACTTTGAAATGTCTTATTTAGTTTCTTTCAATTTGTACCAGTCTGAATTTTTTCTTCTGGTAATGGTTTGATTAAATACATGTTGTTACAATAAAATCTTTCCCGTTTTTCTTGACAGATCAAACCTAATTTCAAATGGAATGATTCTTATGACAGTACAATCATTCTGTGAAAGTTTGAAGAGAATCAGATGAAAACTGTGGACTCTAGAGTGTTAACAAGGATCTTTAATGGATTTTTCAATTAAATTTTCATAAGGCCCCTTTCCCGTGTTTCTTGAAGGATCTGACCCAATTTAGGAAGGAACGATCCTTATGAAGTTACAATCATTCTGTCAAAGTTTGAAGACTGAATCCAATAAAAAATGTGGACTCTAGAGTGTTAACAAGGATCTTTTAATTGAATTTTAATTTGGCCTCTATTCCAGTGTTTTTTGAAGGATCTGACCCAATTTTGAAAGGAATGATCCATTAATAGTACAATCATTCTGAGAAAGTTTGAAGGGAATCAGATGAAAACTCTTGACTCTAGAGTGTTAACAAGGAAAAGTTAATGGAGGGCTGATGGACACAAGGACAGGAAAAAGCCATTGCAATAGTTCTAGTGGCCTTGGGCCAAAATTACCTATTGGACTTTATCCCTTTTTATTTTGAGCAACAATCCTTAAGGTTACGTTTCCAGTGTTTTAAGACAGATCCACTCCATTTCCAAAAGAAAGTTTCATTTAGACCCTACAATCATAATGTGAAATTTTCATCAGAATCTTATAATAATTGTTGAACAGGATTATTTTGAGTGAAATTCCATAAGGCCCCCTTTTCCTGAGTTTGCTTATGGAACTGTTTCATTTGCGAAAGGAACTTTCCTTACGACCAAAGAATAGTCCTCTGCGACAATCTGATAATAATTGTGAACTTCATTACATAAACAAGAATGTTTTGAATGATAATCTGTAAGGCCCCTTTTCCTGTGTTTCTAATGCCACAATTATTCCTTTCATCTTTGAAGAGAATCTATTAGAACTGTCGACTGCATTGTCTTAACAAAGACATTTCAATCAAGTTCTCATAAAGCCTCTTTTCTTGTGCTCCTTCATTGTTAATTTAGTCATACCCTACCATACCATAAAAATTATCCCCACCTATAAAAGTTAATCAAGCTAATCTGATTTCCCTGAGGTAATCTGATACAGGGTCAACCAATGCTAATTATCCTGAAGTAATCCGATACAGGGTCTACCAAGGATAATTTCCCTGAAGTAATCTGATACAGGGTCTACCCAGGATAATTTCCCTGAAGTAATCTGATACAGGGTCTACCCAGGATAATTCCCTGAAGTAATCTGATACAGGGTCTACCCAGGATAATTTCCCTGAAGTAATCTGATACAGGGTCTACCAAGGATAATTCCCTGAAGTAATCTGATACAGGGTCTACCAAGGATAATTTCCCTGAAGTAATCTGATACAGGGTCTACCAAGGATAATTCCCTGAAGTAATCTGATACAGGGTCTACCAAGGATAATTTCTTTGAAATTTGGTTGAATCCTAGTAAGCAGTTTTTACAGAGTATAATTAATGGATGGACAGACACTTGCAGAATATGACTTCTGTAGCCTGCTGACCTTGGCAAGTTTAATAGTTCAGAGTTAATTACTGTGAGCATCATCTTTAAAGTCTAAAACTATTCTTTACCAGACTAACCCTGTTGTACAGGCTGAATACTTTTGACACATTTTCTGCTTGTAGAATGTAAGTACACCTCTCTTCAAATAATATCAATTTTTCAAGCAACCTGGATAAGATCCGTTTTCAAAATTGTTTAGGCAAAATTCTTAATTTGCCATTTACTATATGGGGGTCAAATACAAACAACTTACTTTTACAGCTCCATACACCAGCATCAAAGCTATTAGAAAGGTGCACAGTACCAGAGCAAAGGCAAAACATAGGTCTGCTGTAAATAGAGATTGAAACAATCACCATAAAATCCTTCTTATCTAGCTGGTGAATGTGAAGATTGTACATGTGACCTCCAGATCACTAGTCAAATAATTATATTAACCACTCACCCATTGAGGCAGTCAATTTGATTAACTTTCACATAAGTTTTCATTATGAATGGGATAAAAACTCAACGAAGCACAGTTAGCCTTAAGAAACTATCATTCTCAGTGCAGGGTTCTCCCCAGGCCATTATGGCGTATCGGCCCCGATACGCCTTCATTAATTAAGAGAGTTTGCCGATACGCCTTCAGATCGCCGATACGCTTAAATTTGGTCACCGATACGGCTTAAATTCAAGCAGAAGAAAGGGTAAAGCAAACCATTAAAATTGGCTGCAGAAGCGCGGACACGACAGGCTCTTTATCTATAATGTTGGATACCACGTATTGCATAACATATCTATTGATAAGACCCTTACACTCTTACTAATTGGTGATTATCGATTTTTTTCTCGCGTTTCCCACTGGTACCTCGCTATCAGTCACCAAGCATGATAGGTACCAATATGTAAACAATGAATTCAAAATGGCGACCCGGTTCCGGAAAATTGTCAAAGTAAAAATTGTTAAAAGTAAAAGATGTGGTTATTTGATGTGACTACTATCAAACTAAAGCCACAGTGGTTTAAAATTTAATTTTTTGAAGGAAAGATTTATTGGGTCAGTTTATTTCATACATTGATCGCTGAAAACATACCCTTTTCGCGATCTTTTTTCCTTACGAGAATTTGCCAAAATAATAAAGACAGATTTGTATAGAAGCCATCCTAGTTATACAAAGCTCTTGTTTTTTCAATTCAGTTTAATAATTACACACATGTATCTTCTGGAATAAGTCCATTTATTTTTTATCCAACATGGAGGGCATTATCTCAAACATTCGTACCCTTGTTTGTTCAACCCATTTTTTCAATAAATTTGTTTTAAAAGTTTGATGAAAAAATTATTATACTTTTAGTAATCATCTAATAATATCTCATCCTCTCATGTTTTTTACCCCAAAGAAATGATACCCCAATAAAAATCCAAGTGCTGAAAGCACTTCAAGAAAAGAATGCCTTAAACCAATTAGGGATTTCTTTTTATAAAAAGTAATGGTTTAATAATTATTTAGAATCAGGAAAAGATCATTCACGCTATAATATTTGGAAAACAAAATCCTCTTTTGAAAATCAAAGTGCTGAAATCACTTAAACAAGAGAAGAGTAAAGACACTTGTTTAATAAATTTGATCAAGTTTCATGTTATAATTTGAGAAATAAGGTTGGACACTACTGATATATTATACATTTTTTATTAACTTATTGAAATCAAATAGCTGAAAGTACTGTTAGAAGAATAGTTATAGTGTCGGACAGTCGAAGGCTTCTGAATGGGCAAATAATGAGCATTTCAAATTTTACACAGAGAATCTAATGGAGCTCTCTAAGATGCAAAATTTGAAAATGAAACCAGGTATTTCACACAGGAACCTTATAAATACATTTTTGAAATTACTGATAATATTTTCTATTTTTTTTTCTGATGAAGGGCATTTTTCGTCAATCCAACACTCCATGCTTTTTTAAAGAGTCCTCAAGGATATGATTTTTGGACAGACTTGATAAAATGGCCAAGCATGAAAAGCTAATCCTATCTAATAGACAAGCACTTGACACTTTTTTTTACTCACGAGACTTTTGGGTATATTCTTTCATTATCTTTCCTTTTCACATCCTTTTTATGAGACAATTTAGTGCCCTTTCAACAAATAGGATAGAGAAGTGAAGTAAGCTGAGTAATGTCACAATTGGTTGGTATCAAAATAAGCCTCAGAATCGATAAATCAAGTTATAATAACTAAAAACTTGAAGAATATAATCCAAGAATAACTCTCAATAAAACAACAAGATGTCAATAATCAAGCTAAAAGCACTTTTAATCACCTTTATTATGTATAGTCATACCAAGATGTTAACAGACAACACGCAGCGCATTTGCCACTACGCCTTCAAAAATTTCTGGGGAGAACCCTGCAGTGTTATATAAAGTATTGTTTACTAAAGGGTTCATTTGAACAAAGGTGAATTATATTGAAATGATTAAACCCACACGATACCTCAATAAAAGAGAAAACAATATGGAAAAATATTGTTACTAAAAATGTCTTCATCACCCAAAGTGTTTCCTATCCCCATAAAAATAACTAAGATTTTTAATTATTCTATCAACTTTGAATTGTCAGCTGCAACTTCTTTGAATTTGGACCCGTATAAAATTTGTTTTTATTAATGAATTAAGTTAGCTGTTTAACAAGGAAATTCCTTTATTATTTTTAGAGATAGAATTCTATAAGTAGCTAGAAAATTTTTAAAACCAAATGCCAGTCGGTTACCCTGAGTATCCTGCATCTGCTAGGTGAAAAATGCTAGGTGTCTGCAGGGGTTGCCTACTATGTAAAGTGGGAGTCACTTTGTTGGGTTTATCCTGGGACGAGTTAACCTAGACAGAGTTGAACTCTATTAATAATCATAGAGAGACAGCACATGATTTTGACAAAAGTATGTAGAAATTAATGAGAATGCAATTAAAAATTTGCATCTGTTGCATCAGTATTCAATGAAACTAGAAGCTTGAGCACCTGTATTGCTCCACAGGCCTGAATGTACTGAATGATAGTGTTTTCAGGAATTCAATATAAACTGAATCATATTCCACATGTCTGGGAAATAAATCTTGTCAATGAATTACTCTAAATAGTTCTAGAGAAGCATTTCAAATTTTCCATTGTTTTACAAAAGTCGTAATAAAATCATTCACTAGGTTAGATGAAAATGTATTTACAAAATTTTCACTGTATACAAAAGATGGACATAGGCCAAGACCATAAAAGCCTTTTTTTCAACTGATCCAAATAAAATGAAAGAATCTGACAAAGAGTCAAATGAGGATCATTCCTGGGAAATTGGTTGAAATCTATCAACAGTTTCTGAGAAAGTTTTAGTATAAACCATATAGGGAAATTACTCCTATCCCCCACAAAAAGGCCATTTCTTCTTCCAACAAAATTCATTGAAGAAATCTGACAAAGGGTTTTTAAAGGATAACTCCTGTGAAATATGGTTGAAATCAATCTACTGGGGTTTTTTTCAAAGCTTTAATCATATTTGGAAATTAGTCTCGCCCATGAAAGCCATGTTTTTCATCCAATCAAAATTCTTTGAAGGAATCTGATAAAGGGTCAACCAAGGATCATTTTTGTTTAAATTCTGTTCAGTACTTTCTGAGAAGATTTTTAAAGTAAAAGTTTACAGACAGACTGATGGACAGACGCATGACGGACAATACACCATGACAACAGCCCTGCTGACTTTTAGCCAGTGGAGCTAAAAACTACTTGGTCCTAGACATTCTCTTGTTTAAGTGCTTTCAGCACTTTAAATTTCAAGGGGGTATTTTTTTCTTTTTAAGCAAAAACATCAGAGTAAGATATCATTACGTGAATACTATAGTTTTGATATTTCTTTTTCATCGAATTTTTAAAACAAATTCATCAGAAAAACCAAAGGACTAAAGGTCCTGAAAATTGCCATATTTTGAAAGTTTAGACCTTACAAAAGGTGTTGAAGAAATACAAATCCTGAGACCTGGATAACATCTATCTTAAAACCTGTTAACAGACAGAAAATTTTAAAACTAGTCCAAATTGAAAGAAGTCAAAACAACAATTTTATTTTCTTAATGGGGAAAAATGACATGTGGGGTAAAAAACACTGCAAGAAAAGAATAAATTGCTTGTAATAAGTATTTCTCCTTTTCTGACAATGTCTTCCTTAAATATTTTTCTTAAAGCGTTAAGAAGCAGGGATTTTGTGGGAATAGGTTAAGTGTTGAGAAATTTCAGATGTTTGAAATTTAAATATGAATGAACTATAACAATAACTATCTTTGGGTTTTCTAAAAACTTATTTTGCAGCATGAGTTTTGTATGCAGATGCTTGAACCTTGGCTGTAACATTCTAAAGGATTGAGGTTAGTAATAAACCTCAGGTGAAAAAGTCACAAAATTCCATTGAAAATGAATTTACCATCCTTGATTTTAGAGTTTATACTTTCATTTTTAACCTATTACCCAGACAGCTAAATTTTAGACCGGTCAAAATGAAAGGAGTTAAAAATGGCAATTTGAAAAAAAAAATTCAACTCTCTGGATAAAAAACATTGTGGAAAATGAAGAAATTGATTCATTCTACACATTTTTGTTTCCTATATTGTTTAAAAAGCATCATTGTGTGGGAATGGGCTAAGCTATAAGCTTAAAAATCACATTTGTTACAATGTCAGGTTTGGTTGACAGGTTAAGGAACTTAAAAGACAGCATGTAAAATTAAGTACAAGCATCTGCATTTTCATTCAACCCAGTACCTCTCAATTACACTTTTTAAGCATTTCAAGATAAAAGCTTTGGAAAACCTTGTCGACAATAAAGAAATTACATGTAACAAGCAACTTCTTCAATGTCCATGTTTCCTATCCTACAAGGCAAAGATTTACTAAATTCTACCAACTTAAAATTGTTATCTGCAACTTCTTTCAATATAAACCAGTCTAAGATTTTGTTGTGTTGTATTTTGTTAAAGGGTCAATTTGACTTGTTACAAGCAATTGCTTCATTGTGTCCATTTTTTTTTTTTTAAATAGGCAAAGATTTTCTAATCCACCAATTGAGATTGTTACCTGCAACTGCTTTCAATTTGAATCTGTCTAAAATTTATTGTCTGGTAATGAGTTAAAATATATAATCAACATTTCCCCTTGATAATTATAAGACATTATCTTCCATATCCAAGAGCAGTAACCCATGCGACAAACCCCTACTTTCTACCACTTTCTTCACTGTCTAACATCCTTGCATCTTACTGATCTATTTCTAGAACTGCAAAGAGGAATACCTTTTCTAAATGTATGAAGACAAAAAATATGCATTTCCAGTTTACTGCAAGTAACTAAATGGTGTAATCTGACGTACAACAGCCTCCTTGAAAATCCGGTGTTAATCGGGCATTCCATGTATACATACACAAAAACCTCGAAGTCTCAGAAACTCACTATGAACTTTTAACCCTTTAACACAGTTCACCTTACTAAGACGATTGTAAAAAATCTGCCATTCAAGAATGGTGGTTTAAAAATGGGCTGAACAAGCCAGGGAAAGAATGCATGAGATAATACCCTCCATGTTGGATTAAAAATGGATTTAATACAAAAGATACATTAATGTTATTATAAACTGAGTTGAAAAACAAGAGCTAAGTATAACTAGGATGACATCTATCCTCAAGCTGTCTTTATTACTATGGCAAATTCTCCTATGGGGAAAAAGATCCCCAAAAAAGCCTGTTTCTGGAGATCAATGTATGGAATAAAATGATTCAACCAAGATTTCCACCAGAAAATTAAATTTGAAACCATTAGGGATTTAGTTTGATAGTTATCAAATTGAATAACATTATCTTCTGCTCGAACTCGGCCAATCTCAGCAAAGTCACAGTTTTCTGAAACTGAATTGCCATTTTGAATTTACTGTTTACATATTGGTACCCACCATCCTTGATGACTGAAAGCGCAGTACCAGTGGGGAATGCGAGAAAAAAACAATTACCACTTGACCGATTAGTAAGTGTGTAAGGGTCTTATCAATTGACATGGTAAACAACGCTATAGATAAAAAGCCTGTCATGTCCACGCTGCTGCAATCCATTTAATGGCTTGCTTGACCATTTCTTCAGCTGGAAATTAAGCTTTATTGGTGACCTAGTTTAAGCGTATTGTTGATCTTAAGGCATATTGGCAACATGTCTTAATTCATGAAGCTGTATTGGGGCTAATATGCTATAAGGGCCTGGGGAGAACTCTGCAGATACTCCTGAAATCTTGGGAAAGTGTGACTTCTTAGAATGATTGTTTATTGTGAGTATTTTACACAGGATAAATAACAAGAGGACCATGATGGTCCTAAATCGCTCACCTGAGGCATCTGCAAATTACAGTACTTTTTTGTATAAAAAAGACACAACTTGAGCAAAATAAATAAAACAAATTTAAGATTTAGGGCTTTGTACAAAACAATCCAGTAATGCTTTAAAATGAAAATGAATGCCTTTGGCTTCATAGTTTAATCGATTACCAAACTATCCCAGAATTTGTCACCCTCAGGGAAAAAGGTTTAAAAAAGCATTGTGAGAAAGCAAGCAATTCTCCATTTCTATTTAAGAAGAATCCTTTCAATGTGATTTATGCAATTTTCAATCCCAGGAGCAGAGACATTTTTTATCCTGTATCCTGTAACATAGTACAAAATTATTTAGTCATGCTACATACCAAATATGAATGCCCTTCATCTTATATTTCAGAAGGAGAAGACTTTTGCTCTAATTGGGTGCTTTTTAACCTACAGGCATAATTTAATCAAAATTGATAAATAACAGCCAGGCTATGCTACACTCAAAATGTAAATGCCCTCTGCCTTAAAATGAAGAATTTTTTTCAACATACTCAAATTTTGCATTTTTCCAAATTTTTGGACCCCTAGTCAGGGCCGTTTTTGACCCTTGGATAAAAACTTTTTGTGATATAGTACAAAACCATCTAGTTATGCTATATACCAAATATGAATATCCCAGACCTTATAGTTTAAGAGGAGAAGCCTTTTGAAATTGCTCTTATCAAGAATTTTTCCAAACTTCGGACCTCAGGGGCGGGGCCATTTTTGACCCCAGAGATTAAATATTTAAAAACTTGGTAGAGAACCATATGATTAAGCTCTTTACAAAATTTAAAGGCCTTTGGCCTTGTAGTCTATGAAAAAACAACATCAAAGATTTACTAAAATTTCCAATTTTCATATGCCGCGGTTACAAGAGTTTTTGACTGAATTAAATTCTTTTAACAACTTTTAAAGAGCTTCACCCAATGGACATCCATGCAAAGTTTCAGCTTGATTGGCCTACTGGTTTAGGAGGAGAAGATTTTTAAAGATATTTAAAGAATTACTAAAGATTCCCATTTTCAAATGCCGCGGCAACCAGAGTTTTTGACAGAATTAAATTCTTTTAACAACTTTTGAAGAGCTTTACCCAATGAACATCCCTGCAAAGTTTCAGCTTGATTGGCCTACTGGTTTAGGAGAAGAAGATTTTCAAAGATATTTAAAGAATTACTAAAGATTCCCATTTTCAAATGCCGCAGCAACCAGAGTTTTTGACGAAATTAAATTCTTTTAACAACTTTTGAAGAACTTCACCCAAGGAACATCCCTGCAAAGTTTCAGCTTGATTGGCCTACTGGTTTAGGAGGAGAAGATTTTTAAAGAAATTGTGGACGGACGGACAGAAGGACGGACGGACAGACGGACAGACGGACAGACGGACGGACGACGGACAACGACCGATCACAATAGCTCACCTCGCACTTTGTGCTCAGGTGAGCTAACAAGGGATCCACTGGCCCTAAAGTGCTCACCTGAGTTGATGACTATAGAAGCAAAATAGCACAAGTGACCTTATCTTATCCTAACCAGACTTGTTACCAAGTCTTGTCTCAGAAATAAAACTAGAAAGACATTCTTATCATGTTTCAAGATATTTGTGCCAAAAGTAGAGTTACTTCATAGCAAGGAACACTATAACATATATAAGATCTGATCTATAAGTGACCAACTGTATTCACTATTTTGACCCAATATCTAAAGTGAAATGTGAAAACAAACATTCTGAACATTTTTAAATATCTTTGATACAATTAGTGTTCACACAAGGTTTTTCCTAAGGTTTGAACTTTTGACCTAGTTTTAAGCCCCATGTGAACCAATATATTTAACTTGACTAAGATATGGAGAAAAACATTCTGACCAACTTTCAAAACATTTGAGCCAAAGATACAGCCTCTAGAGTGTGCACAAGGGTTTTCTATGATTTGACCTATTTTTTTACCCAATATAAATAATAATATAAACTGTGTAGCTTGATCGAGATATCTTGCAGACAAACATTCCGACTAAGTATCAAGACATTTGAGTCAAAAACCTCTAGATTGCACACAAGGTATTTCTCATGTTTGACCTAGTAACCTATTTTTCTACCCCATGTGACATATGTTGAACTTGACCAATTTATCATGCAGGCAAACATTCTGACAAAAAAATCAAAATCTAGTTAGCATACAACAGTGACCTAGTTTTGACTTCAATTGACCTAATTTTGAACTTGAACAAGATATCATGATGACAAAAATTTTGACAAAAATATCATGAATTTTGAGATTAAAGGCAACTACAGTGCACACAAGGTTTTTCCAAGAGTTTACAAAGTGACAGTTTTCTACCACGTGTGACCAAATTTCGAAATTATGTGAACTCATGCAAAGATTTTGACCAAATATCTAGATATTGAGCTAGAAATGTGACAACTAGAGTGACCAACAGGTTTTCAAGGTTTTTCTACGATTTAACCTAGTGACCCCTCTTTTGAACCCACTTGACCCAATTCCTACCTAGTCCAAGATCTCAGTTAGACAAAAATTATAACCAATTACAGTCATTTGAGCAACTAGATGGTTGTCCTAGGACAACTGCTGTCGAGTCCGCAAAGTTTTCACCATCAACTTGACCTTGACCATTAGTTTTAGTATTTGACCTTGAGCTTTGACCTTGAACTTGAAGCTATCCAAAAAATGCTTTCAAATTGCACATTTACTCATGATGGAGAATAATTGTGCCAATTTATTTTGAAATCTGTCCATAATTGTAGGAGAAATGCTCTTGACGATCACAATTTTAGTGTTTGACCTTGAGCTGTGACCTTGAAATTAGAACTATCCCCAAAATTCTTTCAAATAGCACATTTACTCATGATGGACAAAAATTGTGCCAAGTTATTTTGAAGTTCATCCATAAATGAAATAGTAATTGTCCAGACAAATTCGGACGAATAGACGGACTAACGTACTAACGCACATACACCGACTTATCATAGTGACAACTTTGTCTCGCTAACCACAAGAGGGCTGGACAAAAAATGAAATCTACAAGATAATTGTCCTTGAGGTCTCTTTTTCCATGACATTTGACAGATTTACACCACATTAAATATGGATCTTTTCCAGAAGGATTGATATTAGAGCAAAATCTCTATTAGCAACACCTCATTGGTGATGATAGACATTGTACAACTACATGACTGTAATTCAAGGATCACAAAAGCTCACAATGAGCATATTGTACTCAGATGAGCTTAAAATTGTACAAAATACCGGTACTCATTGTTCATTGACGGATTCCTAGAATTGTAATCTCTGATTAAAACTTATCCAGTTGTTCAGAGAAGACAATGATTTTAATTATTTCCAAGGGGTGATTTTTTTTACAATATCAACAACAACAAGAGTTCTTGATAAGAAATTCAAATGAAAAATTAACTTGACTTGTTAGTACATAAGGACCAAGGTTTCAAACTAATTACTTTTTCTGACTCGTCCATACATCTGGCTTGTACTTGGCGTTTCATATTGGATTTCTAATACAGGTCCAGCTGTCTCCGCTTTACCATCTTCTTTCTCAAGAACGAGAATTCCATCAGAATCCATACTTTTACCATCCTCACACTTGAAGAGCTCCGGATGTAAGAATGATGTTATCAGACACCCAAGTACAAAAATGTGGATAATCTGTAATGAAAACACTTGATAACCAATTGCTTTTGCTGTCCTAAATAATATTGCTATTGAAGCAAGCGGGCCATTGGCCCTAAAGCACTCACCTAAACTGATAACTATTGAAATAATGTAAATACATAGACCAGTGGGGCCAAAATGTGATCTTTAGAGTGCACACAACGTTTTCTTAAGATATGACATAGTGACCTAGCTTTTGACCTCATATGACCCATTTTTGATCTTGTCAGGGATACTATGTAGACAAACATTCTGACCAAGTTCAAGACATTTGAGCAAAAAATGTGGCCTCTAGAGTGCACACTTGGTAAAATTGGATGATGGACACGGGACACAGCTCAATCTCAATAGCTCACCTTGACCATAATGTGTATATCAATTGCCAAGTGATCCCATATTATGACACCATGAAGACATTTAATTTTAGAAAACATTGTGAGAAAAAGGGAAAATGCTTATAATGATAACGTTCTGTTCTCTTGATTTTTTCCATCCTATACAACACCTATTTTACTACATTGGATCTACATGTCATTTGATAATGATACATATATAAAATAATGATAAGAAAAACAATGATATTGAATGAAAAAATAAGTACTAAATAATGATGATACTAAGAATAAAAGAATGATCTTGGCTTTTTGTTATTCAATTTTTTTTAGCTACAAGTTGTACCCATTAATGCAGCTGTTTACAAATAGGGGAGAGTAATGATGAAATGGTTTTAACGCTCAGAACAAAAACATACGATGTCGGTGATATTACCAGGCAATCTTTGATGTAAGGTCGAAGATTCTTAAATTATATACATCGCGGTAAATTTAAAGCAGCTCTTGAACAGACTTTCATGATAATTTTATAAAAAAAAATTATCTGCTTTTCCAGAAGTCTAGATAAAAGGGGGTAACATCATTCTAAAAACTCTTATATGTCAACAAAACCCTATGTTTAGGATACTCGTTTGAATTGTCTCGTCTCGGCAGTATTGGTGAAATATTTAAATCTTAATTACAAATTATGCTCTCTATCTATAGCTCTGTTTTCCAATAGTTATCAATATCAATTCAACAAGAAATATTCTTTCTTTGTGTTAAATCTACTTAATAAGCTAGAAATTTAATCTGATATATTCCCTATGCCTTACTAAGAAACCTTGGAGTTTATAGGGTGAGGTTGTTAGTCTTGGGGTGTTTCTTATCATGACTGTGTTGCTATCAGAAAGCACTATCCACTACAGCGCTGTAAAATCTATTATAATACGGGGGAAACACTCACAGGATGCATATAAGGCAGAACATTGTGTTACAAAATGGTGGTGCACTTTTTAGATAGATGCAGAGTAGAAAAACATAGTACGTAGTCTCAAAATTACTGATAAGCTTAAATTTCCATTTCTTGCTTTATGTTTTGTCCTATTTTGCTCTGATATCGAGTTTTATTGAAGACCAAACATAGTTCTTAAAGCACATTTATGAAAAGCAATTGACCGCATTTGCTTTGTATAACGGATAGCGCAATTTTGGAAGTTTCTCAAGTGAAGTGTGAACTTAACTCAACGATGTACATCCAAGGTTTGATTTGAAGAATTGAACGAGGAGTTCCAATTGTTTTGGTTGCTGCCTTGATGGTTCCTGATTCGATGTGAACGCTAATTTAACTGTGATTTTTACCTTCTAATTGAAAAGATTGGAGCCATATAAAAATCGATAATTATCTCAAGCCAGGTAAGTATAAGCCAGATAAGAATTTCACACCAGTCTGAGATTGGACGGTAGTGATGATTAATGCCTAAGGTCATAGAAAATTGCTTGAGGCAGGGTTTTCATTTTACTCGAGACCTCAGGTTATGACACACAGAAATTCAAAAAGAAGCAATATTGACTCTCGAAAATTTGTCTGTGCGTCATATTGAAATTTGCAACCATGCGTCAAGGGTCATCATAAGTGTGCCAAATCATATTCAATTATAATTGGTTATGAAAATATACTCCCTATCATGGATAACACTTAGCTCGACAATCAACGATCGTAATTCACAGGTACTTAACACCCGTGAAATTAATGGTGAAACTCTTTATCAGAGTTCTAATCCTACTGAAATTTACTTATTTGCTAATACTTAGATAAAAATCTCACAAAATATAATCAAAAAGTAAAATGAAATAGAATTAAAAGTTGCTAAAAAATGTCATGAGTTAATGTGGATAATATCGTTGCTTCTTTTTATAAAAGTTAAGAATAATTTGATCCCCTGAGTACTGTTGAGATTTTGTACAACTGATTCAAACTTATTATTTGTGCATGAATACTAAACTTTCCCTAAAATTTATCTTGCATTGTAAATAGAATACTGTAAGATTGGAGAAATGTTCCAGTCTGAGACCAAGTTCATTCTGAGGCACCATTTTTTATCTAATACTATTTTTTTCAAAACTAGTTGAGGGGGGGGGGGCATATCACATTTTGACTCTTGGGATTTCGATTTTGACTCTTGAAAATTTTGGCCCAAAGGTCATAATGACTCTTTGGTACTAATGAAAACCCTGGCTTGAGGGTGTTAATCAATTATTAATATTAATCATTCAAGTATAGGTTTTTGAAATCTCGTATCATACATGAATCCAATTCAAAGGGTCTTGCCTGAGAAAAATTCTAAAGCGAAAGTACAGGCAATAATATTTTAATTCCTTGAACATAATTACGACAAATACTCAAAGTGAAACTAGGTATCCCACAGTCTTGGAATTATGACGATTATTGTGACATATGAGGAATTATAAATAAAATAGAACATGGTTTTTACCTGTGACAATTTTTTTTTTGTTAAATCCAATTTCCTTCATGTGCAGTTGCTCAGCGTAAATCCCAATTCGTAAATACTTAGGTTTAGATAATTTATTGGAATCATACTTTTAACAAGGTCGATTCACATGACATTTTCTCAACGCATCACATACCCCAGGTGTTCAATGATCCTTCGGTCTTAGACATAGTCGAGAGTTGTTTGTCATTTCCAACTATAACATCTATAAAATCAAACTTGTGACATTTTAATCAATGTGGGAATGTTATCCTGATTTACCAGGTGTTTGATTCCAATGGTCGATTTATACAGCTGTTTCATTTCTTGGACCCTCACCAACAGTGTTACAGTGTAGTTGCAGTGCATTTACCGGATGAATTCCGGTTCCATTTGGGTTATATTTCATTGACTTTCGGTGAAAACTTTCTGCTTCTTTTCTCTCTTTTTTTAAAGTTATTAACAGTAATTTTCATTACAAAATCTGCTTAAAGGCCTTCTAACAAACGACTGGAAGCATTACAGTTTGAAAATTGAGATCTAAAAATCGTACAAGAGCCACTTTTAGGTCTGTTGAAGAAGTTTCAAACATAATGTTATAGTATTTGAAAAAGTTTGATATGCAGTCTGTACAAATTTAACCAATAACTAAAATAAAATCTTGCTGCTACAGGTAAATCAAAACCATTGGTTGACTGGCATCAGTGTCAACAATATTTTTTTAGCAAAGAAAGTCATTTTGTACCATTAAATACCGTTTAGCTGCGATATCGTAGCTTTATTTGTTTGAATGGGGTTTTACGCCACTTTCAACAATCTTTCAGTTACATCGCGGCGGCTGGAGCACCTAACAATGGATTCCTGGTATTTCTCACACCAGTATGTCCATCATATCCTTTCCTAGCCTCCAGCTGCTATCCCACATAGGTCTATGATTATTGACCCATTGGTGGGAGACAAATAGTCAGAAAGGATGAATGCCGCCATTGGGGATCAAAGCGGGGACCTCTTGATTGACAGTTCAACGCGCTACCAACTGCGCTATGACGGCGGCCTCGATATCATAGCCCTCTTTCTGATAATCTGCTGGCGAGCCAGCAGATTATCAGAAAGAGGGCTACAATATCGCAGCTAAATACCGTTGAGCTTGAAATTCAGCAAAAGCTCTTCTTACGCATGAGCACTCGCCATGAGGCAGAAAACCGGCTAGTAAAAATTAGAGATTTTCTGTCCCAATATCGGAAAGCAGCGTAGACAGGACAGGATGACCACTTTAAAACAATTCTAGTCATATTTTTTCATTTCATTTGCATGATAAAACATTGCATGGTTTACTATTGCCACGATAATAGGCTATCCCATGCTACAAGTATATATTGTTACAATAGCTGCAAGGAGTTAACTAAAACAAGCCTTACAAGATTTTTAGCCCTACTGACGCCCTATGCAATTTGTACACGCCCTATGGGTATATAAGCAATATTGTCCATTCATTTATCATTTATTTGATTTGAATTAACATTTTTCTTCTTATTTTGGGATATTTGAGAACGATTTGAGAATCCACCTGCCAGTAATACCCGAAAGGGTAGTTAGGCAGTATATATAGATAGAAAGTTAATTTGTCCTAAAGTACTTGGTGAAATGTCTTATTGTTTCAATGATTGTTCAACAAATTCATAAGCAAATATCCTTACACATATCATTATTTGTAGGACATATTCGAATCCTATATTAACTAAAAATAGTACATAATTATTGCTCATATACTGGTAGGGCATATACCGATTCCATAGGGCGTCTGTGAGGCTATAAATATCATAGGGCTTGTTTTAGTATTACCCCCTGTAAACGACTTAATGAGGGCAAGTTATGTCCATTAGCGCACAAGTGGGTATACTTATAATCCGTAGCAGGACTCCAGAAATTCAATAAATTGCCGTTCTGGACCGAATTTTGATTTGCCAGACCGATTGGAATATTGAAATATTGATAAACTCGCCCACCATCTATCAAAATCCACTTGAAACGGAAAGAATTCAGGGGGTTCACCCGTTTCTTGTAGATTAAAAAAAATAAGGGATTAACAAAAGTGCCAAAAATCGATAATTAGTTTACCAGCCGGCCAATCAAGTGCCCATCCGCAAGTGGACCTCATTTGCAGTTATCCACAGTTTCATGCTTGACCGAACTTCGGGTATCGTCTTTGTAAACTATTTGCAATAGAGAATCGGTTTGACTTACACACGTTCGAAGTCTTATCAAAATTGACATCTAATACTGCGTCAATTTAAATTGCAGTTACTCGTGAAACAAATTCCCTTTACTATTATATGGGATGCGTATATAAATCAAGACATGAACAGGCTTCATTATCCGTTCGTATAAAGTCGGAATAGCTCAGCACAACACTTTAATGAAATTAATTTATCACAAGTAAGCGCGTGAGACAGGGTTTGAAATTTGTATAAAAAATCACGTCGTTAATGTTTTCATTCACGGTAAGAAACATAGCCGATAGAATTCAAACACAAGGCGGAAATCAGCAGAATGCAGATAATTTGAATATAAACGAAATCGACTACTTAATAATATCGCCAATTCCGTCATTAAAATTAAAGAAACAATGAATCATGAAATCTTACTTCAGGGGTGGAAAAAATGTCCGAATAATAAATCGCAAATTAACTACAATTAATAAATGACCGAGATTTGAACACAAATTCTACTCTAGAAAAATAGTGCTACACGTGGGCAACCCACTCGAGTTTGACTCGTCGGTCTTTTTAATGTACGTCATGACTCTGCAATCCCATGGAGTAGAATGGATTGACCCAACGTTTTTGTGACTTCATCTGTGTTTTTCCATCAACATAGGCCTGGAAATTTTAATTTCAATTTAAACACGGCCGAATTAGAAAAAAAATGAAAGTAGGATCTGTCAGTTGTTTTCATCTATCTTCCACTCGAATGACGAATCATCTTCGGAAAATTTGAAAAAGATGGCAACTACTGAATGAATGATGAAACCTTTTACGTACGGGAAAAGATGAAAATGGCGGGGGTATTCGTTTTTGCCGGTGGAAAGGGGGGGGTATTCGTTTTTGCCGGGGGGGGGGGGGGGGAGCAAATGTCTCGGACCGATTTAAATTTCCAAATTTCCGGAGCCCTGATCGGTAGATCTAGAAAGAAAGTTACACCTCCGATAATCCGAACATCAAACTTTTCTCTCTAGGTTTGACACATTAAAAATTATCCTAGGCGTTTTGATTATCAGAGGTGGCATCGCTAATGTTATTGATCAAGATCTACAGCAATGGGGCAAACCAGTTTAGGTCGAGGGAACTGGGTATCGTCTAATAACCACTCACCAAATGCCATAGTCCGAGGATGATTGTTCCAACTCGGACATGGCAACAAAAACAAACTCGGAAAGCTTTTAGATTCCCGGCTTCTTGATTTATCTTCATTGTTTACGTGTCTCTGATTTTGTTTTCGGTTTTATTAAATATGTATGACGTCACCCAGGAAGTAGTCCCGAGGAGGAATCTTAGATTGTTGACTGGTGAACCTGTCCCATCTGCGCTACTCTCCGATATTGGGACAGGAAAACCCTAATTTTTACTAGCCGGTTTTCTGCCTCATATCGAGTGCGCATGCGCGAGAAGATTATTCGTTGAATTCCCAACTCAACGGGATTTAATAGAAGGAAATGATTTCCTTAGGTAAAAGAATATAGTTGACATCGATGCCTGTTTACCAACATTTTTTTCGTTTTTTCACCTTCAGCCGCAAGATTTCATTTTATTATATGTTAAATTTGAGAAGACTGTGATGTATATTGAGTTAGAAACTACCACATCAAAGAGTGTCCGGTATTTTAACCGACTTGAAGTGCGTTGTTGATAAGAATAGCCGTTACCCTTTGTTCTGGATCGAGCGTTACATTATTACTCTCTCCAGCATTAATGGGTGCAACTTGTAAAAAAAAAGCCAATATCCTTCTTTTATTATCAGTTTCAGCATTGCCAATCCTTTCCCGTTTCTCGAAATTTTAGACCGGTCCAATATGAAAGAAGTTGCTGACAACGATTAAAATCAGGTGCAATTTGAAAAGTAACAAACCTACAGGTTAGAAAATATTGTGGGAAAAGAAGAAATTGCTTGTTATAAACAATTTCTTCTTTTCCTACAATGTTTTCTCAAGTAAAAAATCACAAGAACGTACAAACCAGGGATTGAACAGGAAAGGGTTAAATGCTTATTTTTTTCATTTACTACCATAGTTTTTCTTATCATCATTTCAAATATCTACTCTTATCATCAAAGAATATTTATTTTGAAGAAGGTGAAAATCGGGCTTTTTTCACTAATTTTTGTGAATTGAGTGTCTTTGTATGGCGAAATTCAAAATAAATGGTAATGCAAAAACAATGCATGTACTCGGATCAATCTGCTCAAGCAGACGAGTTTGCTCAACCAGGTAATGCAATGACATTGATATCAGCTTGTGCAGAGAAAAACAATTTTCAGACAAAAATGTTTATGATGAAAGATTGACAATGTATTAAGATCGCAGGGAAGGTAATGCTTTTGCAAGTTAGTTGTAAACACGTATACTTGTACTTTCTCTCTATTCTGTGGATATAAGAAAATTTAATCATGTGACATGGTAAGCTAGAATGGCCTTCATTAATTTAGAAATTCTGGAAAATCGAAAGATTTACATTCTAATTTGCTTCGGGCACCGATCTCAACCTTTGAAAATTACCTCTCTACGACGATGTTCATTCAATATTCCAAAAGGTTGAATTGTGTAATAATTGACCATTAAGTGAACACCTTTTGAAAGACGACTTTTCTCATTCTCAATTCAAAGATGCAGACGAAACCCAATTTTGATTTTCGTTGTAAAATAGGTTTCATATAGGATGAAAACATCAAGAGAACAGGAGATCCTTATCGTTATAAGCAATTTCTATTTTACTCGCAATGTTTTCTAAAGCTGACTGTCTTCATATTTTCAAAATTCAGGATCGTGTGGTAATAGGTTAACTCTGAATGAAATTCAACCAATTACCCGAGGACAACAATGTAGACGAATAAAACTAAACAAGAAAAATGATGCAGTCTTCTAAATACTTACAACTTGAATTAAATTATAAGCGGAAAAACGAACTTAAAACATTGTAATAAAAAGAAGAGCACTTTTGGTGAGAGTACATTTTTCCTTTTTCACTGTTTTCTATTTTTTATGCACGGCATTGAGACGGACCGGACTGTGGTTACTGATTGAATCCTTATTCATATAATTCTTTATCCAAGACAAAATAAAGACATGCAATTAAAGGCAGAAGATATGAACAAATCTTTATTTTCGAAAAAACTTCTTTGTTTATTATGCCTTTAAGATCAAAGGCTTTAAAAATTGTAAGGTCATATCAGTTCTAGGAGATCAAAGGTAGAGTCGTGTGTGGCCACGCTTTGCAGAATATACATGATGTTTAACCGCGACCCCTTCAATTAAAAAATCGATAAAATTTTGACATCTCGATTATAATCAAATCGTTAATCAACCGTCTCTTCTTTCTTCTTCTTTTAGGTGTACGAAAATCTTCTAATAATATGTTCATGCGATAACTTCTAGGATTACAATTCAAGTAAAAGTGATGGATTTGGAATACTGTGAGACCGCCAGTTTTCTCCTTTTCTTATAATGTTTCGACTGGATTTAAAAAAACTCTACCAAGGAAATTACCCTTTGTGATACAGCTTAACCCATGACATTGTAACATAAGTTCAAACTTGTTGAATTTAAAGAGTTTTAAGATGACGATATCAATTAAGTTTGAAAAAATTACAAAACTGAATAAAGATTGTTTGGGAAAGGAGTTAATGTGCAAAAGAAGAGATAAAATGCACAGAATCCTCTCTTTAATTAGTTACGTTGTATTTTCCTAAACGCAATTAAAAACTGATATATGTGGTACCGTCTACGATTTTTTCATTTTTGATGGTTTTGATGATTAATTTTGTGTCTTTCGATTTCATGAGATTTTTCTACGTGATATAAAGGTCGCCGTCAACTGTAGGACACGAAGATTATATCATTGGTTAATCAAACCGAACGTACAGAAGGAAAAAGAATTCAAAAAGATTAAAGGAAGAAAAAATAAGAATGGACACTGGAAGACCGTCATTACGTCGTAGCTTCAAGAGCTCGTAAAACATCAGAAATGTCCATCCTTTTCAATATTCCTTTCTTCCATATACATCTCATTAGATTCATTCAACACGCACCCGCTTAAAACAACGCAGCCAATCAGCGACATCGAATGATTTCGACCAATGAAAAGATAGGAGCTAGAGACGAATAAATGCGATGTTTACATTAGTATTTACCTGTCCTTGTATCGTCAGATTAGGACAGGCTCGCCAGTCAAGCTTAGATTGGTACCTCGACTTGAACAATAGACTGGAGTATCTGTCCCATCTAATTAGGCGTAAAAATAGGACAGGCTCTGTAGTAAATACAAAAACAGCAATCTGATTCTTGACTGTTTCAAAACGATATAAATTATAAGCAATTTCTCAACCTATGACGTTGTGTGAAAAAAGCGGTAACTACGGCAATTTCTCCATTTCCAACAATGTTTTCACAGGCTGAACTTTCTCTTGCACCTTAAAATACGGGGTAGTGGTGCTCGAGTGTGTTACCAGACACGCAAAATTTGACCTTGCCAGAAAACATAAAGGAGCCAAATATTCCGAAAAGGCCAACAGACCCACGGTTGGTTTAGGACCACGGAAAACTCAATGATATATGAGCATAGTTAAATCTGCAACTTATTTTTGAACAGTCTAAAATTGCATCATGTCAATCTATCGTAGTGCGTAACATGGTATTAATACTGGCATTGTCGGAAAAGATATTTCTTATGAGTACCCCCTTTCTCACATAGTATTCTACTAAATAATCTTATCCGTCATTCATAACCAAAACCCGAAAGCAACAGTCAGTTATTGTTTGCAAAAGTTATGCCGTCGAAAAATGCAGCTGACAACATTGACGAGGTAATCAAGACAGGTGACAAATCAATATTGTAAGGTGTTGGCCACACCAGAAACATAAATAATTCTATGTGTCTGACCACACCTATTTAAATCAATCTCGGATATCGGTTATCAATTAGACGCGTGTCGGGTCATTCAGTATTTTATCGGTAGTAATTCCAAAACTATCAAATTTTCTCCACACTTTGAGATAGCTACCGAAAACAACGTAGCAAATTTGCAAGATTGATAATAAACTCAGTTTCATCTATTTCCATTGATGTTCAGTTTTCAGTGAGTGATCACATGAGTGGGTAGAACAGACCTTTCACTACTCACTTGAATTTGTCCATCTGTTAATTAACCCTAAAGCATGTTGTATCAGGCCCAGAGACACTCGGGAGATTAGTCCTTGGCTTTTCAATTAAAAGCCCGTTAATAGATTACCGAGGGATCAGAAATTTTATCTTGGTTCTTTTATTTGGATTTAAAAAAAATAGGAAGCAAACACGACAGAAACTAATCTAAGTTGGAAGAACTTATTTCCTGAACGAAACTAAAAAGGTCTAACAAATTAACAGTATCTTTAAATATTTGTAAATAGTGCCGAAAAACAGCTTTGTCCTGAGCCTTTTATAAAAATAAAATGACTAAGATCATGTGCATACAAACGACCTCTACGTTTATTGGTTAATCCGAAAATTTACATAAAAATTGTTTTAAGGTCGAGAACAGAAAAATAGTTTGTTTTGTTTGATTTGGGGTTTACGCCGCTTTCAACAATCTTTCAGTTATATCGCGGCAGCTGGAGCACCTAACAATGGAATCCTGGCATTTCTCACACCAGTACTACCATTACATCCTTTCCTAGCCTCCAGCTGCTATCCCACATAGGTCTACGATTATCAACCCATTGGTGAGAGACAAATAGTCGGAAAGGATCAGTCGGGGATCGAAGCCGGGACCCACAAAAATAGAGTGTGAACTTGGAGAAATTAGTTGTTTCATTTTTTTATCATGTACATATTTAGACGCATACACTATTTCAATTTGCATATCTCAGACTTTTCATTTGTTTAAAAAAAAGCAACAACTGATCATCAAAACTTGCAACCATCAAACGATACTGTGTGATCATGATTTTTTTTCAATAACGACAGCATTCTCAGTTATATGAACGTTCAACAATAATATGTAACTTATCTTTTCTCAAAGGCCTAGTTAAATCCTTCTTTATTTGACCCCCCAAATGAGATATACAATTAACCTCCCTCTGAGAATTTAACGACCTTATCTGATAAGGAAGCTATATACAGTATACAAGGGATTAAATCTGCTGTATTACCATGGATAAGTGTGGCATATATTTGCACTTTCTTTGTAGCTAATTTGTCTCTTGAAAATAATTTTGAATATTATCTGGTCATAATTGTTAGTGAATAATAAGTTCTCACTTTTAAAACTTTTTCAAAGTGCAGGAGACAGTAAAAATACAAAATATTATGCTATTGTTATCATAACAGATCGCAAATAGCAACTAGAATAACTTTGATAGACAACAATGAGAAAAGAGGAGAAAGCATGTATTTTTCTGATTCCCACTTTTGTCTTAATATTTCAACACTTTATTTCTTTTCTTAAATCAAACTTTTTTAGTTTGTAAAACTGCTATAATATTCAGGAAATACTTCAATATTCTAGGTCAGAAGATGAATCAAAATGGAAAAAAATATTTTTACCAGAATTCTTACTTTTCCACAATGTTTGAAGAAACTGTTTAACCGGTTAATTACACAAATAGTAATTCATGTAAATTTATTTCAATTACTTTCAATACAGCAATCTGCAACTTAGTCACTCTTCATTCAGTAATTTGAAATTTTAAATGCATAAAAAAATGATAAGATAAAATTTAAAAAAAATAACTTTACTTTGTTTTCTATCAAATTCTCATCAGCATAAAGCTAAGGTGCAAATATTGCATAATATTGACAAATTTTGACCATGGTCATTAATGGAATATACAAGATTGTTTACCCCCTGGTGTGATTTACAGATAAGGCAATTAGCTTATCAGTAGGGGTCCAACATACACAACATTCCTTAAACTAGGTCTTAAAGTGAAGCAAACAAAGTCATACTCATTAATTGAATAAGCTTTGGAAAAATATACAAATCTAATCAAACAAAAATTTGTTTTCAGAAACTACTTAGAGATTTCAACTCTTTGCCTATATTGTCTGCGTAACAGCATACTCCTTCTTTATCTATGTTGTATGCGTTTTATACCCATATCGGAAATGCATCTTTTTCCTATATCGTATTCTATACTGTCGTTTTATACCCACCCGAAGGTTATTCTCCTCTCCGTTTTTAACTTATCAACTCTGGTCAATATTTTATAAGAGACATAAATATACTTTTTATTCTATGTCAGCAAACTGACCAACGGAGGAGGTATTATGACCGAGGGGTCATGATATTTACACCACCTTAACCGTACAAAAATGAATTGTAATCATCTACAGAAAAAATAAACCCAATTTGCTTAAACGTTGACACTTTTTTTTATTATATAGTACTTTTATAAATAATTACTCAAACCTTTTTGACATATCAATACTAGTCCGTGGGTACATCTTGTCACCATTGCATTTTATGCAGTTTGCTCATAAGCCTACTATTTAGTCTTGTCTCTTGAGTAGAATCATCGAAAGACCTTACACAGTAAAATAGATTAAAATTTCATACATAACAACCAAAATGTTTTCGAATCGGGCATTGGCTGTGTTTTCTGATGGATCCACTTCATTTCCTTACTACCCTACAATCGTGTTGTGAAATTTTAAAGACAATTTGATAGTATTTGTGAACTTCATCACGTACACTAGAATGTTTTGAATGGTAATCTGAAAGGCCCCTATTCCTGTGTTTCCACAATTATTACATGCATCTTTGAAGAGAATCCGATAAACTGTTGATTTTTATTTTGTTAACAAAGATATTAAAATCAAATTCTCATAAGGCCCCTTTTCCCGTGATACTTTATATTTGGTTTTATCATTCTGTGAAATCCGATGAAATATGGGGACTTAATTATGTTATCTAGAATATTAAAAAAATCAATGAAAAAAAAAAAAATCGCATGGCCCCTTTTTACATGATACTTGATGGATTGTACCCAGTTCTGAAAAGAAACATTTAAGTGATTGTACAATCATTCTGTGAAATTTTGAAGTAAATCCGGTGAGATCTAGGGACATCATTGTGTTAACTTGAAGTTTTTCATAAGGCCCCATTCTATGTGACACTTGCCATAATCAGATCCACTGTCAAAATCAACAATTGTAATGGTAGTACAATCAATCTGTGTAATCTGTGTGGAATTTATTTTGTCAATGAGCTTATAGTGAAATCTTCATAGGGCCTGTTTCCCATGATACTTTACAGAACGAACCACATTTCAAAAGGATGAATTCTAATGAAGGTACAATCATTTCGTAAAAGTTAAAGAGAGTCAACGAAAACAGTGGACTGAATTGTGTCTAGAATTTTTTGTAATACAATTTTTATAAGGCCCTTTTTCACGTGAAACATGACAAATCAGACCCAATTTTCAAATGAACAATCCTAATGATAGATAGTTTGAAGAAAATGACAAAGACTGAGGACTTTTTTGTGATAATGATGTTTTTGTAATAAAATTTTCATTGAACTCCTTTTCTTGTGTCACTTAACCAATCAGACCCAATTTACAAAGGAACAATCCAAATGATGGTACACTCATTCAATTAAAGTTTGAAGAGATTCTGATAAAGACTGAGGACATTCTTGTGTTAATGAGGATTTGCTAATAATTTTTCATACAACCCCTTTTCCTATGATACAAGACAGATCAGGCCCAATTTGGAAAGAAACAATCCTAATGATGGTACAAACATTCTGTGGAAGTTTGAACAGAATCCGATGAAAACTGCGGACTTAATCTTGGTGAAAGATTTTAAAATTACAATTTTCATAAGGCTCCTTTTCCTGTGATACTTGAGGGATCAGGTCTTATGTCAGCCTCAACAATCGTAATTATTTTACACCGATTCCGTGAAGGTTTGAAGATAATCAAATGAAAGCTCTGGACTAGGTTACAAGGATTATAGATAAAAGTCTCAAAATGCCCATTTTCCCATGATACTAGACAGATCAGGCCAAATTTGAAAAGAAACCATTCTAATGGTGGTACAATAATTCTGTAAAGGTTTGAAGAAAATCAAATGAAAACTCTGGACTTGGTTACAAGGATCATAGATGAAATTCTCAAAAGGCGCCTTTTCCCATGATACTAGACAGATCAAACCCAATAAAGAAAAACATCCTAATGATGGTACAACCATTATGGGAAAGTTTGAACAGAATCCAATGAAAACTGTGGACTTTTTTGTGGTACACGGATTTTAAAATTATATTTCATAAGGCTACCTTTTCTTTGATATTTGACGGATCAGGTCTAATGTCATCATTAACAATCATTATTATTCTACAATTATTCTGTGGATGTTTGAAGAAAATCCGATGAAAGCTTTGGACTTGGTAAGAAGGATTTCTAAATGAAACTTTCATAAAGCCCATTTTCCCGTGTTTCTTGACAATTCAAACCCTGTTATGAAAAGAATGATCGTTATGACTTTACAATCATTCTGTAAAAGTTTCAACAAAATCTCATCGAAGCAATTGGCTTCATTGTGTAAACAGGGATTTTCTAACCAAATTTTCATTTAGCCCCTTATCCCATGTTACTTTGTGGATCTGAACCAATTCCAAAAGGAACTATACTTACAAAAATATTATTATTACTGTTTGAGTATACAGATAACCCAATGAAATATGTAGACTTTAAAGCATTAATTGAGATTTTTTAAATAAAGATTTCATGAGGCCCCTTTTTCTATGTTTCTAGGTTGACCAGACCCAATTTGAAAGGAACAATCCTTATGATGGTACGATAATTCTGTAAAAGTTTGAAGTCATTCAAGTGGAATCAGGTGCCATGATGTATTTTATAATATTTTTTTTTTATTAATTTTGCATAAGGCCCCTTTACCCATGATGCTTGATGGATCATACCCACTTCCAAAAGGAACAATTTATTTAATCTAATAATCATTCTGTGAATGTTTGAAGAGAATCAAATGAAAATGAGGACTCTATTGTGTTATCGAGAATTTTTTAATCAAATTTTCATTAGGCCCTTTTCACGTGTTCCTTCACAGATCTTACCCAATTTCGAAAGGAACGATCCTTATGATGGTACAATCATTCTGTGATAGTTTGAAGCGAATCCGATGAAAACTGTGGTCTCTAGATTGTTAACGAAGATTTTTTAATTAATTTTAATTAGGCCCCCTTTCCCGTGTTTCTTGACGGATCATACCCAATTTCAAAAGGAACGAAACTTATGATGGTTCAATCATTCTGTGAAAATGAAAACTATTGGCTCTTTAGTATTAATACGGTTTTTTTTTAACAATTTTTCAAAAGCCCCCTTTTCCTCTGTTTCTTGATGGATCATACCCAATTTCGAAAGGAACGATCCTTATAATAGTACAATCATACTGTGAAAGTTTGAAGAGAATCCAATGAAAACTGTGGACTCTAGAGTGGTAACGAGGATTTCTTTATATATTTTTCAATTTTTCAATAAGGCCCCTTTTCCCGTGTTTCTTGACGGATCATACCCAATTCCGAAAGTAACAATTCTTCTGACGGCACAATCATTCTGTGAAAGTTTGAAGAGAATCAAATGAAAACTGTGGACTCTAGAGTGTTAAGTAGGATCTTGAAATTAAATTTTCATAAGACCCCTTTTCCCTCGTTACTTGACGGATCTGACCCAATTTCGAAAGGAACGATCCTTATGATGGTACAATCATGACGGAGAAAACTGTCGACTTTAGAGTGTTAACGAGGATCTTTAATAAATTTTTTAATTAAATTTTCATAGGGCCTCTTTTCCCGTGTTTCTTGACGGATAATACCCAATTTCAAAAGGAACGATCCCTATGTTGGTACAATCATTCAGTGAAAGTTTGAAGAGAATCAAATGAAAACTGTGGACTCTAGAGTGTTAACGAGTATTTTATGATTAAATTTAATTAGGCCCCTTTTCCCAGTTTCTTGACGGATCATACCTAATTTGGAAAGGAACGATCCTTATGATGGAACAATCATTCTGAGAAAAGTTGATGGGAATTCGATGAAAACTATGAACTGTGGAAAGTTAACGGACGGACACACGCATGGACGCCGGGCGGAAAAAGGCATCGCATTAGGCAAACATAAATACCTTTTCATAAAAAACAAAGAAATAAATTGAAAGAAGAATGAATTGAAGTAAAGAAATTGAAAGTTTACGTCATTCGAAACCAAACGAGTTTTTGAATTTATTTTGTAAGAAAAAGTCTTTATCTTGACTAATCAATAAAATTGCAGGAAGTAGAATACGCTATAAAAAATAAGGCTATGGAAAGCCACTGCTTTTCGAACGAATTTTTGATTGAGAGTTATGACATTATATCTTCACACTTACTTGATTTATTCAATATTATCTTTAATTCTTGTTGCTTTCAGGATCATTGATCAGAAGGAACTATATTACCGTAACATAAGAAAAAAGACCCCGACGCTGTTAATAATTTTAGAGGTATTGCTTTAGTAACTTGTTTATCAAAGTTTTTCACATCAATTTTAAATCGTAGACTTTATTGAAAATAATGGTATTTTATATGATGCCCAGTTTGGTTTTAGACCCAAAAGATCTACAACAGATGCTTGCTTTATTCTCCTTTCCCTTATACAAAAAACTTTATCTGAACATAAACGCTTTTATGCAGCTTTTATATATTTCAAAAAGGGGTTTGAAAGCGTGTACAGAAAGGGTCTGTAGTACAAGTTATTTTATAATGGTAAGATGTTGGGGATTATTAGAGATATGTACTCTAAGGTAAATTCTTTTGTGAAAGTTAATAATTTCACGTCGCCTACATTTGATAATCAAGTGGGCCTTAAAGGGAAATATCGATGTTTCTGAAACCTAGATAAGAAAAAATTACCAAATGCCGAAAAATAGACTCTAACGAACATTTAATAATTTAAGTTAGGTCTGGTATTGTCTTGGTGATAATCTAATAGACCTAAAGTGGCTTTTTATGGTTATATCGGAAAGTTTCAGCGGAATTCCAGGTTATTTTTAGATATCATGGAATTCGGCTGTCGAAATCGAATGACCTCATATGCATATGACCCAAATTCAAATGAAGCTAACAAATTTACTAGTGAACAGCCAACGTCCTATATCATGTCACATGAAAGGACTGATCTTTACAGACCGGTAAGCGAACATAACTCCTGATGACGTAAAGATGACGTTGGTTTGATGTAATTTGAACTTAATACAAGGTTCAAACGGTTATTCGCGCCACGTGAATGCCATATAATCTTCGTAACTGTCTCGGGTTAGTCTAAAAATAGATTAATAGCCTACGTAGGCTATTCGGGAAATGCCCTGTTTTTTTCTGATAAGCAACCTCATATTTCTGCAAAACTACTTTTCGGAATATTGGATTCAAATAGTATATGAGAGGAAATGAAAATAATTAAAATCTGTGACATGAAAAAACCGTCGATACCTACCTTTAAACAAGGGGTAATTATGTCCCTTTTGTTATTTTCTCTATCCATTGACAACCTAGAACTTTATTTACAAGGAGACAATTCGTGTTGTTTGAATTTAGAAGATGTGAAAAATTTGCTTCTCTTTTTCGCTGACGATATGGTTATTTTAAGTGAAAATCCCACCGACTTACAAAACAGTTTTAAGAAATTATTAACGTATTCTAACGAATGGGGCTTACAAACAAACACTGCTTAAACAAAAGTCATGGTCTTTTGAAAAAGGGGCGCCCTAAAATGTAATGAAGCTTGGTCTTATAAAGATTGAGAATGTCAATAGTTTTCCATATATGGTTTCCCACTCTTAAGAAGAATAAAAGGATTCTTGAAAATGTTCAGAAAAGGGCCACAAAACTAGCTCCAGAATTAAAAGGACTCTCTTATCGCGAAAGATTTGAACAGCTCAACCTACCTTCTCTAGACTATAGAAGAAGCCGATTGATATGATACAGCTATTTAAAATAATTCACAACATAGACGACATCAACTCTAGTAAACTTTTTACATTTTCATTCAATACCTGTGTTAGAGGCCACTGTCTTAAATTAGACAAACCAAGAGCACTGAAGAATATCCGGCTCAACTCTTTCACCCACAGAGTAATCAACATATGGAACCAACTACCTGAATCAGTGGTAACTTGAAAAGATGTAATTCAGTTTAAAACAAGCCTCGACAAACTGTGGATTAATAGAAGATTTGACTTATCGGGTGTATACTAATTACTGGTGCTTTCAAAGTTTTCCATTGAGCGAATGTTATATTTTAAGCGCAAATTAGAGAATTCACCGCCAAACCGGAATCAGTGACCACGACTCAGAAGACTTCAAAGGGGGTTGATAAACCATATAGGGTTTATAGAGAACTCCCCAGTCTACAAAAAGGTACAAAAAGGTATATCTTAGAACAATTTTAGTTAAACTGTGAAATTTGATGTTAATACAAGAATGTTATCTGATAAAGCGTTAAAAGCCCTTAATATTCTACTGAGCAAAACTAAATCTTTTGACTTTGAGACTACTACAGATATTCGATGCTTTTGCAGGGTCAATACTTTCGTATTCACGTGAAATTAATAAATTCTGTAAATCGATGAACCTTGAGAGAATCCATATTAAATATTGTAAAAGATTGTAAGGCGTGAAACGTTCAACCTCTAATGCAGCTGTCTATCACGAACTGGACAGATACCCTTTGTATATTAACAAACAGTGTAGAATTATCAAATGCTGGGGTAAAATCTTATCATCAAAATCATCGTATGAAGCTTTATTGGCCTGTAGTAGTAAAAGCATTAACTGGTGTAATAACGTTGTAAAATTACCAAACGATCATGGATTAAGTTACGTGTGGGATCCGTTATGTATTATTCACAATTCTTTTTACAAAATATTCAAACAACAATTGATAGATGAGTTCAGAAGTCTGTACAACGAAATTAATAGTAGTTCTGTATTATGTACATATAACTATTTAAAAACCTACTATGATTTATCATTTTATTTAAACGCGCTACCACGAAAGTGGAGATTACACCTGTCCAAATTAAGATTGTCGTCTCATACACTGCGGATTGAAGCCGGTAGATATGGTCATAACAGGGTAGAAAGAAATCAGCGATTGTACTTATACTGCAACGTGAATGAAATTGAAGACGAGTTTCACTTTTTATTAGAATGTCCCTTTTTTGCTGATATAAGAAAAGCTCTTCTGAAAAAAAAAAAAATAAATAAATAAAAAAAAAAAAATTAAAAAACTCTCGCCGAAATATGGTGAACTTATTTATTTGATGAAATCTAATGATCAAACTGTTCTCATAAAACTTTGTAAATTTTTTAAAAGAAGTTTTTTACGCAGAAATGATATAGCATTCAATACTTAATTTGGTAATATTTGTTGCTTTTTTTCCCCTGCCACTCATCCAGGATAAACAAGAGCTTCGCAGAGCGGCGCGTATACGCCCGAAGGGGCTTTTCAGTATCCTTGGCTTGTCAGTAACCTTAGCTTGAATGATAGCTAATATTTTTTGTCAATAGAACGATCTTACCACCTGAATAAAACTGTTTACACTTGAGAAACAAGACAGCTTTATAATAACTTATCATTCAACATTATGCAGAATGGTTACATTCTATAATTTGAATACAATTGACATAAAAAAGACCTTGACCAATGACCTTGAAAGTAACTCGCCACAAGCAATAAGTATGTGACCTTGAAAAACTGATCTTGACAAATAAACTATTACAATGGTTCAGTTTAGGTTTTTTCAGAGCTCATTGATACTTTAGGAGGTGTTCCGCACACAAAAAATTGCAAACAGACGGACAGACGACTGGGGCAATAACATAATATGACCCTTCGAGCTAATATTAAAAATTCTGTTATGCACAACTATACACCATACAGAGTCAATTTGGCAAGTTTCAGTTCATTCCAATTCAAAGTGTATTATAAGAGGAGTTGCTCACAAAAGAAATATAGTGAATTTCAATCAATTCAAGGGCAGATAATTCAAGAAAGACCCAAGCCTTTTGAATTTCTGAAGTAATATGCTCAGCTTAATATCAGAGATACATTGTGGCAAGATTCAGTTTAACCCAATAGAATTTGTAGGAGGAGTTGTGCACACAGACAAAAAATCTGTAATTTTAAGCTATATTGTTAAGTAAAGGGCAGATAATTCGAGAACAGCTTGACATATCAAACAAATTTTAGTCCTAAGCACAACTAGACATCATTCAGAGTCATTGTGGCAAGTTTCAGTTCATTCCCACCCAAAATGAAGGAGGAATTGTGCTCACACGAAATAGAGGAGTTCTTTCCTTCAACACAAGAGTAGATAATTCAAGATAACTCAAGAAACCTGGAGCGAATTGAATTTCAAAGGTCTTATGCACAACTAGACATCAGAGAGAGTAATTGTGGCGAATTTCAGCCCACTCTCATAAAAAATGTTGGATAAGATGTGCACACAATAAACATTGTGATTTTCGTTCAATTCAAGGGTAGATAGTTCAAGATAACTGAAGAATCAATGGAGCGATTTGAATTTCAAAGGTCTTATGCACAACTAAACATTAAGGGGAGTAACTGGTCTCAACATGATACGACCCTTCGGGCGTATAACAAAAAAAGAAATTGTAGATTGTTCGTGTAATTGTCACGTTTTGTGTTTTGTCGTATATAAAAAATATGTAGATTGCTCGTGGACTGTAGAATGTTAACGTGATTTTTATTAGATTTTTCAATTCAATTAATAATCGTCGCAAATAGATTATCAGAAAGAGGGCTATGTTATCGCAGCTAGTAGGCCTTCAATCAGAGTACATTTTAAAACGAGAACATTGATATATGTAATAAATTTTGAAGTAATGATTATCACATCTGATATAATTATTCAATTTAACATTCTTATGGCATAATGATTAACTGATACATGTAAATGGTAAATGAAGGTCTTATCCATATGATTTATTCCTAAGCAAGGCATTTAACTAGAAAATCCTACATTTTCATCGACTGAAACATAACGTAACATAATCTTTATTCAGAGTTTTAGGCCTCCGGCCCATATAACAGTGCATAACTCTTAACAATCATCAGTGGAGTGACATAAGTTCATAGAGATCATTTAAATAATAATCATTCAATGATTGTATTATCAGTGGGTGATCCTTTAAGTTTGAATGTTTTCAAATAGATATTTCATCAGCAATTTGGTATTATCAATTTTCCAATCTGGCATGATTTTATAAAACAAGTATTTTGTAGGATACGATTTTTTCGATTCCTTGGTAAAATGAAGTTGTCTAAGTTTTTGATATTTAGGACAAACTAATAAAAATGATATTCATCTTCAACAGTGTATACATTATTTCCTAAACAGAATTTACAGAACCTGAAGTTATAATCAAAATTTTGAGTGTGACCTTGTTCTATATTCAAACAATGACCTGATCATCTAAAATTAGATAGAAATGAAAGACAACGTCCATAGATAAATACATCTCAACGTTCAATAATGTTTTGTATTCTCGATTATATAAGGTTTTTGATGAATCAGATATTTTCTCTTGTAAAAATCGAAATGAACAAAATCAATTAGTCTGTTTGAACTAGACAAAATTGAGACTGGTCCCCTACCCCATTGTTTATCAAAACAAATCCAAATCCATTTTCATGTAATAAGCGTTTCACATTTTAGCCCGGTTAAACCTATTATTTTCATCTAATTGTCTTAATAGTAAATAGCGCCGTTTTGGATATCTATTTCGATTGATAGATTGATTAGGGTTTAACGCCACTTTTAACAATATTTCAGTCATATCGCGGCGGACTGAGCACCTAACAATTAATTCCTGGTATATCTCATACCAGTACTTTTATACATCCTTTTCTAGCCTCCAATTGCTATCCCACCTAGGTTTACGATTATCCACCATTTGGTAAGAGACAAATGTCGGAAAGAATATGAGCCGCCACCGGGGATCGAACCCGTGACATCCTATGATTGAAGATTAGGAGTCTGATGCGCTACCGACTACGCTATAACAGCGGCCATATCTATTTCGGGGCATTTCTGTGAATTTTAACCAAAATTTAATATAACGTGTTATGTATGTTACTGAAATTGGATAACGGGCACATTCGCTCAATGCGAAAAAAATGCTGTTTTGTGGTTACTCTCTACCAAAAGACTTCAATGAATTACCGTATCTTGAAAATTAGCCCTTTTATGTGCGATCCCTGGTTTTACTTAGAAATAAAGAAGGAAATATTTGAAAAACTTCTTCTCCCAAACAAAGAATTACAGTATCTTGAAAATTAGACCTTTCGATCCCTGATTTTACATAGAAATAAAGAAGGAAATCTTTGAAATATTTCTTCGCCCAAACAATAAGGCCTAGAGCATTAGTATTTTGTATGTATCAATGTCTATTGACCCTCTACCAAAATACATATACATAAAAAAAATCCGTACTCTCAAAGTAAGCCCTTTTCTGTGTAATCCCTAACTTTGCACATAAATAAAGAAGGAAATATTTGAAAATCTTCTTCACCCAAACATAGAATTACAGTACCTTGAAAAATAGCCCTTTCCATCCCTGATTTTACATAGATATACAGAAGGAAGTCCCAAATTTTACACAGAATTAACGGACATATTTGAAAATCTTCTTCTCCCAAACAATAGGGCCGAGAGCTTTGAAATTTAGTACAATTCATCATCTATGGCCCCTCTACCAAAATACTCCAAAGAATTACCGCATCTTGTAAATTTGCCCTTTTCTGTTCGATCCCTGATTTTACATAGAATTTAAGAAGGATATCTTTGAAAATCTTCTTCTCCCAAACCATAAGGCCTAGCGCTTTGATAATTTGTATTCATCAATGTCTATTGACCCTTAACCAAAATACTTCAAAGAATTACCGTACTCTCAAAATTAGCCATTTTCTGTGTGATCCCTGATTTTGTTTTTAAATATAGAAGGAAATATTTGAAAATCTTCTACTCCCTAATATAAGGCATAGACCTTTGATTTTTGGTGAGTATAAAAACCTATTGATCCTTAACCAAAATTCTTCGTAGAATTACCGTTTTCTGAAAATAAGCCATTTTCTGTGCGATCCCTGATTTTGAATTTAAAAAAAGAAGGAAATCTTTAAAAAATCTTCTTCTGCCTAATATAAGGCATAGACCTTTGATATTTGATGTGTATTAAAACCTATTCGCCCTCTACAAATTTTTTTTCTTAGAATTACCGTATTCTGAAATTAAGCCATTCTCTGTGCAATCTAAGACTTTAGAAAGCAATAAAGAAAGATATCTTCTCCTTCTAAACCATTTGGCCTAGAGCTTTGATATTATGTATATATCATCATCTATTGACCCACTACCAAAATGCTTCAAAGAATTACCGTACTCTGGAAATTAGCTCTAAATGATAGGATCTTCAATAAACCTAGGATTAAATGGGAATTCTTTAAAAAATCTTCTCAAAAATAATTACATTCAAGGCTTTGAAATTTTGTTAGTATAATAAAGCCATCATGAGCAATCATAATCAGAGGAGCAATAAAGGACCATCATGGTCCTCTTGTTTTGCTATTAATGCTTGATTTTGTTTTAAAGTTGACCGACTTTTTCTTGATGAAAAAATGCTACCTAAATATTTATAGTAAGTTACTTTTTTGATTCCCTTGCCTTCAAAATACCATCTTTCACATGCTTTTTCAATTCCACCATTTTGAAATATAATTATTTTGCTTTATCAAGATTTAGGCTCATCCCAACAGAACCACAAAATATACTAATAACGTTCATTTGTTTTTGCAAGTTATAAACAGTATCAGAAAACGTTGCAAAGTCGTCTGCAAAAAAGAGAGAAATTAATTCTTCTATTTCCGAGGAAACGAATATACCTTGACATATTTCTTTATGAGATCATTTTGAAGAGATTGAAAATTATTGTGGAGCTTCCACAGCCTTGCCTTGTGTCTCTTAAACATTTTATCGAATTGAGAATAACATTGCCTATTTTGCTTTTGCACTCAAGTTTACTATACATAGACTGGACTATTTTTTTAAAAAAAAAAAAACCACCTATTCCTTTACGACATGGTGAGTCCCAGAGCTTTTCATGGTCGATACAATCGAAGGCCTTTTCAAAATCAATGAATAAACAGTAGAATCGCCCTTTCCTTTTTGAGAGGTATTTTTGAGCAAGTGACTGCAGTGTAAATATATTATCAAATATTTTATAGTTTTTAACTCACCTGAGCACAACGTGCTCAAGGTGAGCTTTTGGTATCACCTTTTGTCCGTCGTGCGTCGTGCGTCGTGCGTCGGAAGTCGTCAACAATTCTTTAAACATCTTCTCCTCAGTAACCACTGGGCGGAATTCAACCAAACTTGGTAGGAATGTTCCTTGGGTCACCCTTCTCAAAAGTTGTTCGCCGATTTTTGATTGACCCCCAAATATGGGCGTGGCAGGGCGTGGCAGTTTTTAACTTAGAAATCTTTAAACATCTTCTCCTCAGTAACCATTGGGCCAATTTCAACCAAATTTGGTATGAATGTTCCTTGGGTCACCCTTTTCAAAAGTTGTTCGTGGAATTTTGATTTATGCCCAAATATGGGCGTGGCAGGGCGTGGTAGTTTTTGACTTAGAAATCTTTAAACATCTTCTCCTCAGTAACCATTGGGCCAATTTCAACCAAATTTGGTATGAATGTTCCTTGGGTCACCCTTTTCAAAAGTTGTTCGTGGAATTTTGATTTATGCCCAAATATGGGCGTGGCAGGGCGTGGCAGTTTTTGACTTAGAAATCTTTAAACATATTCTCCTCAGTAACCATTGGGCCAATTTCAACCAAATTTGGTATGAATGTTCCTTAGGTCACCCTTTTCAAAAGTTGTTCGTGGAATTTTGATTTACGCCCAAATATGGGCGTGGCAGGGCGTGGCAGTTTTTGACTTAGAAATCTTTAAACATCTTCTCCTCAGTAACCATTGGGCCAATTTCATCCAAACTTGGCATGAATGTTCCTTGGGTGACCCTTTTCAAAAGTTGTTCATGGAATTTTGATTTATGCCCAAATATGGGCGTGGCAGTTTTTTACTTAGAAATCTTTAAACATCTTCTCCTCAGTAACCATTGGGCAAATTTCATCCAAACTTGGCATGAATGTTCCTTGGATGACCCTTTTTAAAAGTTGTTCGCAGAATTTTGATTTATGCCCAAATATGGGCGTGGCCGGGCGTTGCAGTTTTTGACTTTGAAATCTTTAAACATCTACACCTAAGGAACCATTGGGCCAATTTCAACCAAACTTGGTATGAATGTTCCTTGGGTGACCCTTTTCAAAAGTTGTTCGGCAGAATTTTGTTTCACGCCCAAATATGGGCGTGGCAGTTTTTGACTTTGAAATCTTTAAACATCTTCTCCTCAGTAACTATTGGGCCAATTACAACCAAATTTGGTATGAATGTTCCTTGGGTGACCCTTTTCAAAAGTTGTTTGCAGAATTATGATTTATGCCCAAATATGGGCGTGGCAGTTTTTTTAACTTTGAAATCTTTAAACATCTTATCCTCAGTAACAGTTGGGTCAATTTCAACCAAATTTGGTATGAATGTTCCTTGGTGAGCCTTTTCAAAAGTTGTTCTTGGAATTTTGATTTATGCCCGAATATGGGCGTGGCAGGGTCAGGCACTTTTTTGACTTTGAAATCTTTAAACATCTTCTCCTCAGTAACTATTGGGCCAATTTCAACCAAACTTGGCATGAATGTTCTTTGGTAGACCCTTTTCAAAAGTTGTTTGCAGAATTTGGTTTCACGGCCAAATATGGGCGTGGCAGTTTTTGACTTTGAAATCTTTAAACATCTTCTCCTCAGTAACTATTGGGCCAATTTAAACCAAATTTGTTATGAATGTTCATTGAGTGACCCTTTTCAAAAGTTGTTTTTGAATTTTGTTCTTGAATGACCAAATAAGGGCTTGGAAGGGTAGGGCAGTTTTTGACTTTGAAATCTTTAAACATCTTCTCCTCAGTAACCATCGGGCCAATTTCAACCAAACTTGGTATGAATGTTCCTGTTTTGAATCATCTTACATTAGTCAGGTGACCGATTTTAGGGCCATTCTGGCCCTCTTGTTTCTAAATCATGATTGTGTTTCGTGTAAGATATTATTTGATTCAGCCCATTTCGATAAACGAGTAGATAAAACGATGATGAATTTCTTACAGATACTGTCAATCAATGGTGTTTCCCGTTAGTTATTCGGATTATTTGTTGCTCAGAATGTCTGCATAATAACACGAATGAGTTCGAAAATGGTTCATGTTGGGTCAAAAACTAGGTTACAAGGTCAAATCTATGTAAAACCCTGTGTGCACTCTAGAGGTCACATTTTTGGCTCAAATGTTTTGAATTTATGTCAGAGTTAGTCTATATCATATCATAGTTGAGTTCGAAAATGGGTTATGTGGGTAAAATTAGGTCACCAGGTCAAATCTTAGAAAAACCTTGTGTGCATTCTAGAGGACATTTTTTTCTCAAATGTCTTGGATTTTGATCAGAAAGTTTGTCTGCACGATACCTCGAGCAAGTTTGAAAATGGGTCATGCAGGATCTAAAACTAGGTCACAAAGTCAAATCTAAGATGAATCTTGTGAGCATCTTAGAGTTCACATTTTTGGCTCAAATACCTTGAAATTATGCCAAAATTTTCGAATTTATGATATTATGGTTGAGTTCGAAAGTGGGTCATGCAAGATCAAAACTAGGTCACCAGGTAAAATCTTACCATTTTTATATATACGGTCAAAAACAGCTGTTAAAAAGGGTAAAATGAGATCAATCGCGTTTTTATACATTTCGATACAATTTCCACCAGGGTCATGCAAGGTCAAAAATAGTTCACCAGGTAAATTCTTAGAAAAACCTTGTGTGCATTCTAAAATTCGAATTTTGGGTCCAAATGCCTTGAATATTGGTCAGAAAGTCGGTCTAAATCATATCATGGTGGAGCTCGAAAATGGGTCATGCAGGGTCAAAAGCTAGGTCACCAGGCCAAATCTTACAAAAACCTTTTGTGCATTCTAGAGGTCACATTTTTGACTCAAATGTCTTGAATCTTGGTCAGAATGTTTATCTACATAATATCTTGATGGATTTAGAAAATAGGTCACGTGGGACCAAAAACTAGGTCACCGGGTAAAACTTAGAAAAACCTTGTACGAACTCTTGGGGTTACGTTTTTGGCCCAAATGCATTGAATTTTTGTCAGAATGTTTTTCTATATGATATCACGAAAGAGTTTGAATTTTGGTCAAATGGACTCAAAAAAAATGGGTCGACAGGTCAAATCTTAGAAAAACCTTCTGTGAACTCTAGAGGTCACATCTTTGGCTCAAACGTCTTGATTTTTGGTCAGAATGTTTGTCTGCATAATATCTTGATGAAGTTTGAAAGTAAGTCAAGTGGGGTAAAAAACTAGGTCACAAGGTCAACTAGGTCACAAGGTCAAATTGTTTGTAACAAGCAATTTCTTCTTTTTCAACAATATTTTCTACCCTATTAAATAGTTATTTTTCAAAATTAATCCAATTTGAAAATTTCGAATGGCCTAAAATTTTGAAAAACAGGAAAGGACTAATAAAGTAAGTCACTAGGTCAGATCTTATGATAACTATCCTTTTTATGAAGTCACTATACTTCTGGCGTAGATATCTTAAACATGATAGGAATGTCTTTCTAGTTTAGTTTCTAAGACCAAACTTCAGTAGCAAGTTGTGCTATTTTACTTCCATAGTCATCGACTCAGATGAGCGCTTTAGGGCCAATGGCCAGCTTGTTATGTATTGGAACTACTAAACTACAACATCATACATGGGGAAATTTACCATTTTCATATATACGGTTAAAAACAGCTGTTAAAAGGGGTAAAATGAGATCAATCGTGTTTTTATACATTTCGATACAATTTCCACCAGGCCCTGCAGACCGATTTGCATTGGTACTATTAATACTTGATACTGTCTCGTCATCCGTTATAGCTGTATGTCGTAACAATCACAAATTATTACATTAAGAATATCTTCTTTTGAATCTGTATGTTTACTTTTATATAGGTCACTAAAATATTCTGTCAATTCAGAATATGATATTAGCTTTTCGAGAAAATATTTGCGTTTTTTTTTCAATTTTACTAGGCTCCAAATTTGTTTTGTGTTTTTACGGACATTTAAAAGTTTATTTCGATTTCCCCTTTGAAATTCTAAACGAATTCTTTTACATATTGCTTTAAATTCATTTCGTGCGTTCTTAAATTGTAAGAAATCTTTGTTCAAATCGCTATTGCTAAACCTTCGTAAGTAATTTTGTTTTTTCTTTTTTTGTTCTATCACAATCTGTATTCCACCAATACGGTTGACTCAAAGGGGACAAGTTTGTATTTGAGATTGCACTAATTTGTCTCATCGATGATGAAGAGTCATGATACAGTTTTAAAAATGAAGAGATTGCTTGGTCAATATCAGTACACTCAACGTTTAAGTCAAAGTCTAAAACTTCTGCGCAAACTTACTAATGAAAGAAACTTTGTGATTTTCATCCCATTTGTATTAGCGATGAACTTTAAACCCAAAACTATTTTCTACTGGTTTGTTTTGGATTAATTTATCGTTGAAATTAAAATAGCAAATCAGTGGAAATTAATCTGAAATATCAATATTGTCTATATGAAATTTGACAACGTATGATAATAGATTAGAAGACAGAATGATATATTCAACTAGGCTTCAACCTTCATTTGCGATACATGTATAATTTCCATCGAGATCCCCATTAACTCGACCATTTACAATATGTACATCATTAGAACAATACGATTCAATAAGATTTCGTCCATAATTATTTAAAGTAAGAGAAACTTTCGATTTTCTTCCTTTATTTAAATTGCCACATAGATAATTATCTACTTCTTGAAAAAACCTTATCAATATTATCATTTAAAATATTTAAACCTTTTGTTAAAGTATTAAAATCTCCTGCCAGAACACTCGCAGAAAAACGCTGGTAACCCTCAACAGGTTTTTTTTTTTCAATATTCTATTCCATCTGGATTAGTTTGACTATATAAGGGCGAACCCTCTGGCGCTACATATATGAAAAACATTATTATATCATGATATTACCAAACAGTTGTTAATCAAAAATCTATACAACACATTCTGAAAACAAAGTATACAAATGTTTCACAAAACCAGTATTGAAAATGATATCATTTACAAGGACAGTTATCCCACCAGAACCTCTGGTAGTACTACGTTATTTTTTATGAATGTTGTCAAAGGATGTATATCCTTCAATGCAATTATGATAACGAGCTTTTGAAACATTGTGAGTAGTTGAAACACTAAAAGCCCCCCCTTTTTTTTGATAATTTTCTCTCGGTATATTCTTATCTTATTCGTGGTACTTGATTTTCGTTTTAAATCACAGAACGTCTGAGGTAAAGACAAATTTATATCGTTTGGTTGTCGATTTACTTGTAACTGTTATGATAGGTGCAAAGCTAAAGTCAATTACACGATGATCCATATCATATTCGATGTTGGGGGGGGGGATAGTTGAAGGATCGATTGCAAACGATTCATATATTACGACCTTTGCGTTGTAAGGGTTAAACATGGCAAAATAAAGCTTTCAAATGTATCTTTCAAGAAAACAGTTTGAAAAGGCAACATTTCTGCAGCCTTATGTGCCTTTTTCAGTGCCACAGGAAAGATTTTGTACCAGCATATATCAAATTCCCATTCCCCCACCTCGACCAAATATATGCAGAACAACCACATAAAAGCAGCATTTCTGTATAGCAACAGCAATACAAAATACAAAAGCAATAACAAAAAAACTAGCTTTTTATCGAGGCAATGGTATTGAAACCAATAACTCCATAAAAGTGTGAAAAGCAACATTTCTGCAGCCTTACGAGCCTTTTTTTTCAGTGACGCAGGAAAGATATTTTATCAGCATATATTAATTTCGTATTCCTCCAACTCGATCAAATATTACAGTACAATCGCATAAAAGCAGCATTCCTGTATAGCTATTTAACGAGGCAATGATATTGAAACCTATAACTCCATAAGAGCCAAAATAGTTAACAGTAAAGAATAAAGAAAAGCTTGGTTTTTCGAAAATAAATGCTTTGATAGAACTGAAGTGGTTTTTAAAGTCAATAAAATCCAATAGAAAGTACTGTCAATAAGGCAGTCTTCATTGTAGACTTTTTACCAAATCTAATATACACACAGCAAGTTTTCTGTCCGAATGTTTAACATTCTCTCTTTTAATTACGTTTACGACAATTTAGTGAAGATTGAGGAAATGTCATGTTTGAGAAAGAAATGCTTAAGAAATACATAAAGAACCCAGCCTTGCTTATTACTAGTATTGCTTCATTTAACAATATACATTCATTCTAGCAGAATTCCATAGTACCATGATTGTTTGAATGTTATATTTAACAGTCATCTAGCACATATCTATATACCAAAAATCTTTAAAATCTGGTTGGGGGTTATATGTTGATGTCAAGGCACTGATGAAAATAGGATTTTTTTTGTCTGAACACGTAACCTCCTCTAAATAAATACATCAATAACCTAAAGACGTGAAAGGTACTGAAAGTTTAATAATGTTGTCCTTGCTTCAGCAATTTCGAAAATTTCGTAAGTAGTTTTCTATTTTGATCTACCTATTTTGAAAAATAAAAGTCGATTGAAAGAAACTCTTTGGTCATTCTCCAAGTAAACGCTATTGATACTTTGATGGTCGTAAGTAGAAACTTGACGGATTATGTCTTATTTGTTTTTTTTTTGGATACATTTATTGTCTCACGCGTTATCTAGAAGCGGAAAAGCAACAGAGCACCCGAAGGGCGCTTTGCTGTACTTTTCCCGTAATGTGCAATCATTTCAGATCCAACGTTCTGGTACTTGACGTCAAAAGTGACGTCCGTCTTCACGCAGCATTGACGTCATAAATGACATAATTTGTTTTTGGAGTTTTCAGACATAAGGGACTCTATACGCCTTTTATTTGCCATATCTTAACGTCAAAGTATAGCAATAATTTGGATGAAACATCCGAATACATTAAGTTTTTTTTTTCAAATCTTTCACGTAAAGTTATACATAGGCAAAATATTTCGCATTAACAGCAGTATTTTGTGTAAAGAAATGAGCTCTGTAAATATTACATAAGCTGAAACACGAGCTAATCGGGCGGAGGGTGTGTTCAATTGAACTCCTTTTTTTATTTACAAAATAAAGCAAATTACTGCATTGAAAGATATGAATATTGTGATTTGGAAACCTCCTTAAAATCAAAGCGCTGAAAGCATGAGTTTGTTGATTGAATTGCGTCTAACGCCACGTTTAACATTATTTCAGTCATATCGCGGAGGCTGGAGCACCTAACAATGGATTCCTGGTATTTCTCACACCAGTACTACCACTAAACCCTTTCACTCCAGCTGCTATCCCAAAATCTACTGTCGATTATGCACAGATCTGCCAATTTGTGCGCTAGGGGACACTCTTCCCGCTTTGGAGGTATTGTAAAGATATATATGTATATACATACATATACATACATGTATATATCATTACAAATTTTTCACCCGATCAAAATGCTTTGAAGGAATCTGATCAAGGCCATCCAAGGATCCTTCCTGTGAATTTTGGTTGAATTTTGTTTAGTATTTTCCTAGAAGGATATTCTTAAAGTAAAACTTGAAGGACGACGGACACCATATCTTGACAAAAGCCCGCTGGCTTTCAGCACGTGGAGCTGGAGAGAGAGAGAGAGAGAGAGAGAGAGAGAGAGAGAGAGAGAGAGAGAGAGAGAGAGAGAGAGAGAGAGAGAGAGAGAGAGAGAGAGAGAGAGAGAGAGAGAGAGAGGGAGAGAGGGAGGGAGGGAGGGAGAGAGAGAGAGAGGGAGAGAGAGAGAAAGGGTGGACGGTCTTTTACCAAGTTAACATTATATGTACAACTCTCAAAAGCGATAAGCAGGCGTTGCTGTTACATGTATATCCTATTGATAGAATTCGGAGGTAAATGTATACACACAAAATTCGAGCACGACCAAATTGTTTGCAGACAGTGCGAATATGATCCTATGAATGTTTAACAAAACATTCAAATCGTGCGTAAAACCTACAGTTTCGCTTATCAGCTATATACAGTAACTTCGCCTAACCGGATCGTTTTAGTACTGTAACTCTAGAATAAGTAGAGTCCAATATAATATATCTCCTTTCTGTCTGGTACTTATCAATTTTTGATAATTTTGCAAAATTTAGAACACTCACACGACAGTTATATCTCACATTTGTCCTTCTTGCCTCAATCGATGGTATTAAGTAATACTCACCTCCGTGTAATTCGGTCCGATCTACTTTCAAAGTGGCAGAATATTGCGTTATTGCGTTAGATGTTTTTACAATTTTCACATTAAACTCTGTGTGGGTTGAAATTTTACCTCGGTAACTGTTACGCAATCTCAGGCGTAAAAAATATGTTAGAAATACTTTTAACCCTTTTTTCAAGGTGGGCGGGGTAAGAATATATACGGAAATTTTCACTTAATTGAATGGAAAAGTGCCCTGATCTTTGGCACGTGGAAAGATAAGGTTATGGCTTAAGTAATATTTGAAATTAAGAAAAATCATCGGGCGACATTTCAGAAATAAAATTTCTGAAATTCAATAAATTTGTTGCATTCTTTAATTTTGATAAATCACTATTCAATTGTGTTTGTTAGTAAACCTGTGTAAATTATAAATTACGACAAGTAACGTCATTCAACTCAATTTTCACGGCTTAACGTTGAAAATAACGTAAACCCCATACACACGTTTTCACTGAAAGAAGCGTATACCAGTCAAGGGCAGATAATCTGACCCAAAATCTAGATGGAAAGGTAAGCTACGAATTGTCAACAATTATGCGACATGTTATTCCGCAATATATGTTGAACTGAAAGACAAGAGGCTCATGAGAGCCTGAGACGTTCTCCTGTGTATCAAGTTTTCCGTTGAAGTAATCTGATATTAAAGGAAGTTAATTGCTGAAAGAAGAATGCATAAAATGAAAAAAGGACTTTATCTCCTTTATTATTTTCAGGAACATAACTTTAAGGCCCTTTCCCCGTGTTTTATGGCGGATCTACTCCATTTCCAAAAGGAAGTTTCCTTATGTCCCTAAAATCATCCTGTGAATTTTTTTCCATAAAATTCGATAATATTTGTTGACTTTATCACATAAACAGGATTGTTTTGAGTGAAAATCCATAAGGCACCCTTTCTGTGTTTTCTAATGGATCCACATCATTTCCGAAAGGAATTTTCCTTACGGCCCTACAATAGACCTGTGAAATTTTAAAGACAATCTGATAATAATTGTGAACTTCAACACATTAACATTAATGTTTTGAATAAACTGTAAGACCCCCTTTCCTGTGTTTCCAATGCCACAATTATTCCGTGCATCTTTGAAGAGATTTCGATAAGAACTGTGGACTTTATTGTGTTAACGAAGATATTTCAATCATGTTCTAATATAGCCTCCTTTTACCGTTATACTTTGTTGTTGGTTCTGTGAAAGTTTAAAGTGAGTCCAATAAAATATCAGGACTTCGTCATATTAACTAGAATATTTAAAAAAAAAATAAAGATAAAAAAGAAATGAATATAATCATATGGCCCCTTTTTACATAATACTTGACGGATTGCACCCTAATTTTTCATAGCGCCCCTTTTTCTGTGATACTTGACGGATCAGTTCCACTGTTAAAATCAACAATCGTAATGATGGTAAAATCAATCTGTGTAATCTGTGGACTTTGTTTTTTTAATAAGGAGTTTTTAAAGAAATGTTCATAGGGCCCCTTTTCCATTGATACTTTACAGAACAATCCAAATTTCCCGTGATACTTTACTGAACAAACCGAGTTTTTCATAGGGCTACTTTTCATGTGATACTTGCTGTATCAGTTCCACTGTCACAATCAACAATCATGATGATGGTACAATCAACTTGTGTAATAAGTGGAATTTATTGTGTTAATGAGGGTTTTATTGTGATTTTTCATAGGGCCCTTTTTCCCATGATACTTCACAGAACAAACCAAATTTTAACCGGAACAATACTTATGAAGGTACAATAATTCTGTAAAAGTTTAAAGAGAATCAATGAAAACAGTGGACTGGTTTTTATGTCAAGACTTTTTTGTAATAAAATTTTATAATTTCCCTTTTTCCGTGAAACTAAATAAACCAGACCTAATGTTCAAAGGACTAACTGTAATTATACAAAATTTGAAGAAAGCGATAAATATTGAGGACTTTACAGTGAAAATGACATTTTTTAAATGAAAATACCTAATTTATGAAAGAACGGTCCAAATGATTGTACAATCATTCTATTAAAGTTTTGAAGACTGAGGACATTCTTGTTTTAATGAGGATTTGGTAATAATTTTTCATACAGCCCCTTTTCCTGTGATATTAGACAGACCAGACACAATTTCAAAATCCAAATGATGGTACAAACATTCTATCTATCTATATATACTGCCCAACTCCCCTTTCGGGTATTACTGACATTCTGTGAGAGTTTGAACAGAATCTGATGAAAACTTTAGACTTCATTATGTAACTAAAGATTTTTAGCTAGCAAAGCGTCCGCTTTGATAGCTTAAGGTTACAGACAAAATTTTGAGGTATTCTCAGAGTTTAATTAGTGAAGAACGCCTATGGAGGCTTAAAACTTAATTCATTGAATGCATACGCCATAAAAAGTAGTTCCTATGTATTTGAGGAATATTGCCAATTCTGCCTGCAAGTTCATCTCCCAGGTATTATTAGCTACCCTGAGCACATCGTGCTCAAAATGAATCTGATCAGAGTCTTCAAAAAAAAAAAAAAAAAAAAAAAAATGCAGACGACAATTTCAAATTATTGAAAATTCTAAAATATTTATCTCTCTGGGTAGAAAACAATGTAGAAAACAATCAATTTCTTCATTTTCCACATAGTTTTCCAGAACTATTCTCTTTGGAGGGGGGGTAAAAAGGGGGGATTGTGTGGGAATTAGTTAATGCCTTGGTTCCTTTAACCTCGTTTATTTATCATGATAATCTTTGACTATTATAAGACTACTATCTGACCGATTATAACTATGGACTCGTATAGTGTTAGCGTATATTTTTCAATTAAATTCTAATTGGTCCATTTTCCCATGTTTCTTGACGGATCAGACCCGAATTCGAAAGAAACGATCTTTATGGTACAATCATTCTGTCAAAGTTTGAAGTGAATCGTATAAAACTGTGGACTCTAGTGAGTTAACAATAATTTTTATAGGATTTTTAACCAATATTTTATAAGGTCCCTTTTCCGTGTTCATTGACGGATCTGACCTAATTTTGAAAGAAACGATCCTTGTGATGGCACAATCATTCTGTGAACGTTTGAAGAGAATCCGATGAAAGCTGTAGACTCTAGAGTATTAAAGATGATTTTTTACGGATTTCATAATCAAATTTTCACAAGGCCCTTTTTCCGTGTTTCTTACGAATATGATCCAATTTCGAAAGGAGTGATCGAACAATCAATCTGAGAAAGTTTGAAAAGAATCCGATGAAAATTGTGGACTCTGGGGTGGTAACGAGGATTTGAAAATAAATTTAAATTAAGCTCCTTTTCCCGTGATACTTGTTGGATCGAACTTAATTTCGAAAAGAAATATCCTTATAGTGGAACAATCAAGAATCCGATCAAAACTGTTGACTCTAGAGCGTTAACAAGGAAAAGTTGGCTAAATATGGTCTTAGTTCATATGAGAGGCTTCCCAAATATAAACATGATCCGAGTCAACAGACGCTTGCATATATTCATCCGCCGCCGGAACTACTTTTGGTTGAGTTTTATCTCACGTGCATGAATGACCTTTGCACAAGGTCACGTTTGTTGAACATGCAAAGACACGTGGATCGTATAATTGCTAACAGTACGAAAAGTGATTCACATTAATAGCCTAACCCACAATTACATATGCTTTTCTTCGCACTTTTATTTGAAAAAGCTTGGACTTCAATGAAGTTAACTGACGGACTAACGACTTGACGGATACACGGACGCGGACGGGAAACGCCATTTCTAAAACTCTTCTTGCCTTTGGCTAGTAGAGTTTAAAGCCCAAAAAATTAATGATCGAAAAATATTGGGCCTGTGATGCACTAGTGATATTAATGTTTCACATTTCGTTACGTCAGAATTATGATCTTTCGAAGAATATTTTTGGCTCTGCTTATAGTGGATATCGTACAATTATTGATTATACTAATTTGCTTTTGTTATTTTTCATTTTCCAAAATAGTAGTTATATATCAAAGGTGAATAATTGCATTTTTTCAAAACCTAAAGTTAGTGTTCGGGTGTGCTATACTAGTGATAGAATTCGTGATTTTCAAAGGTAGACATAAAAATAAGTTTGTAAGTTCCAAATCTTAATCACCCTTTCATATTCGTATATGAATGAAATGTGATATTTTTGTTACATTTAGCTCGACTGGGCGAAAGGTCAACTGGTTTTTGTCTTGGTGATGGTCCATTGTGCGTGCGTCCGTTCATCAGATAAACCGAATCGTCTTCCCAGAAACTACAGGGTGTCTTTCAGCCAAATTTCAGAGGAATATTTCTTTGGTGGCTTATCATTAAATTCTTAGGAATAATCCTTGAGTGACCCTTAGTCAGAATGCTTAATGTATATTTTTTTCGGGGGCTTATATCCATATACGATTATGGTAGAATGGCACCAAATTTCGTACACTTAATTGTTCGGATGTCTTCTAAAAATCGTTAAGATTTAAGTAAAAATTAACAAGAGAATAGTTTGGACCCTTAATCAAATCTTGTCCAAGAAGAGCAAACATTCTTACACAGCTTAAAAGTTTTTACGCAGGAAAAGTAACACCTGCATTGCAAAGTAAATTTTCCAAAGTAATTCTTTCAGATTTAAACTAGTGACCTAGTATTATACCTAATGTTATCAAATATGAAACTTGACTTTTAAATTGAAACAAACATTCTGACCAAATATTTATGTAAATTGAGCGCAAAATGAGGCACTCAGAGTGTAAACAAAGTATTTTTAACCCGATGTGACCAAAATTTGAACTCCTCCGAAAGACCACATAGAAATATTTCTTACCAAATATAAAGTTACATAAGCAAAAATATGGCCTCTAGATGGCAAATAAGGCATTTCTAAGATTTGCCCTTTCGACCTAGTTTTTGACCAAATGTAAAACTTCACTGAGAAATCATGGAAACAAACATTCTGACCAAATATCAAAACCTTGGAGCCGAAAATTTGGCCTCTAGAGTGCATACAAAGCATTATTTAGATAAAAAAAAACTAGTGACCTGGTTTTGTGAATGTGAACAAAATTTGAACTTTGACAAAAAACCAAGGGGACAATAATTCTGTCAAAATTTGAAGACATTTTGGGAAATGTGGCCTCTAGAGTGCAAACAAAATATTTCTATGATTTGATCTCGTGACCTAGTTTTTACCAAATCTGTACCAAGTTCAAAATTTGCCAAGAAACCATGGAGATAATAATTCTGACAAATTTGAAAGCATTTGGGGGGGGGGGGATAATGTAGCCTCTAAGGTGCAAACAAAATATGTCCATGATTTGACTTCGTGGCCTGTTTTTTTACCGAATGTGTACCAAGCTCAAACTTTGCCAAGAAACCACGGAAGCAGACATACACATATATCAAATCATTTGAGCTAAAATTTGCCCTCTACTGTGCAAACAAGGAATCTTAGAGTTGACCTTGTGGCCTAGTTTTTGACCACATATGTACCAAATTCGAATTTCGCCGAGAGACAAATAGGAAAACATTCTCACAAATTTGAAGAAGTTTGAACTAAAAATATGGCCTCTATTGTGCAAACAAGATGTTGTCAGACGACAGACAACGAGCACAGCATGATCACAATAGCTCACCTTGTGCACGCTGTGCTCAGGTAAGCTAAAACAGGGTTAAATGAAAAATATTGGTTTTATGGGCAGAGTGACAATCTTAAATCAAAGATGATGATCGAATTTCGTAACAACTACGATTTTTGTCGAGCCCGCTTGCGGTTAGTGAGACATAGTTGTCACAATTTCTCTGCCTTGCAAGTGCGTGCGTTAGTGCGTGCGTTAGTCCGTCCGTCCGGTCCAGTCCGTCCGGTCCACAACCTCTACATTTATGGATGATTCGAAAATAACTTGATGAGTGCTAGTGTCAAGCAAAACGTTTGTTGTGAAACCTCCAAGGTCAATGTCAAAGTTGAAAGTCAAACAACAAAATTGACCTTGTCCGGTGCATAACTTCTACATTTATGAGTGGATTTGAAAATTACGTGGTATAGTTGTTTTTCTTGTTGAGTGCTAGTGTCACGCGAAACGTTTGTTGTGCTACCTCGAAGGTCAAGGTCACTGTTGAAGGTAAAACAAGAGAGTCGTCTTGTCCGGAGCATATCTTCTATATTTATGAATTATTTGAAAATAACATGATACAGCTGTTCTTTTTGATGAGTGCTAGTGTCATGAGAAACGTTTGTTGTGATACATACAAGGCCAAGGACAAAGATGAAGGTCAAACAATAAAAATGACCTTGTCCGGAGCACACTTTTTACAATAAAGATGGATTTGAAAATAACTTGGAACAGTAATTCTTCTTAATGAGAGTTAGTGTCATACGAAACGTTTGTATCTCAAATTATGCTTCAATAAAGCATCTTCAGTTAATGAAAAACATTTGTGCCCGATTGTTCTGAAATCCATCAGTAAATGTTAGATCCATGCAACTTTTTTTAAAAATCTATTTAATAATGTGTGAGATATGTTTTCGGATATGCTCTAAATCATTATTCGAGCTTGACATGCGTTCTTGTAGCAATCTGGAAATTAATTTCAAATGACACATCTGCTTATCATGAGCTCATCAGTTAGAAGAATTATTTTAAAATCCACCCATTGAGACAACAGTTTTGCTCCAGATACACCCAGTTAAAATATTTGAACCGAGACCTTGAAGGTACCAAAAATCTATTTCAAGTTACACAATTACAAATGGTGGAGAACAATTGAACCTCATTATTTTGAAACCAATTCATAGATATAGGATCTATGCTCCGAATAAACTCAGTTTAAACATTTGGCCTTGAACTTGGACCTTTGAGCCATCGAAAAAGCCTCTTTCATGTGGCACATCATGATGGATAATAATTATTCCAAGTTATTTTTGAAATTCACCCATAAATGTAACCGCAGTGCTCATGACATATTCAGATAGACGCACGAACTAACGCACCCAAACCAACTTGTCATACTGACATATATGTATCAACACCCTGTTATACCACCTCATTGTCTATAGCGCAACATATACTTTAATGATATTAGAGGATTGAATCATCCACAGTTTTATAATCTGCAGAAAAATTATACTTTTAGTCTGGTAATGTACAAAACTTTATCATTCTTTTATTTTTATACTTCAGTGGATTAATCTTAAATATTCCCGTTCGCGGAGTACGAGTTGACTCCAGACAACAATGATTAAATGTTGTATAACTGTTACGCACACATACACACACACAAACACGCACACATACACTAATTGTTTTTACTGTACTATATTTTCTTTGTATCTATTTTCATTCCGTTTGTATATCTGGTGTTTTTAACTATACCCTTACAATAAACATATAAATATATCATTTCAGCAAGCATTTAACCTTTTTACAATGAAAAACAGGAGCACACATAAAAACATTAAGATAAGTCTAGAAATATACCCTTTAAAATTTGATAAGCACCATGTTTAATATTGTGATTATTTCCTAGTTTGGATTAGAAACTTCGAATATTTGCTGTAAATTTGAAAGTATGTTTTCAACTACCACTTTATGCCAAATATCAACATTGATATTGATAAACCTTTGAATCAGCTACCTTGATTTGGCATGGGCAATGATTCGGGATGGCATAGAATGGAGGTCAAATAAGGCGACTTGAAGATAATATATGCTTTGGTTTCACTGTCGTATATCGTGTTTGATTGCTATTCTTATGAATTACGCTTCAAGGTCGCATTCTCAAACGGATAACCCCCTTTAAACTATTTCATTTTAAGTCGTACCTGTTGCAGCTCGGGAACGGTGGTCATTTACACCGGGTAGACAGATATAACAGTCGGTAGCATGTCTCAGACTGAATTAAGGTCTGTGTACATATTTGGTCATTCCATTCTCTTTAAAGTTACAGTCTGCTGATATTCGTCGAAGACCCCGTGCTCTATGCGGAAGGACAATGCTGTCCATCAAAATTTTATTAGTTCCTTTTCCACCGACGTAGATAATAGATAATAACCTATACCTGTAAGAGCTTGTTGCTTCAGACTCACCCTGGACTTTATACTTATCTCTGACCACCTACCTAATTACAGATGCGCTAAGGACACGTCTTGGAAGATCTAAATACCTTTTAACCCTTTCCTGTTTTAGGAAATTTTAGACTAGTCCAAATTGAAAGAGGTTACAGACGACAATGAAAACTGGATGCTATTTGAAATGAAACCATCCCATGTGGTAGAAAATATTGCGGAAAAAGGAGAAATTGCTTGTTACAAGCAATTTCTTCTTTTTCCACAATATATTCTCGAGTATTAAATCACAGGAATGTAAAATCCCGTATTTGAACGGGAAAGGGTTAAACTCAATTAATGAAGCTCACACAAATTCGTTAGTGAATAGAAATGGGTCCCGGTCATTCAGCGTTCATATGACGTGAGATTTGTATCAACGGAGTGCGGTTTTGTGATCGTCTTGCCGTCATGCTGTATGAAGGCAGTCGCCGGTTACTTTCGTAGATATTCCTGCGTGAGTGGCATTTTGCGATTGATAAAGCTCGAGATGGGCCAATAACGGACTGTTTCGAACAAACCACACCCCTTGATTATAATAAAATTACTTGGAAAAGGCTGGGGATTTATCATCTGACGGTCCAGTCTGGCCAGCTATTATTCCAAAGCTGCAGCAGGTTCAACAGGACCAGCCAGTCCGATGAAGCATACATGTGAGTGCTTGTTAGACACAAGACAAGGCGATCCCGGGTAGCTATACATTAAGTTAACACAACATGCCATACGACAGCGAAATTAAATGGCCCGTGTTTATTCTTTGAAGAAATGTTGTTTGTATTCTATCCTGTTTTATCCCAAATTATTTTTCTTATGAAGTTTAAACCGCGATTCCGTTTTAACAGTTCGTCAACTCATGCGTTTTGGGACAAGAGGCTGATATTAAATGAACGATAAGTGGTTTGTTAGGTCCTTCGTGGCATCATCTTTTCGTACCAAGGTTGGCAAACGTTCTACTTCTCTAACTATATTAGAGAAAAAGATGATCTCGATATCCCTTCACTCGTGAAGATGGCATTGCTTGTGTGAGGAAATAAACTATTGACACGAACGAAAAAAATCAACCCTGGTGTTGATTTAAACTCGGAAATAGGTTCTAGTAGCAGCTTCAGAGCTAAAGTAAATTGAATAGCACCGGGGCTTCCATAAGCTGGGAAAATGTGACTTACATCTGTCGAGGTATCTTCGGATTAATGTTAACGAGCCGAACTATAAATTTAGCATAAACATCAGGATATCAATAAAACCAGTCACTATAATGTATTATACAATGATTATTTATTCATTCATAATTTCATTTGATCATACAATTTATCTCCATGCTTCATATGAATACCTTCTATACAGTAATTGTTAAACTGCAGTACAAGCGATAGTTTTCGTCATCTTCAAACATGTACGAAAAGAAAAACAAGAGGACCATGATGGTCCTAAATTGCTCCCCTGAGTATGATTGTTCATATGATATAAACAAAATGGCAAAGCCCTCTGTCTAATTATTTTGGAGAAGATGTTTACAGATTTCTCTTTTGATCCTAGGTATATTGATGATCCCACCATATAGCACTAATTTCCTGAATATGGTAATGCTTTGAAGTATAGAAATCAATACATACCAAGTATAAAAGCTGTAAGCCTAATGGTTTAGGAGAAGGAGGTTTTCATATATATCATTATTTATTCCTAACTAAAATAAGGGATTGCACAGAAGAGGGCTAATTTTTTAAGTAATTTGGTAGAGGGTCAATGGCTGATGATATGTACCAAATATCAAAGCTCTAGGCTTTATGGTTTGGGAGAAGAAGATTTTCAAAGATTTCCTTCTTTATTCCTTTGTAAAATCAGGAATCGCACAAAAAAGGGTTAATTTTCAGATTATGATAATTCTTGGAAGTATTTTGGTAGACGGTCAATACATTATGATATGTACAAAATATCAAAGCTCTAGGCCTTATGGTTTGGGAGAAGAAGATTTTTAAAGTTTTTCTTCTTTAATTCTATGTAAAATCAGGGATCGCCAAGAAGAGGGCTAATTTTCAGAATACGATAATTCTTTGAAGTATTTGGTAGAGGGTCAATAGATGATGATTTGTACTATATGTAAAATCATGGATCATTAAGAAAAGGGCTAATTTTCAGAATACGGTAATTCTTTGAATAATTTTGGTAGACGGTCAATATGTTATGATATGTACAAAATATCAAAGCTCTAGGCCTTATGGTTTAGGAGTAGAAGATTTTTAAAGTTTTCCTTCTTTCTTTCTATGTAAAATCAGGGATCGCCCAGAAGGGGGCTAATTTTCAGAATACGGTAATTCTTTGAAGTATTTTGGTTGAGGGTCAATAGATAATGATTTGTACAAAATATCAAAGCTCTAGGCCTTATGGTTTGGGAGAAGAAGATTTTTAAAGATTTCCTTATTTATTTCTATGTAAAATCAGGGATTGCCAAGAAGAGGGCTAATTTTCAGAATATGGTAATTCTTTGAAGTATTTTGGAAGAGGGTCAATAGATGCTGATTTGTACTATATGTAAAATCATGGATCATTAAGAAAAGGGCTAATTTCAGAATACGGTAATTCTTTGAATAATTTTGGTAGACGGTCAATATGTTATGATATGTACAAAATATCAAAGCTCTAGGCCTTATGGTTTGGGAGTAGAAGATTTTTAAAGTTTTCCTTCTTTCTTTCTATGTAAAATCAGGGATCGCCCAGAAGAGGGCTAATTTTCAGAATACGGTAATTCTTTGAAGTATTTTGGTGGACGGTCAATAGATAATGATTTGTACAAAACATCAAAGCTCTAGGCCTTATGGTTTGGGAGAAGAAGATTTTTAAAGATTTCCTTCTTTATTTCTATGTAAAATCAGGGATTGCCAAGAAGAGGGCTAATTTTCAGAATATGGTAATTCTTTGAAGTATTTTGGAAGAGGGTCAATAGATGATGATTTGTACCAAATATCAAAGCTCTAGGCCTTATGGTTTTGGAGTAGAAGATTTTTAAAGACTTCCTTCTTTATTTCTATGTAATCAGAGATCACACAGAAAAGGGCTAATTTCAGAATATGGTAATTCTTTGAAGTATTTTGGTAGAGGGTCAATAGATGATAATGTATACCAAATATCAAAGCTCTAGGCCTTATGGTTTGGGAGAAGAAGATTTTTAAAGATTTCCTTCTTTCTTTCTATGTAAAATCAGGGATCGCCCAGAAAAGGGCTAATTTTCAGAATACAGTAATTCTTTGAAGTATTTTGGTACAGGGTCAATAGATGATGATTTGACAAATATCAAAGCTTTAGGCCTTATGGTTTGGGAGAAGATTTTAAAAGATTTCCTTCCTTATTTCTATGTAAAATCAGGGATCACAAAGAAAAGGGCTAAGATTCAGAATACGGTAATTCTTTGAAGTATTTTGGTAAAGGGTCAATAGATGATGATTTGTACCAAATATCAAAGCTCTAGGCTTTATGGTTTGGGAGAAGATTTTAAAAGATTTCCTTCTTTATTTCTATGTAAATCAGGGATCACAAAGAAAAGGGCTAAGATTCAGAATACGGTAATTCTTTGAAGTATTTTGGTAGACGGTCAATATATTATGATATGTACAAAAATCAAAGCTCTAGGCCTTATGGTTTGGGAGAAGAAGATTTTAAATGATTTCCTTCTTTATTTCTATGTAAAATCAGGGATTGCCAAGAAGAGGGCTAATTTTCAGAATATGGTAATTCTTTGAAGTATTTTGGAAGAGGGTCAATATGTTATGATTTGTACCAAGTATCAAAGCTCTAGGCCTTATGGTTTTGGAGTAGAAGATTTTTAAAATTTCCTTCTTTATTTCAATGTAAAATCAGGGATCACAAAGAAAAGGGCTGATTTCAGATTATGGTAATTCTTTGAAGTATTTTGGTAGAGGGTCAATATATGATGATGTATACCAAATATCAAAGCTCTAGGCCTTATGGTTTGGGAGAAGAAGATTTTTGAAGATTTCCTTCTTTATTTCTTTGTAAAATCAGGGATCGCCCAGAATAGGGCTAATTTTCAGAATACGGTAATTCTTTGAAGTATTTTGGTACAGGGTCAATAGATGATGATATATACCAAATATCAAAGCTCTAGGCCTTACCGTTTGTGAGTAGAAGATTTTTAAAGTTTTTTCACTCCGTTGCCATGGCAACCAGAGTTCTTCATGGATATCAATTCTTTGATGTATTTTGAAAGAGCATGACCTAAGGATCATTTCTGTGAAGTTTTGTTGAAATTCCATGGTTAGTTTAGGAGGAGAAGATTTTTTTGTAATTGTGAACGGACCTGCGGACTGACGGACGGACGGACGATGACCGATCACAATAGCTCCCTCAGAGCACTTCGTGCTCAGGGGAGCTACAACAACAACAACAACAACAACAACAACAAAAAAAAACGTTCGTGAATGAACAAATCTGCAGGTTCTGTACATAACTTGTTATTGCGTTTATTCAATGATTGTTTGAACTATAAACTGCATCTTTTTTATTACATCAGAGGTGACGAAATATCGTCGATTGGTATGTTATCAAAAAGGTACCGATAAATCTTGAAATAAGACAAGCTTGAAAATCAACAGAATGCTCGTATTAAAGGCATAATATTATTTCATATTGTAAATCAAACGTTTCTTTAGATTATTACACATAAAAGAAATGTTTTCACACACACACACAAAAAAAACAAAACAACACAACAACAACAACAACAAAAAATAAAAACAACAACAAAACCACATCCTTGAAAACTGTAAAGGTCTTTCTGACCATGTAGACCACGCATCTAAAACACAGTAATAATTAAAAGCACTTAAAGTACTGAAGTGACAAGCTTTTTTTGTGTGTGTTAATCTTGATTTTACTATGAATTTATGAATTAACCAAACCAAGATTAACATAATCTCACAAGAAGATAAAATATATATATGATTTCCCCCAACTATTTATTATTGTAGTTGTTTGTTGTTGTTTAAGGTAGTGCTCGAGTAGAGTCAGAATATCTTACATAACATTAAAAACGCTGAAGAGGAGATGCTACGTTTTCTTGTGTAACAAAAGAAGATTTTTTATTCTGTACGGAAAGTACTGTTGGAGAGCGAATTTGACTATAGTGGTTTCTAGCTCACTAAAGATTTTCTCCGACGATGAGTATCAATAATTTTTTCTTTGATTATATACAGCGCTGTCTAAGAATTTGGTAAGATTTTTTCTACCCAGAAAGAGGATTTTAAAATTTCATGAACCTGTTGTCTGCGTATGCGTTTATATAATAATAATAAAATCTTTATTTAAAGAAGGTAGCTCACTAAGCTATCATCATTTGAAACAGTACAATGAAGAACTTATTTACATTTTTGTTTGTTTGAATGGGGTTTTACGTCGCTTTCAACAATCTTACAGTTATATAGCGGTGGCTGGAGCACCTAACAATGGCTTAATTACAATGAGGCCCTCTGCAAAAAATAAGTTATGATGAGCAAGAGTTTATGATTACCATCATAACCTTACAATTAATTATTCTAATTGAAAAACAATACAAATGGTGATGATTATGAATATGGTCATAATGCAATTATCTAGTAGTGTCAAGATATGAGAAAGGCTTAAAAAATGGTATTTCAGAGATTCTGTTGCTAAACCTAAAAGGGACCCAGGTACTAAATAAATTCTCAAGTTGAAAAGGCATGTTTATTATGCCGTATTGGTCTAGACGGTTAGAAATTGGTTATTGAAGCTGATCTATATGTTCCGTTAGTAGATCCAACCATAGTACATCACCTTGCATAGTATCAACAATACTATGTATCGAATCCGAAAAATGACGCTGAAGCAGGTATATGATCAGACCAATGATCCAATGCATGACAGAATGAATTGAGATCGTTGTAACAGAAAACGCTTAGGATGCACGCGTTGTCTTGAAATGATAAACGTAAAGTCTCACTTCACGATCCGCATATGCATATATGTAAAAAAATCTATTTAAACTTAAGATTTGCTATTTCTCATTTAAACGACAAGTTCAAATGCTAATCAATGAATTTAAATACCAATCTTTTCTTTGATTACTTAGAAGCGCAAAGATTTTTTTATAAAAATGAAGTCATCGTTCTTTTTATCTCACGGGGCTTTGCGAGTAAAAATAATTGAATTGAAGTAGTTTGTTAAGGGGTGGAGGTCTATTTTCTGACCAACTATACTGTCCTACTGTAAGGCACGACAACATTCCTAGTGTAAACCATTTTTATGATGCCTTTTAATCGCAGAAGAGTCCTATATATGGAATAAGATATAAAATTTAATATTGTTATTGCGCAAGTGTTGCGCGGTCGACACCTGAAGCCAGTCATGATAACTATAGTAACCAAACTCTAGAGAGCATGACATTAAACATCAAACCATAATTGAGATAATTACCAATAAAACTATACAAACCCATTTCTATAAAACATAAAAAATCAAAAATATAAACATATTCCAACATAAATCCCCAGTATTAAATACTTAAATATCTATTTAAATATCAAATATAAACAACTAACATAAAACAAAACAATTTGTAAAATGCAATTCATACTTTAGAACCAGGGCGGGTAAAGAAGTATGTGCTATATGATATTCTTAGAATATGAAATATTAAGTACTGTAAGTGGCAAAAAATGATATTCTCATCCAGTCTGTCGATTCATACGCTCAAGCCATCAAATGAAAGAAAAAAACAAGAGTACCACGTGTTGAGGTCAGACACTCCGCTTTGGAGTGGTGGGTAGGGAAAAAAAGGAAAACATGGACTACATTTATTTTACAAATAAATAAAAAGTTATCCCTTTTGATACTCCTGTCCTTCGTATAATGTTCCTTTTGACCCTCTTTATTATTTGATAAAAAAACTTTTAAATATAGACTTGCAGAGCTTTACCATTTGGTTAAATAATAAATTTTACCCTTTGTCGTTACGTATTTAGGAATGGCTATAGGTGTAAGGTCGCGGTTTATTAATTCAGAAGTTGCAGGTTTAAATCTGCTCAGATCCCCTTTTCTTCCTTTTTCTCTTTTTATACAAAGTCTAAAAGGACATTTTGATTTCTTAATTCAAAATGGCCGTGCCGAAGCCCCAGAATTTGATTAAGTAAAATTTCGTAATTTGCTAAGGAAAACTAACGAGTGTTTTTATTTGAAATATCTCGCGAAGAAAATTCCAAAAAGTGCAGATAACTCTGGTTTTAAATATAAAAAGAAAGCTTTACATTTCTATCACCCCCTCATTTGGTTATGCTATTGTTATAAGAGAAAATATATCTACAACGACGTTAAAATGCAAAGATTGATTGATTGAATGGGGTTTAACGCCACGTTTAACAGTATTTCAGTCATATCGCGGCGGCTGGAGCACCTAATGGATTCCTGGTATTTCTCACACCAGAACTACCACTACATCCTTTCCTAGCCTCCAGCTGCTATGCCACTTAGGTTTACGATTATCCACCAATTGGTTAGAGACAAATGACATACAAAAGATAAATGTTTTTTTTAAAGAATTGAACGAACAACAGCTCCATATTATTTTACCATAGTGCTTATCTAAAAACATATAACTCGGACGAAGAAAGGAGTCATATCACTTAAATTTTTACCGCTCTTCTACAGAAACATTACCTCGGATTGCAAGCATACCTTGTAAATCCAGCTTATTAAAGCTGTATTTGCAAGGTTTTGGCCGCTCACTGTCGATTACATCTTGAATTATCTTGTAAAAAAAGAATGACAATTACCAAAACAAAGTAATAGTGACAGTAAAAAGAGAGATAGAAAAAAAAAAAACAGAAAAAATAAATAATCAAATCTTCCATTATATTTTTGCTAGAAATTTGAAGAAGAAAAACCCCAATAAGTTCAAAAATAAATATATACGTGTGCATGTTGCTTCGAACTCGAGTCCACATATCTTGCCTATTCAAAGATAGACCACTGCGCTACACTCCGCATCGGTAGCACCATTTAAATTGAGGGTAAAATCCGATTGATGACCTCTCGGAGATCATCGACAAATTACGTAAAATAATGACTTGACAGGTTAAACATGTTTTATAGGCTTCAGATCAATACATCTAATTACATGTCAAATGTTGTATACGATGACCAAAACAGCCTAACTAAATATTTTTTGAAGAAAGTGAGTGTTTGGCGCTCAAGCAACTTTTAACAATTTTATCAATATGATTATTTAGGTGCAGTTCGTTAAAGTGTATTTCTCTTTACTGAGTTAAGAGCAGGAAACTCTAAACATGAGGCCCATGAGGGCCTGAAACGCTCTACTAGCTATCACGTTTCCCTTAAAGTAACCGCATACAATGATAATAAATTGGACTTTATCCACTTAATTATTTTGAGCAACAACCCTTAAGGCTCCTTTGCCCGTGTTAACAAATGGATCCACCCCATTTCCAATCAGAATTTCCCTTTTGACCCTACAAACATCCTGTGATATTTCAACAAAATCTGATAATAATTGTAGACTTTTATCACATAAACAGCATTGTGTTGAGTGAAAATCCATAGGGCCTCTTTCCTGTGTTTTCTGATGGATCAACTTCATTTCCGAAAAGAACCGTTTTCCATGATAAAAATTGTGGACTTCATAACATAAAAGAGAATGTTTCCAATGCCACAATAATTCAATGCATCTTTGAAGGGAATCCGATAAAAACTGTATTCTCAAATCTTCGTAAGACCCCTTTTTACATGATACATATTATACCCAATCCTCTTGATGGTACAACCATTCTGTGAAAGTTGAAAGTGCATTCGATGAAATATTGGAACTTCATTATGCCAACTAGAATATTTAAATCAAATGTTCATAAGGCCCCTTTAACATGGTACCTATTGTACCTAATTTCTGAAAGAATCATAATTATGAAGGTACAATCATTCTGCGAAAGTTTATGGCGAATTCGGTGAAATCTCAGGACACCATTGAGTAAACTAGAATATCTAAATATTTTTTCATAAGGCCTCTGTTTGTGTGATACTTTACGGATCAGATCTTCTGTCAAAATCAATTGTAATGATGGTATAATAAATCTTGAAATTATGTTGTCTTTATTGTTTTAATGAGGACTTCTTAGTCAATTTTTTACACAGCCCCTTTTCCCATGATACTTTAAAGAACAATCCAAATTTCAAATGAAACAATTCCAAAGAAGGTACTATCGCCACAGTGAAAGTTTAACAGAATAAATGAAAATAGTGGACTGAATTGTATCAAGAACTTTTTGTAATAATATTTTCTTGGGACCCCTTTTCCCGTTAAACTTAACAATTCAGACCCAAATGACAAAGGAATAATCCTAATGATAGTACAATCATTCTAAAAGTTTTAAAAGACATATAAAGAATGAAGACTTTATTATGATAACGACCATTATGTTACAAAATTTTCATAGGCCCCTTTTCATATTTAACTTAAAAGATCAGACCTAATTTAGCTCGGTACGATCCAAATGATGGTACAAATATTCTATTTAAGTTTGAAGAGAATCTGATAAAGACTGACGACTTTCTTGTGTTAATGAGGATTTCTTAATGAAATTTTCCTTTTCGCCGTGATACTTGACAGGTCAGACCCAATTAAGAAAAGAGCGGTCCAAATGTTTCAAACAATCTATGAAAGTTTGAACAGAATGCGATATGTGGACTTGATAGTGTTAACAAGGATTTTATGCTGAAATTCACATACAACCCCTTTCTCGTGAAACTCGGCGGAACTTACCAAATTTTAAGTGGAACAAATCTGAAAATGGTACAAATATCCTGTTTAAGTTTGAAGAAATACGACGAAATCTTTAGACTAAAATATGTTAACGATGATCATTTTTAAATGAAACTATCGAGATTCCCCTTTTACCATGATACTTGACAGATTAGGCAGAAGTATCCTAATAATGTCAAGATCGACAATCGTAATGATAGTAAAATCAATTTGTCTGGGTTTGTGTGAGTGTTTGTGTTCCAAAATCGCTGTTGGGCAAATCTGCATCTTGAATAAGCGGATAAGCTCTAGTTTGGTCTCTCCCTGGACCACATGCCGACGAGTATCGGCGTCTAAGTTCCCAGACAGACTTCCATGTAGAAGTGTTTAGTTGTGATCCTACAGTAAAAGTGGGCGTCGATAGAAATACTTCTGTTCTACATTTATAAAATAATATTTCTAAACGGAATTGTTCGAACATTATAAATAAAGAAAACAAGAGGCCAATGTGGGCCTGAGATGCTCTTCTGGTTATCAAGTTTTCTGTTAAAGAAATCTGATATTTAAGGAAGTTAATTACTCAAAGAAGAATGCATAAACAAGAGGCCCATGAGGGCCTGAGACGCTCTACTGGTTATCAAGTTTTCCGTTAAAGAAATCTGATATTTTAGGAAGTTAATTGCTCAAAGAAGAATGCATAAAGAAAAAAAAGCGATTTATCCCCTTTATCATTTTAAGCAACAATCCTCAAGGCCCCTTTTCCCATGTTTCATGACGGATCCACTCCATTTCCAATAGAAAGTTACCTTATGACCCTACAATCATTCTGTGAATATTTCATCAGAATCTGACAATAATTGTGGACTTTATCACACAAACAGGATTGTTTTAAATGAAAATCAATAAGGCCCCTTTTCCTGTGTTTTCTGATGGATCAATTTCATTCCCAAAGGAACTTTCCTTACAACCCGACAATTGTCCTGTGAAATTTAGAAGACAATTTGATAATGATTGTGATCTTCATCACATACACAAGAATGTTTTGAATGATAAGCTGTAAGGCCCCTTTTCCTGTGTTTCGAATGCCACAATTATTCCATGCATTTTTGAAGAGAATCTAATAAAACTGTTGACTTTATTGTGTTAACAAAGATATTAAATTCAAGTTCTCATAAGGCCCCTTTTCCCATGATATTTTACTGTTGGTTTTATCATTCTGTGAAAGTTAAAAGTGAATCCGATGAAATATTGGGAATTCATTATGTTTACTAGAATACTTAAAAAAATCATATGGCCCCTTTTTACATGATACTTGATGGATTGTTTCCAGTTCTGAAAAGAACCATTTAAGTATTTGTACAATCATTCTGTGAAATTTTGAAGTGAATCCAGTGAAATCAAGGGACATCATTGTGTTAACCAGAATATTTAAGAGAGTTTTCATTAGGCCCCTTTTTATGTGACACTTGCCATAGTCAGATCCACTGTCAAAATCAACAATTGGAATGATAGTACAATCAATCTGTTTAATCTGTGGAATTTGTGGAATTTATTGTGTTAATGAGTTTATAGTGAAATCTTCATAGGACCCCTTTTCTCATGATACTTTACAGAACAAACCAAATTTCAAAAGGAACAATTCTAATGAAGGTACAATCATTCTGTAAAAGTTAAAGAGAATCAATGAAAACAGTGGACTGAATTGAGTCAAGAATTTTTGTTATAAAATTTTCATAAGGCCACTTTTTCCGTGAAACTTAACAAATCAGACCCAAAGTACAAAGGAACAATCCTAATGATAGTTTGAAGAAAATGATAAAGACTGAGGACTTTATTTAAATAATGATGTTTTGTAATAAAATTTTTATAAGGTCCCTTTTATTGTGTCACTTAATCAATCAGACCTAATTTACAAAGGAACAATCCAAATGATGGTACAATCATTCTGTTAAAGTTTGAAGAGATTCTGATAAAGACTGAGGACATTCTTGTGTTTATGAGGATTTGGTAAAAAATCTTCATACAGCCCCTTTTCCTATGATACTAGACAGATAAGGCCCAATTTGGAAAGAAACAATCCTAATGATGGTACAAACATTCTGTGAAAGTTTGAACAGAATACGATGAAAACTGCAAACTTTATCTTGGTGTTAAGATCTTAAAATAAAATTTTCATTAGGCCTGTGATACTTGAAGGATCAGGTCTCATGTCAGCATCAACAATCGTGATTATTGCACAATGATTCTGTGAAGGTTTGAAGACAATCCAATGAAAGCTCTGGACTTGGTTACAAGGATTATAGATAAAACGCTCAAAAGGCCTCTTTTCCCATGATACTAGACAGATCACGCCTAATTTGAAAAGAAAGAATCCTCATGATGGAACAATCATTTTGTGAAAGTTTAAACAGAATATGATGAAAACTGTTGACTTTATTGTGGTACAATGATTTTAAAATTAAATTTCATAATGCTCCTTTTCCTGTGATACTTGACGGATCAGGTCTAATGCAAACATCAACAATCATTATTATTGTACAATTATTCTGTGAATGTTTGAAGAAAATCCGATGAAAGCTCTGGACTTGGTAACAAGGATTTATAAATGAAATTTTCATAAGGCCCCTTTTCCTGTGCTTCTTGACAGTTCAAACCCTGTTATGAAAAGAATGATAGTTATGACCTTCCAATCATTCTGTGAAAGTTTCAACAAAATCTGATCAAAGCTGTGGGCTTTATTGAGTTAACAGGGTTTTATTAATTGAATGTTCATATAGCCCCTTTTCCCATGTTACTTGATGGATCTGAACCAATTCCAAAGGGAACTCTTCTTACAAAAGTATAATTATTCTGTTTGAGAATAAAGACAACCCCATGTAATCTGTGGACTTAAAAGCATTAATTAAGATTTTTTAAATTGAATTTTCCTAAGGCCCCTTTTCCTATGTTTCTCAATGGATCAGACCCAATTTGAAAGGAACAATCCTTATGATGGTACAATCATTATGTGAAAGCTTGAAGTCAATCAGGTGAAATCTAGGGCCATTACATGTTAACTAAGATTTTTTTATTAAAATTTTCATAGGGCCCCTTTTCCCATGAAACTTGATGGATCAAACCTACTTCCGACGGGAACAATCCATTTAATGTAATAATCATTCTGGGAATGTTTGAAGAGAATTTGTTGAAAACTATGGACTCTATTGTGTTAATTAGGACTTTTTCAATCCAGATTTTATCGGATCCCTTTTTCCCGTGGTCCTTGACTGATCATACCAAATTTTGAAAGGAACAATTCTTATGATGGTACAATCATTCTGTGAAAGTTTGAAATCAATCAGATGAAAACTGTGGACTCTAGAGTGTTAACAAAGATCTTTGAATTAAATTTTAATAAGGAACCTTTTCATATGTTTCTTGAGGAATCATATCCGATTCCAAAGGTACAATCCTTATGATGGTACAATCATTCTGTGAAAGTTTGAAGAGAATCCGTTGTAAATTGTTGGCTCTAGATTATTAATGAGAATTTTTTATTAAACATTTCATAAGGCTCCCTTTTCCTGTGTTTCTTGAAGGATCATACCAAATTTCAAAAGGAATAATCCTTATGATAGTACAATCATTCTGTCAAAGTTCGAAGCGAATCCGATGAAAACTATTGACTCCAGAGTGTTAACAAGAATTTTTTAATTAAATTTTCATAAGGCCCATTTTCCCCTGTTTCATGACAGATCAGACCCATTTTCGAAAGGAACGATCCTTTTGATTGTACAATCATTCTGAGAAAGTTTGAAGAGAATCCGAAGAAAACTGTGGACTCTTTCGTGTAAACGAGGAAATTTAATGCAGTTTTTACTTGAATTTTCATAAGGCCCCTTTCCCAATGTTTCTTGACGGATCATACCCAATTTCAAATAGAACGATCCTGATGTTGGTACAATCATTCTGTGAAAGTTTGAAGAGAATCCAATGAAAACTGTGGACTCTATCGCGTAAATGAGGATTTTTAATGGAATTTTTATTAAATTTTCAAAGGCCCCCTTTCCCATGTTTCTTGACGGATCATACCCATTTTCGAAAGGAACGATCCTTATGTTGGTACAATCATTCTGTGAAAGTTTGAAGAGAATCTGATGAGAACTGTGGACTCTATCTCGTAAACGAGGATTTTTTAATTAAATTTTCATAAGGCCCATTTCCCGTATTTCTTGACGGATCATACCCATTTTCGAAATGAACGATCCTTATGATGGTACAATCATTCTGAGAAAGTTTGAAGAGAATCCGATGAAAACTGTGGACTTATCGCGTAAACGAGGATTTTTAATTGAATTTAATGAATTTTCATAAACCCCTTTTCCCGTGTTTCTTGACGGATCATACCCATTTTCGAAAGGAACGATCCTTATGTTGGTACAATCATTCAGTGAAAGTTTGAAGAGAATCTGATGAGAACTGTGGACTCTATCGTGAAAACGAGGATTTTTTAATTAAATTTTCATAAGGCCCATTTCCCGTGTTTCTTGACAGATCAGACCCATTTTCGAAAGGAACGATCCTTATGATGGTACAATCATTCTGAGACAGTTTGAAGAGAATCCGATGAAAACTGTGGACTCTATCGCGTAAACGAGGATTTTCAATTGAATTTTTAATTAAATTTTCATAAGGCCCCTTTTCCCGTGTTTCTTGACGGATCATACCCATTTTCGAAAGAAACGATCCTTATGATAGTACAATCATTCTGAGAAAGTTTGAAGAGAATCCAATGAAAACTGTGGACTCTATCGCGTAAATGAGGATTTTTAATGGAATTTTTATTAAATTTTCAAAGGCCCCCTTTCCCATGTTTCTTGACGGATCATACCCATTTTCGAAAGGAACGATCCTTATGTTGGTACAATCATTCTGTGAAAGTTTGAAGAGAATCTGATGAGAACTGTGGACTCTATCTCGTAAACGAGGATTTTTTAATTAAATTTTCATAAGGCCCATTTCCCGTATTTCTTGACGGATCATACCCATTTTCGAAATGAACGATCCTTATGATGGTACAATCATTCTGAGAAAGTTTGAAGAGAATCCGATGAAAACTGTGGACTTATCGCGTAAACGAGGATTTTTAATTGAATTTAATGAATTTTCATAAACCCCTTTTCCCGTGTTTCTTGACGGATCATACCCATTTTCGAAAGGAACGATCCTTATGTTGGTACAATCATTCAGTGAAAGTTTGAAGAGAATCTGATGAGAACTGTGGACTCTATCGTGAAAACGAGGATTTTTTAATTAAATTTTCATAAGGCCCATTTCCCGTGTTTCTTGACAGATCAGACCCATTTTCGAAAGGAACGATCCTTATGATGGTACAATCATTCTGAGACAGTTTGAAGAGAATCCGATGAAAACTGTGGACTCTATCGCGTAAACGAGGATTTTCAATTGAATTTTTAATTAAATTTTCATAAGGCCCCTTTTCCCGTGTTTCTTCACGGATCATACCCATTTTCGAAAGAAACGATCCTTATGATAGTACAATCATTCTGAGAAAGTTTGAAGAGAATCCAATGAAAACTGTGGACTCTATCGCGTAAACGAGGATTTTTAATAGAATGTTTAATAAAGTTTTAATTAGGCCCCTTTTCCCGTGTTTCTTGACGGATCTGACCCAATTTCGAAAGGAACGATCCTTATGATGGTACAATCATTCTGTGAAAGTTTGAAGAGAATCCGATGAAAACTGTGGACTCTACCGCGAAAACAAGGAAAAGTTTAACGGACGGACGACGGACGGACGGTCGGACGCACGGACGCACGGACGCCGGACGGGAAAAAGCCATCGCTATAGCTCTAGTGGGCTTCGGCCAGTAAAGCTAACAATCCTTATGATGGTATAATCATTATGTGAAAGTTTGAAGTCAATAAGGTGAAATCTAGGGCCATTACATGTTAACTAAGATTTTTTTATTAAAATTTTCATAGGGCCCCTTTTCCCATGAAACTTGATGGATCAAACCTACTTCCGAAAGGAAAAATCCATTTAATGTAATAATCATTCTGGGAATGTTTTGAGAGAATTTGTTGAAAACTATGGACTCTTTTGTGTTTATGAGGACTTTTTCAATCCAGTTTTTATCGGGCCCCCTTTTCCCGTGGTCCTTGACTGATCATACCAAATTTTGAAAGGAACAATTCTTATGATGGTACAATCATTCTGTGAAAGTTTGAAATCAATCTGATGAAAACTGTGGACTCTAGAGTGTTAACTAGAATTTTTTAATTAAATTTTCATAAGGCCCCTTTTCCCTTGTATCATGACAGATCAGACCCATTTTCGAACGAAACGATCCTTATGATTGTACAATCATTCTGAGAAAGTTTGAAGAGAATCCGATGAAAACTGTGGACTCTATCGTGTAAACGAGGATTTTAATGGAGTTTTAATTGAATTTTCATAAGGCCCCTTTTCCCATGTTTCTTGACGGATCATACCCATTTTCGAAAGGAACGATCCTTATGTTGGTACAATCATTCTGTGAAAGTTTGAAGAGAATCCGATGAAAACAGTGGATTCTATCGCGTAAACGAGGTTTTTTAATGGAATTTTAATTAAATTTTCATAAGGCCCCTTTTCCCATGTTTCTTGACGGATCAAACCAAATTTCGAAAGGAACGATCCTTATGTTGGTGCAATCATTCTGTGAAAGTTTGAAGAGAATCTAATGAAAACTGTGGACTCTATCGCGTAAACGAGGATTTTTAATTGAATTGTTTATTAAATTTTCATAAGGCCCCTTTTCCCGTGTTTCTTGACGGATCATACCCATTTTCGAAAGGAACGATCCTTATGTTGGTTCAATCATTCTGTAAAAGTTTGAAGAGAATCCAATGAAAACTGTGGACTCTATCGCGTAAACGAGGTTTCTTCATGGAATTTTCATAAGGCCCCTTTTCCCGTGTTTCTTGACGGATCAGACCCATTTTCGAAAGGAACGATCCTTATGTTGGTACAATCATTCTGAGAAAGTTTGAAGAGAATCCGATGAAAACTGTGGACTTATCGCGTAAACGAGGATTTTTAATTGAATTTAATGAATTTTCATAAGGCCCCTTTTCCCGTGCTTCTTGACGGATCATACCGATTTTCGAAAGGAACGATCCTTATGATTCTTATGATTCTGTGAAAGTTTGAAGAGAATCCGATGAAAACTGTGGATTTTATCGTGTAAACGAAGAATTTTTAATTAAGTTTTAATTAGGCGCCTTTCCCGTGTTTCTTGATGGATCTGACCCAATTTCGATCCTTATAATGATACAATCATTCTGTGAAAGTTTGAAGAGAATCCGAAGAAAACTGTGGACTTTACCGCGTAAACAAGGAAAAGTTTAACGGACGGACGGACGGTCGGACGCCCGGACGCCGGACGGGAAAAAGCCATCGCTATAGCTCTAGTGGGCTTCGGCCAGTAGAGCTAACAATCCTTATGATGGTATAATCATTATGTGAAAGTTTGAAGTCAATAAGGAAAAATCTAGGGCCATTACGTGTTAACTAAGATTTTTTATTAAATTTTCATAGGACCATCTTCCCATGAAACTTGATGGATCAAACCTACTTCCGAAAGGAAAAATCCATTTAATGTAATAATCATTCTGGGAATGTTTTGAGAGAAATTGTTGAAAACTATGGACTCTTTTGTGTTTATGAGGACTTTTTCAATCCAGTTTTTATCGGGCCCCTTTTTCCCGTGGTCCTTGACTGATCATACCAAATTTTGAAAGGAACAATTCTTATGATGGAACAATCATTCTGTGAAAGTTTGAAATCAATCTGATGAAAACTGTGGACTCTAGAGTGTTAACTAGAATTTTTTAATTAAATTTTCATAAGGCCCCTTTTCCCTTGTATCATGACAGATCAGACCCATTTTAGAAAGAAACGATCCTTATGATTGTACAATCATTCTGAGAAAGTTTGAAGAGAATCCGATGAAAACTGTGGACTCTATCGTGTAAACGAGGATTTTAATGGAGTTTTAATTGAATTTTCATAAGGCCCCTTTTCCCATGTTTCTTGACGGATCATACCCATTTTCGAAAGGAACGATCCTTATGTTGGTACAATCATTCTGTGAAAGTTTGAAGAGAATCCGATGAAAACTGTGGATTCTATCGCGTAAACGAGGTTTTTTAATGGAATTTTAATTAAATTTTCATAAGGCCCCTTTTCCCATGTTTCTTGACGGATCATACCAACTTTCTAAAGGAACGATCCTTATGTTGGTGCAATCATTCTGTGAAAGTTTGAAGAGAATCTGATGAAAACTGTGGACTCTATCGCGTAAACGAGGATTTTTAATTGAATTGTTTATTAAATTTTCATAAGGCCCCTTTTCCCGTGTTTCTTGACGGATCATACCCATTTTCGAAAGGAACGATCCTTATGTTGGTTCAATCATTCTGTAAAAGTTTGAAGAGAATCCGATGAAAACTGTGGACTCTATCGCGTAAACGAGGTTTCTTCATGGAATTTTCATAAGGCCCCTTTTCCCGTGTTTCTTGACGGATCAGACCCATTTTCGAAAGGAACGATCCTTATGTTGGTACAATCATTCTGTGAAAGTTTGAAGAGAATCCGATGAAAACTGTGGACTCTATCGCGTTAACGAGGATTTTTAATTGAATTTTTAATTAAATTTTCATAAGGCCCCTTTTCCCGTGTTTCTTGACGGATCATACCGATTTTCGAAAGGAACGATCCTTATGATTCTTATGATTCTGTGAAAGTTTGAAGAGAATCCGATGAAAACTGTGGATTTTATCGTGTAAACGAAGAATTTTTAATTAAGTTTTAATTAGGCCCCTTTCCCGTGTTTCTTGATGGATCTGACCCAATTTCGATCCTTATAATGATACAATCATTCTGTGAAAGTTTGAAGAGAATCCGATGAAAACTGTGGACTTTATCGCGTAAACAAGGAAAAGTTTAACGGACGGACGACGGACGGATGGACGGACGCACGCACGGACGCCGGACGGGAAAAAGCCATCGCTATAGCTCTACTGGCCTTCGGCTAGTAGAGCTAAAAACCAAAACAAGAGTGTTTTTGTTTAGCCTACACTTATAAGTCTGGAGGTATAAATATCTAAGAGAAGTCTAACATCAATCTGTTCAAGCTATGCATTATAAATGTCCGTTAGAAATTATTCAGACAAGTCCGTCTATCAATTCCTTGTAATTACAGGTATCTTAATAATCTTCAGAAACGCCTTTCACAAACGCAAGGCACTAGATTTTAAGATGAAAACTTTTTACAAAAATTGGACACACCCATTTAAAACTACAAAAATATATCCACTAACAAAGTTGTAAAAGATATTGATGCTCATTTGAAGAGTTTATATTGCAACTTAAATTGTACCAACGTTGTTATAGAGCAAGGACTGGGACCACCCGCTAGGTCATAGATCATTTCTTCATTACCATAAACCCAATATTTAATATATCTCAAATAGTAAGGTAATATCAAAGATGTCCAACAGCGGAAGTTAACTATAATATTTGCGCTGTATATCGTTAAATAAGCCTATAAATCAATAAGAAATTTTATTGTAATTCAAAAGAATTTTGGGATAAGAGTAACAAGAGCCCTAAGAGGGCATATATCACTGTCTATTTTAATCTAGCAAATTTAATGCGTGTAACCATTTCCTTTGAACTTTAATTGGGGGTGTGTGTAAAGTTTATGAACTTTAATTAATGATTAACACATGCAAAAAGTAGGTCAACGAACAATGGTTCAACAAGATGTCAAATAAAGACAATCTACTTTCAACAATTATATTTGACATAATACTGCTCTAGACTTAAAGATGCGTTTTTTACGAAGTAGGTTAAATGTCATGGACGAAGTATTTTTTCTCAAAAAGTAAATGTGGGAAAATGAACTTTCAAGCCTTATAGAAATGAAGGTCAAGATAAGGGATAATAGTTTCTACGCTACTACGGTACCCTTTTTGTTCAATTTATAGTCCTTGATAACACAATGATTTTTGCCTGATCAAAAAGGACATAATTGGACTTTGAATTCCAACATTGGTGAACGTTGTTGTTGGTCTTGGTATAGGACTGGCAATCAAGTAGTCCCGATTTCGAAACACTGTAGTAGCTATGAGCATGGGTCTTTCGTCGACTCACATTCCCGCGAAGCAGAATCAACCGGATTAATGTAACCGTAAGTATTTTTATCCATTTGATATAAAACAAAACAGTTTCAACCGAAAGAATATCGATCCTGGTAAGCTTGGGATATCTGCCCAGTCCGATGCAGTTGTAGTAGACTTATGAAGGATATTACCTTTCTCAATTAACTTGGTCCCTATCAGCGTGATAAGTCGTATTTGACGGATCGTGTCTGTCAATCAAAGATATATCGACCAATCAAAACATTTAAGGCCAACGAAAGACGAAATCTCATAGCTGCTGTAGGGTATCAAAATCGGGACCATTTGGTTTCCAGTCCTACGCTATATTTTGCGAACATGGATGCCGCAGCTCTTCTGAATGAAAAGCGTTCTCAAGACCTCATTATGTGTTTACCCATTTTGGAATACTGACCCTTTTAGACCTCTGCAGGATTAAAACCTTTCGTAACATTTATTTCTTGGGGGTCTTTGATTGTCTCCTGGCGTATGACGCGTCCATCAAAATTGTTAAATGTTAGCCGTCATGCAAAAGGGGACCTCATGGGAAATAACAACAGTATTTACGATGATTAGACTGTGTTGGTCATTCTATCTCACTTCAAATTCGTTTTATAAAATATCAATTCTTATATGTTCTTAAATATTTGTTTCTAGTAGTTCCCATGTAGCCCCCTATCACGTGACCAGACTAACATATCTAAATAACCAAGAGGTACAACCACCGCTTAAAAACAGCTATTACCAGTCCAATTATCGTACCAAAATATCGCAAACAAAGCTTGGTTAGATTGTAGTTATGTTTTATTACCACAACAACTATATATGGCTATCACACCACTTCGTTTACCAAGTTTTTCTACTGTGGAAGGAATACCTTAGCGATGCTCCACACATGGGACAGTTTGGGTAAGTTTGAATCTCTTTCTTTGGAATATGCCAGCATTTGCTACAGCGTAGTCTATACTTCTTGTATCTTAAAAAACAAATCACAAAACTTTGTCAATGAAGTTACCCTTTTTTCAAAGCTGTGGTAGAAGTGTGTTTTTCCAGAAGGTTCAAAACGGTGTAATGTTGCTACTAGACGTTTTTTCGGGGCTGAATGATATATGGCACTATCTTCAATGACTATCTTTGTTGATTAGAGTTAACTTTGTATGGGAGGGAAGAAATCCAGCTAGTTTGAAATATTTTGTTAAGTCTTAAAGTATTGTTAACTCTGATTCGAGATAGAGATAGATAGATAGATAGATAGATAGATAGATAGATAGATAGATAGATAGATAGATAGATAGATAGATAGATAGATAGATAGAGAGAGAGAGAGAGAGAGAGAGAGAGAGAGAGAGAGAGAGAGAGAGAGTGGACGAGAGAGAGAAATAGAGGACGAGGGAGAGAAAGACAGACAGACAAACAGAGACAGAGAGAGCAACCCCTACCTTATTCCACAAGCGTTACAGAGAGGGGTTCCATCCTCCGCGTCTCTCCATAATGGTGTACGACGAGTTCTGCACGACGCGCACATTTTAACTGGAAGAGATGAATTCTTTTAGTTAAGCAATATAATACTAATTACAAGTGCCATCGGAAACGGATTATGTTCACCGAAAACGTTTTTGTCACAAAACTAATACATGTTAAAACGTATTGAAAGACATGGCCAGAGCACTCTAATGTTATCAAAGAAATAATTTTCATTCCATCGGGATTCATCTTAGAAAAACATTCATTTCAAGTGCTAGTTTGTGCACTACTGCAAGTGTCTACAATTTATCCTGTCTCAGATTAATGGCTATCATACTTTAGAAGGACGAAATATAAAAGTTCAAGCCAAAAATAGTGAGTTCAATGAGTCCTTCCCGACTACAAAGTATCATGTTCATATATATCAACAAAATTCGAGTAAGTACAACAAAATGCAACGATTAACAAGAGCCCCATGAGGGCCTGATAAACTCTACTGGTTATCAAGTTTTTCCTTTAAAGTAATCTAATATTAAAGGAAGTAAATAGCTTCAAGTTATTTTCCAGAAACAACATTTACAATTTTTTCACGATATACCATATATTGATAAAAGCCCCATATTGTTTAACCGATCAAAGTTGAAGAGTGTAAATTTGAAGAGAATCCGATGAAAACGGTTGACTCTAGATTTTAAATTAGGATTTTTTAATCAAATATTCAAAAGGCCCCCTTTCGTGTTTTTGACAGATCATACCTTATTTCGAAAGGAACGATCCTTATGATAGTACAATCATTCTGAGAAAGTTTGAAAACTGTGGACTCTAGAGTGTAAACGAGGATTTTTAATGTATTTTTTACTTAATTTTTCATAAGGCCCCTTTTCCCATGTTTCTTGACGGATCATACCAAATTTCTATAGGAACGATCCTTATTTTAATACAATCATTCTGTTAAAGTTTGAATAGAATTTGATGAATACTGTCGACTCTAGCGTATTAATGAGGATTTTTAATTTAATTTTAATTAGGCCTCTTTTCTCGTGATTCTTGATGGATCTGACCAAATTTCGAGAGGAACGATCCTTATGATGGTACAATCATTCTGAGAAAGTTGAAGAGAATCCGATGAAAACTACGGACCTTAGAGTGTTGACAAGGAAAAGTTAACGGACGGACGACAACGGACGGACGGAGGCACCGACGCCGGACGGGACTGAAAACATCGTAATAGCTCTAGTGGCCTTCGGCAAGTAGAGCTAAAACTAGTGTTGTGCTTTCTTAGCGATTTCTATTCACGACGGAAAAGCTATTATACTTTTTGAGATAGACTTCAAGTTTTAAGTAGCTTGAAAAAACAAACTAACCAACAACAAACAAGAAGCCCATGAGGGCATGAGACGTTCTACTGGCTATCAAGTTTTCGACTAAAATAATCTAATATTTAAGGAACTTAATTGCTTAAACTTATTTTCCAGAAACAAGATTTACATTTTTTTCACGATATATCATATATGGATAAAAGACCCATATTTCTAATCGATCAAAGTTCTCCATCTCCAAGCAGAGTTGTCTTTCGTTACTCTTACCAAAATCTCTGCGATGAGCTAAATAACAAGATTCTTGTCAAACCAAGGAATGAAATATATATATATTTCTTTTCTGTTGTTTGACAAGAAAGAAAACGTTAAGAACATTTTAATTATGGTTCAAAATGCGTTATATGAGCATTAAAATTGATCATTAAAAAAATCTGATATCCATGCTCGGGGTTTTAAATTAAAATCCGTTGCTGTATGCATGACATATTAGCGGACTATTTTCGAACCGACCAATCCACTACTTTTTGAAAAGAAGATTTCAAACTTTTTACCATACATGGAAATTAGCCCCGCCCATAAAAGACATGCATTTGATCAAAATTATTTAAAGGAATGATGAAAAGGGTCACATAATTCCTATGAACTTTTAAATTCTTTCTAAGAAGATTTTAAAGTTTAGGAGCGTACAGACGGACGGATGCACGTACGCCGGGACAGACAGAAGCACGACGGACAAAACACACAACGCCATGACAATAGCTCAATGTCTTTCAATAAGTTGAGCTAAACAAGAGGACCATGACGGTCCTATATCGCTCCCCTGAGTATTATGGCTCAATGCTTTATGATATTATACAAAATATCAAAGCTTAACTCCTAATTGTATTCGAGAAGAAGACTTTTAACGATTTTCTCCTTTAATGCAAGGCATGTATTTGATCCAAAAATATAGTACTGAATTCCAGATTGCAGTAATTATTTGAAAATTTTTGTAGAGACAACAGGCATTATTACAAGCTTTATTTAAGTTTTTTTTCTCTGTTGCCATAGCAACCAAAGTTCTTCATGGAATTCAATTCTTTGAAGTGGCATGCAAGAGCATGACCTAAGAATCATTTCTCTGAAGACCCAGTATGTTCAAACTTATACAACTTCTAAATTCGTCTGATAAAAAAATGTTAAGTAAACTTGCCATATACTGTGACAAGGCAATGGAAAGTAGAAAAAGTGCTTCTCGATAATATATATATATATGTGTGTGTGTTTTGTTTATCAAAATATAAACCGTCGATAGGCGACAGAAATGTCGTAACTACAACATTACTTATTAGCTATAGGTTTTGCGCCCTAGTCACACCTTAGGTCGAATAATAATCGTGGTGTTATTTTAATACATGTCTGAATGACAAGAAATTGTAGTAGTAAAATTTATATAAGTACCCGAGATATATTTTAACTCTATGAGCTTTAGGCAACATATCTTACTCATATATTTATGAATTTATAGTAATAATGCCATTCTGAGTCTGTCACTGATTTCACAGGCCTTGTAACTGCAGTTTTATTCTTATAAGCTGAAGTTGCAAGACTTGATTAGATAGGTCAATATTGTATTTTACCTGACCGCAAGAATTAATGTTGGGTCGGTTCGATTCTCAGGCGTCGTAAGTGCGGCATATCCAACCCGTATTACGAAGTCTGTAACCAAATCGATATTTTTGTTTTACTTTTGGGTTGAAGGCAAATATAATATGTGCATTGTGGGACTATATCTATACACCTGGAGTTATTTTAACTCAAAATGAAATCTGTACTAACATGTAAACTGAACATAGCAACCCCTATTTCAATTTATATTAAAACCTAATATCGATAGAAATAGACCTCAAGTGCGGCTTGCTAGAATACCTTGACTTTCGTTTCGCCAAGGTTTCATAGAAGGCCGAACTATGAGGTTGAGCTCCGGAAATATTCAGAAAATTGTTGATACTCACACATCCAATCTACCATACTTTAATCTATTCGAAGTTCAAAATTCAATAGCAGGTGTAGAAGGATGCAGTGAGCTACCAGAGCTTATTTACAAAGTCATTAACATATCGCAAATTGATTTTATTTTTTTCAATTGTAATCCAGTGGGCCAACTATAGTGCGGGGATTGCTACTGCACTCACCGAGCTGTCATTGGTCTACTGTCATTCTTTATGCCAATAAAAGCGACTAAGTACTATTAAACTTTAAACAACTTACCAAGTGACAAAATTATTCCATATTATTATACATATTATTATCCACAGGAAATTTAAAACATCGTATTTTATCAACGAATCTGCCCACAACTGTGACAAAAATAATATTGTCACACATGGATTACGCTTATCTCGATTAACACGTGTGGGAGAGGGCATGAACAAAGGTCGTGATGACGTTAGTACAGAGGCATACCCCGCAAGAGTTACCGGTAAAAACATTGTTCTCTCAGGCACATATATAATCAAATTCCATTTCAACGCTACCGAATTAACGGATCTAATCAGATCTGAAATTTCGTTTTCCAACTTCCGCTGATTAATATTTCATTTTCTCACTTTGTTTCAAATTCTCACTTTGTTTATATTGCAATTCCGTCATTGTTGCTTGTATATATTTTGTATTGTATGGCGATGAGCATGTATGTTCAAGTCTTAAGAATAAACTTATGTTCTGCTCTGTGAAGTTCGGTTGAAATTCCATGGTTAGTTTGTTTGTTTGAATGGGGTTTTACGCCGCTTTCAAAAATCTTTCAATTATATCGCGGAAGCTGGAGCACCTAACAATGGAATCCTGGTATTTCTCACACCAGTACTACCATTACATCCTTTCCTAGCCCCCAGCTGCTATCCCACATAGGTCTACGATTATCGACCCATTGGTGAGAGACAAATAGTCGGAAAGGATGAGTGCCGCCGTCGGGGATGCATGGTTAGATCAGGAGGAGAAAACTTTTTGTAATTGTGAACGGACAGACGGATGTATTGACAACAGACGAAGGGACGGACACTGGATGATCGATCACAATATCTTACACAGAGCACTTCGTGCTCAGGCGAGCTAAAGTCAGGGATCGCACAGAAAAGGGCTAATATTCAGAGTACGATTTTATTTGTATTTTGATAGAGGGTCAATAGATGATGATTTATACCAAATAGCAAAGCTCTTGGCATTATGGGTTGGGAAGAGAAAATTTTCAAAGATTTCCTTATTTATTCCTATGTAAATTCAGGAAACGCAAAGAAAAGGATTTATTTTCAGAGAACAGTAATTCTTTGAAATATTTTATAGAGGGTCATTAGATGATGATATACCAATTTTAGAAGCTTGGGAGGAGAAGATTTTCAAAGTTTTTTTTCGTTTAGTTGCCATGGCAACCACAGTGCTTTATTGATTTCAATTCTTTAAAATATTTTGAAAGAGCATGACCTAAGGATCATTCTTTGAAGTTTGGTTGAAATTTCAAGGTTAGTTTAGGAGGAGAATTTTGTTTGTAAATTGTGAATAGACGGACGGACAGACAATGACCGATCACAATAGCTCACCAAGAGTAATTCGTGCTCAGATGAGCTAACAAGAGCACCACCCTCGGGTGCCAACGCTCGACTGCAGGTGCTGGATAATGCAAAATTCTAAGTCGAAAAAGGACATAACTCTTACGAAAACGCTTTAAGAGTTATTCCCCTTGATATTCTAGATAGCTCTTGTGATGGTAAACACACATGCCATGTTTCATGAGGATATGTTCAATAACAACAGAGATATGACCAAGGTTAAAGTTTATCACGCCAACGCCAACATCAACGTCAATGCCGACGCGAACGACGTCAAGGTGATTACAATACCTCGGGTTTTCTCCGAAAACAGCCGAGCTAAAAATGAGAGAAAAAGGAATGAAGCGTTTAGCCAGGTTTGCATAAGGGGCATGATTCTATAGCCTCGATTTTGCCCCCAATTCCTTAAAACTTGTCTGAATACAAATTTCTATGATACCACGGATATCAAATGATTTCGGGGGAAAATAGGCCTCTTGGTTAAATCATAGAAAATCCCTGCCAAAGAAATCTAAGACAGGCAGAATGAACAATTTGAACGTAAACAATGCTAATCACTTACTAAAGTTGTAGGGGGAGTGCCCTTCAGCCTCCGAGCAGCCATAAGAATCTGGTATGGACTGATCAGATGGACAGATTGAGTAAGTTACTGGTGAACAGCCTGTCTTCACATTACTGAAATAATCGAGGAATAAACAGATGTCCGTTCTTTTTATCAAAGTATGCATAATGTACCAATGTAAAAACACGATTTTTATCGTATCTATTGTTGAGGACACGGTAATGCAAGCAGCAGCAGCAGCAGCAGCAGCAACAACAACAACAACAACAACAACAAAATTCCTGATGCAGGACTCAGCATTGAATTATAAAACGCTGATTATATGCGCTAGGCTCACATAAAGACAAAGACGTGCCTTTTTTGGTGAAATTCACAAAAAACCTTCGTGATAACGTGTGAAAATTCAAGCACGCAAGTACTGAATTGCTGAGCATTTTTTTCTTATTTAAAATCAGATGTGATCAGACCTGAAGCGTTCAACTGAGTCAGTGACAACGAATAGCCAGAATGCACAAGTCATTTTCTTTAAAGGTGAGACTATATCAAAATTATGTGACCTACTTATTCACCAAAAATGATCAAAAACTGAACTCTTACTAAATAAGAGGACCACTGGCCCTTGTGTGCTCACCCGAGATAAAGGGTATTTTCCTTTCAATAGTCAAATTTAATCCTAAGGTTAGGATTGTGATACCGGAGATTTCAATTCATTCAGCTATTTTCGAAGGAAGCCATCTAAGGAACATTTCTGCCAAATTTGGATGAAAATGACCCAGTAGTTTGGGGGGGAGGGGATGTCGTTTAAAACCCTTCCTGGTTTCTATATGGACCCCTTCCCCCGGGGGTTCCATATCTGGACCCGAGAGTAATAATTTCAACTATTTTGAAAGAGATCTATATACTGATGGTTCAAGCCAAATACTAAATCTTTATGCCTTCTAGGTAAAGAAAAGATGACTTTTAAAGATTTTTTATATCACTTTTGTTGCCATCGCAACGAGAATTTTCGACGGGATTTTAATTCTCTCAGCTATTTTTGAAGGGGGGAGGGGCAACTACAAATATTTCTGCCAAATTTGGTTGAAATTGGCCCAGTGGTTTGGGAGGGGATGCTGTCTAAAGAAATTGTTGACTAACGACAGACGCCGGACGAAGGGTGATTTTAACAGAACACATGAGCACATTGTGCTCAGGTGAGCTAAAAACAATACCAACAAAACAATCTAAAGAAAAAGGAAAATGGCATTAAAGGTAAGTATCGATGTTTTTTTCATGTCACAGATTTTAATTATATCTATTTTCTCTCATATACTATTCGAAAACAATATGTCGCAATGTAGTTTTGCAAAAATCTGAGGTCGCTTATCAGAAAAAACAGGGTATTTCCCTAATAGCCTACGTAGGCTATCAATCTATTTTTTGATTAATCCGAGACAGTTGCGAAGAATAAAGGACATTCACGCGGCGCGAATAACCGTTGGAACCTCGCATTTAGTTTAAATTACATCAAACCTACGCCATCGTTACGTCATCAGGAGTTATGTTCGCTAGCCGGTCTGTAAAGATCAGTCCAAAACTGTCGTAAGCGTTATTGCGAATATAAACAGTTACCGTAGTTTTGCGTTTAGCCTTTCATGTGACATGATTAAGGACGTTGGCTGTTTCGCTAGTAAATTTGTTACCTTCATTTGATTTTGGGTCATATGCAAATGAGGTCATTCGATGTCGACAGCCGAAGTCCGTGATATCTATAAATAACCCGGAATTCCTCTGAACCTTTCCGATAAAACTACAAAAAGCCACTTTAGGTCTATTAGATTACCACCAAGACAATACCTGACCTAACTTTAAGTATTAAATGTTCGTTCAGTTCATTTTTCGGCACTTGGTAATTTTTTCTTATCTTGGTTTCAGAAACATCGATACCTCCCTTTAAAGAAGGCCTTGGTTTGTTCCGTGTAATGAATATTAAACATGACAGTGATGTAGAACTGATTGTAATTAATGGCAACTATACCGATGACATTTATAGGGAACCTCTTTTTTATAGTAAAATATCATCAGTGCAACGATCTAAGGTAGCTTTAAGCTATGACAGAAGAAGTTAATATCGTTTGAACCCCCCCCCCCCCCCCCTAAAAAAAAAAAAAAAAAAAAAAAAAAAAAAAAAAAACACTAACTGAACGGTAGTAACGATCAGACATTTACACAATAAGACAAAAATATGAAATATTACTTAAACTTGAATTTTACAATATCAAATTTAATGTCTCATTTAAAAGATCATGTGTTTGAATTGTAGAAATAACATTATGCATTTAAAGCGATTCATAGTTAGTTGAATTTCCTGTCATTCTCCAAAATACTTATGTGTGATGTCATATACGGGGCTGAAAAGTGACACAAATATAATGAAGGCTTGAAGTGATTCGTTTTCCAAGAACAATATTTGTCGGGTTTTCATTGAATATAAAAAGTTATGTGTAATCAACGCCTTTAAATATCAATACTTCTTTGACAGATTGGAAGTACATGTACATACATTTTTTATTTGTTAAACAAAACGAGATCGTAGTTTTCCTCTTTTCTCGCGTGGCTTTGCTTGTAAAATTAATTGACCAATCACTGGCCCCGCCCACCGACTCCCCAGGCCCCGCCCATTAACTCCGACAGGAAGGTCAGCTTCGATTTTTAACGGCGTAATTTTGCAAAATTTATGGCCAGTAGCATGTAACAAAAGAGTAAAATGGTTGGTTGGTGACCTAAACATCGTAACTAAAGCTTGAATAAGCTGTAGATACGAAGTATAAGTCGCCAAACCAACAATAATGGCGGCCAATGTTGGAGGTGAAAGTTCAGGTCCGAGCTGAATAAATGATTTGATTGGTGGGCTGATGCCGATTGATTGACTGCCGCAATTGCCCAATTGAAGTAGATTGTGAAGGGCGGGTCTATTTTCTGACCACTTAAACTGTCCTTCTGCAAAGCACGACAACATCCATAGTGTTAACCACCCATGATGCCTTTAAATCGCAGGACACTAGAATAAATAACATCCTGCATTGGATATTAAGCCAGCCGTTTTGCCTTAAAGATTATCTACATGAAAATGCCATTTTGTACACCATCAATACTTTCGATGCTTCGATCATTTTATCACGATCGCTCTTTGATAAAATATACATGGTAATTATTACTTGTATAAGCCCTACACAAATAGATCTAATGTCAAATCAAAGCCCCTGACAAATAAATGATTGCTTGATGTTTGATGTCCCACACTCAACAACTAATGGAGAAGGTGCCCCGGTTTAAAGTCTCAACCGACAAATAACAAATTGGACTTTATCCCCTTTATTATTTGGAGCAACGATCCTTAAGGCCCCCTTTTCCGTGTTTCATTACGGATTAACTAGATTATAATTGTGGACTTTATCACGTAAACAGTGTTGTTCTGAGTGAAAATCCATAAGGCCCCTTTTCTTACGAATCCATTTTCATTTCCGAAAGGAACTTTCCTTACGACCAATCTGATAACAAAAGGTTCATGAGGGCCTGAGACACTCAACTGGCTATCAAGTTTTCCATTTAAATAATCTGATATCTAAGGAAGTTAATTGCTTAAAGAAGAATGCATAAAATAAAAATAACAAATTGGATTTTATCACCTTCTATTATCTTAAGCAACAATCCTTAAGGCCCCTTTTCCCGTGTGTCATGACGGATCCACTCCATTTCCAAAAGTAAGTTTCCTTATGACCCTACAATCATCCTGTGAAATTCTCAACAGAATCCGATAATAATTGTGGACTTTATCATGTAAACAGGGTTGTTTTGAGAGAATATCCACGAGGCCCCTTTTCCTGTGAAATTTTAAAGACGATTTGATAATAATTGTGAACTTCATCAAAGAAGAAGAATGCTTTAAATGACAATCAGTATGGCCCATTTTCCTGTGTTTCCAATGCCACAATTATTCCTTGCATCTTTGAAGAGAATCCGATACAAACTGTGGAGTGTATTATGTTCAGGAAGATATTTCAATCAAGTTCTCATAAAGCCCCTTTCCTCGTGATACTTTAATATTGGCTTAATCATTCAGTGAAAGTTTAAAGTGAATCTAATGAAATATTGGGACTTCATTATGTTCACTAGAATAATAAACAAGATGTGTTTGTGAAACACCATGCCCCCAAATCAGGAATTGTTTAGAAACAGGTGATTTTCATTGTTTTTTCCTTTGTTTTAGGGAAAAGGGTTAAATTTTGACCTTGATGAAATGACCTTCCCCAGTTGCGCCTTGTTGAGACCTATCTACATACCAAATATTAGCATTGTAACTTTATAAGGGATGAAGTTATAGGAAAATGTTTAGTTGGCAGGTTAAGTTTTTGAGTAATGTTTAAGGGAAAAGGGTTGAAACATTGACCTTGACCTTGATGAAATGACCTTCCCAAGTGATGCCTTGTTACAACATATCTACATACCAAATATTAGCAATTTAACTTAATATGGGATGAAGTTATAGGAAAATGTTTAGTTGGCAGGTAAAGTTTTTGAGTAATGTTTTAGGGAAAAGGGTTGAAACATTGACCTTGACCTTGATGAAATGACCTTCCCAAGTGATGCCTTGTTACAACATATCTACATACCAAATATTAGCATTGTAACTTAATATGGGATGATGTTATAGGAAAATGTTTAGTTGGAAGATTAAGTTTTTGAGTAATGTTTAAGGGAAAAGGGTTGAAACATTGACCTTGACCTTGATGAAATGACCTTCCCAAGTGATGCCTTGTTACAACATATCTACATACCAAATATTAGCAATTAAACTTAATATGGGATGAAGTTATAGGAAAATGTTTAGTTGGCAGGTAAAGTTTTTGAGTAATGTTTTAGGGAAAAGGGTTGAAACATTGACCTTGACCTTGATGAAATGACCTTCCCAAGTGATGCCTTGTTACAACATATCTACATACCAAATATTAGCAATGTAACTTAATATGGGATGATGTTATAGGAAAATGTTTAGTTGGAAGATTAAGTTTTTGAGTAAAGTTTAAGGGAAAAGGGTTAAATTTTGAACTTGACCTTGATGAACTGACCTTCCCCATTGGCGCCTTGTTGGGACCTATCTACATACCAAATATTAGCATTGTAACTTAACTAGGGATGTAGTTATAGGAAAATGTTTAGTTGGCAGATTTAGTTATTGAGTAATTTATTAGGGAAATAGGTTAAAGTTTGACCTTGACCTTGATGAAATGACCTTCCCCAGTTGCGCCTTGTTGGGACCTATCTACATACCAAAATTAGCATTGTAACTTAATATCGGATGAGTTATAGGAAAATGTTTAGTTGGCAGGTTAAGTCTTGAATAATGTTTTAGGGAAAAGGGTTTAATTTTGACCTTGATGAAATGACCTTCCCAAGTTGCGCCTTGCTGAGACCTATCTACATACCAAATATTAACATTGTAACTTTATGAGGGATGAAGTTATAGGAAAATGTTTAGTTGGCAGGTTAAGTTTTTGAGTAATGTTTTAGGGAAATATGTTAAATTTTGACCTTGACCTTGATGAATTGACCTTCCCCAGTTGCGCCTTGTTGAGACCTATCTACATATCAAATATTAGCATTGTAACTTTATAAGGGATGGAGTTATAGGAAAATGTTTAGTTGGCAGGTTAAGTTTTTGAGTATTGTTTTAGGTAAAGGGTTAAACTTTTGACCTTAACCTTGAAGAACTGACCTTCCCCAGTTGAGAACTATCTACATACCAAATATTAGCATTGTAACTTAATCAGGGTTGAAGTAATAGGAAAATTGGCAGGTCAAGTTTTGCAGACAGACAGACGGACACCGTAAAAACAATATGCCACCGATCTATCGATGCGGGGGCATAAAAGTAAATGAAAAAAAAACAACACATGGCTCCTTTTTACATGATACTCAACGGATTGTACCCGATTCTGCAAAGAGTCATCCTTATGATTCTACAATCGTTCTGTGAAATTTTGAAGTGATCCGTTGAAATCTAGGGAAATCTTTGTGTTTTTTATGCGGCCCCTTCTCATGTGAATCTTGTCGTATCAGATCCACTGTCAAAATCAACATATGTAATAATGGTACAATCAATCTGTGTTATATGTGGAATTTGTTGTGTTAATTTGATTTTATAGTGAAATTTTCATACGGCCTCTTTTCCCATGATACTTTACAGAACAAACCAAATTTCAAAAGGACAATAAAGTCATAATCATTCTGTCAAGTGTCAAGTATTTTTCGTAATAAAATTTTCATAATGCCCCCTTTCCCGTGAAACTTTACAAATTGATTTACAATGGAACAATCCTAATGATAGATAGTTTGAAGAGAATGATAAAGACTGAGGACTTTATTGTGATAATGACGATTTTGCTATAAAATTTTCATAATACTCCATTCCTTGTGTCACGACCCAATTTACAAAGGAACAATCCAAATGATGGTACAATCATTCTATTAATTTTGAAGAGAATCTGATAAAGACTGAGGATATTCTCGTGTTAATGGGGATTTGGTGGTAATTGTTCTGTGATATTAGACAGATCAGGTCCAATTTGGAAAGAAACTATCCAAATGATGGTACAACCATTCTATTAAAGTTTGAAGAGATTCTGATAAAGACTGAGGGCATTGTTGTGTTTATGAGGATTTGGTAATAATTTTTCATACAGCCCCTTTTCCTATGATACTAGACAGAGCGGATCCAATTTTGAAATAAACAATCCTAATGCTGGTACAAGCATGCTGCGAAAGTTTGACCAGTATCCGATTAAAAATACGGACTTTATTGTGGTACATGGTTTTTTTAGATGAAATTTCATAAGGCTCCTTTTCCTCCTGTGATACTTGTCAGATCAGGCCTAACATCAACACTTGTTATTATTGTACAATCATTTTGTGAAAGTTTGAAGAAAATCCAATGAAAGCTCTGGACTTGGTAACAAGGATTTCTACATCAAATTTTCATAAGCCCCCTTTCCCGATATACTAGACTGATCAGCCCTAATTTGAAAAGAAACGATCCTAATGATGGTACAATCATGCTATTAAAGTTTGACCAGTATCCGATTAAAAATCCGGACTTTATTGTGGTACAAGGTTTTTTAGATTAAATTTCATAAGGCTCCTTTTCCTTCTGCGATACTTGTAAGATCAGGCCTAATGTCATCATCAACAATTGTTATTATTGTACAATCATTTTGTGAAAGTTTGAAGAAAATCCAATAAAATCTCTGGACTTAGTAACAAGGATTTCTACATCAAATTTTCATAAGCCTCCTTTTCCGTGATAATTGACAGTTCAAACCTCATTTCGAAAAGAATGACCTAGCAATCATTCTATGAAAAGTCCAACGAAATCTTATCCGTAGGCTTCATTGTGTTAATAGGGATCTTTTAATTAAATTTCCATACAGCCCCTTTTCCCATGTTACTTTATGGATCCGAACCATTTCCGAAAGGACCTATACTTACAAAAGTATATAATCATTGCTTGAGTATGAAGACAACCAAATGAGATCTACTGATTTTATAGCATTAATAAGGATTTTTTTAATTGAATTTTCATAAGGATCATTTTTCTGTGTTTTTCGACGGATCAGACCCAATTCTGAAAGGAACTATATTTATGATCATTCCGTGAAAGTTTGAAGTGAATCTGATATGAAATTTTGGGACACCATTGTGTTAACTAAGACTTTTCCGCTAAATATTCATTAGGCCTTTTTCCCATAATACTTTAAGGATCAAACCCGCTTTCGACAGGAAAAATCCATATTATGGTATTATCATTCTCTGAAAGTTTGAAGAGAATTTGTTGAAAACTGTGGACTCTAGCATGTTAACTAGGATCTTTCAATTAAATTTGATAAGGCCCCTTTTCCTTTGATACTTAACTGGTCAGAGCCATGCACTTTCGAAACAATCACAGTAGTGGTACATATATTCTTTGAAAGTTTGAAAGGAATATGATGAAAACTTTGGACTCTGGCGTGTTAACCAAGACTTTTTAATAAAACCTTCAAAAGGCCCCGTTTCGGATAGTTAACGGATCAGAGCCACTTTCGAAAGGAACAACCCTAGACATGGTACATATATTCAGTGAAGGACTGAAGGGAATCCAGTGAAAACTCGACAGAGTGCTACCGAGGAATTTTAATAGATTTTTTTATTTAAATTGTCATTAGGCCCCTTATCCCGTGTTACTTGACGGATCATACTGAATTTCGAAAGGAACGATCCTAATGATGGTATAATTATTCTGAGAAAGATCAAAGAGAAGTTGATGAAACTTTTGGGCTCTAGAGTGTTAACAATGAATTTAAATAAATTTTTATAATTAATTTTCATAAGGCCCCATTTCCCGTGATTATTGACGAACCTGACGGACCTGAACCAATTTCAAAATGAACCATTCTTATGATGGTATTATTCTGTGAAAGTTTGAAGAGAATCCATTGAAAATTGTTGTCCCTAGAGATTTAACAAGAATTTTTGTTAATTAAATTTTGCCCATTTCCCCATGTTTCTTGACGGATCAAGCCAAATTTCGAAAGGAATAATCTTTATGATGGTACAATCAGTCTGAGAAAGTTTGAAGAGAATCCAGTGAAAACTCTGGACTCTAGATTATTAACGATGAATTTAAATACATTTTTCTATTAAATTTTCATAAGGCCCCTTTCCCCGTGATTCTTGACGGATCATACCGAATTTCTATAGGAACCATCTTTATGACAGTAAAATCATTTTGTTGTCAGTCATCATCATCATTATCTCTCACAAGATTCTTGATTTCGCCTCTTATTCTTTCCAGGCTGTTTTCATCGATGTTTCATTAAACTCATAAAACACAACCGAGAACATCATTTTGGTTGACCCCGGTTTCATTTCAATCAAGTCCTCATAAGGCTCCTTTTCCTGTGATACTTTATTGTTGGTTTATCATTCTGTGAAAGTTTAAAGTGAATCCGATGAAATATTGGGACTTCACTGTGTTATCTTGAATATCTAAGAAAGTTTTTTATAAGTCCCTTTCCATGTGATACTTGCCGTATCAGATCCACTGTCAAAATCAACAAATGTGATGATGGTACAATCAATCTGTGCAATCCGTGAAATTCATTTTGTTATTGAGTTTATAGTTACATTTTCCTAGGGTCCTTTTCCCATGATACTTTACAGAACAAACTAAATTTCAAAAGGAACTACACACTGAAAGAATAAGACACCGAGTCGCCTTTTTGTAGAGCATGGCTTAATGGAGTTAAATAGTAAGCCCATCTTGAGGCTTTGGATAAACGCTGCGATTTTGTAGGTTTATGGAAGTTTGGCAACAGATGGAGATTATATCTATGAAAAATTCAAAGTGGCCACCTTTTTTCTTTGACGAGACCTCAAAATTGAAACGCGTGGGAATATTTTCTCATTGAGTTAATGATGACCCAGGGGTTGTAGAAAAAGTGATCCGGACAAATTAGAAGGATAGACAGACGGAGGACAAACGGTCAGATGGACGGAGCAGTTGCTATATTTTAGCCCTTCGGGGAACATAATTAAACATATTGATTTAATTAAATGATTCAATGGGGTTTACGTCGGTATGGACAATATTTCAGTTATACCCTGGTAAGGACCACTAGTTTATTTGCTGCTTTGGTATCATCATAACTAGACTGGGTATCTGGAAGCCAGAAAAAAATACCCCACGTGATCAGTTGCGCAGTTGGCACATGTTGTTTTAAGATTGCTAGGGCGATGGCTGAGCAAAAGCTACGTGAAACTTGTTTGTAAAAGCTTAACTTTCTGTTAGATTAAAATGAAATTCACAGATATTGTAAGGCTATCCAAAAGGAGAAGCACTAGAACATTTCGACAAAAAGTGTAAATATCACCACATTTTTCGCAACAATTTTAAGAGGAATCTGACGCAGGTCATGACGTAACGCCTTACAGTTATAGTGTTTCTTAATTGTACAACTCCTTCTCTTTGTAGTGTTCAGACGAATATGTCTTCTTCGATTCTAAATTTCTAATACAATGCTTTTTCTGAAACAAAATCCATTTGATAAGAAACCAATCACTTTAATATTCATTTATACTAGAACTTATTGAAATGTAATTATAGCGACGGCACAAAATCAATTGACAAACTTTTCGGATCTTTACTTAAAAAAACCCCCAAAAAAACCAAAAACAAAAAACAAAACAGGAAAAGTAGCAAATAATCAGAAGGTAAAGAATTCAAATATATTAGTTAAAAGAAAAAAAAGTTTGTGTTTATTTTTCATTTTCATTTCATTTCATTTCTTTAAATAATTTGAAATGTATGGTTATGAGATTTGACCGCTTTCTAAAGCATGCCTGGGGTAACATTACGGCGCGTTCCAGGCTACGAAAACTTCAACTTTTCACCATGGAAAAATGCAAAGCAAGTATACGTATGAAATAAGTTTTAGATACCATTTGACTGTGAATATTTGAAAACGATTGGACGTCGACGAAAAAAAAAAAAAAAAAAAAAGAAATGCCATGCACTTTTAACTTAACCCTCGTCAAACTAAATAGCTACTTATTCCAAATACCTGTAACATGCTGATATCTGTAGATCAGTATCACCTTGTTTGTACTCAGTTTTAAACCACATGGTAACTCCTCTGAATGTAGGGTCAGACTTATCAGCGCTCTTTCTCGGTGTATACATTTTTCGTTTGTTTCTCTTGACCTGTATAGGTGGTTTTACTGGATCGTTTTTCGATGAAGATGTTGCCATTTTGAATGTATTATCTATATCAGAAGCTGTGTCGGTGTCGTCACTTTGTCTTTCATCTTTATCAGAAGAGTTATCGTGTTCAACGTCACTGTCCCTGGAGAGTGTAGTACAGTGCAAAGGAGGGTGGTAAATTTTATCACTTTCAAGATCAATATCAAGAGTTTTTAGATTGAATTGGTCTGACTCCATCTCTTCTGTTTGCGGATAGGACTCGTTGAACTCTCTTGTGATCTGTTCAATATCATTTGAATCGTCATCTAGACGTTTCTCAATTTCAGCCTGGCTTGCTTTTATTCCAATTGTTGGTGGACATAAATCATATGGCTTTATCAAATTTTGTTCGCCATTTGTAAAATCTTTATCTGAGCCGCATCTAAGCACCATCCTTAGTTCCGATGGTTTATGAGGAGAAAGTTTTTTGTCAGCTAAATCTACATTACTTAGTATATCATTGTTATTAGTATCTCTTGGGACTTCCTTTAACACTTCCGACATCATTTCATTGTGTTGTTCATTACGAGTATATTCGCGATATTCTTGAATAGGAAACGACGAATCTTGATCCAGCTTCCCATAAGTCATAGCAGTGTTCTGGACTTTTCCGATTTCAATTATACGATAACTTTCATCGCGATTTTCGTTACAGGATAAATTCTTACAAATTATACTCTTTTCCATGTTGGAACTTGCATTGCTTGAATGTCGCAATGACTTTTCGTTAGTTATAGATGCTATTACTTTATTTTCTGGTGGAGTTTCATTACAATAATCTGACTTATCGTTTGTCTCAGGGACTTTGCTACTTAATGTAGCATCGTAAGTTCCAAACCAGCCTCTACAATTTGGCGAAGACAACAAGGCGTCCATATACCAGAGTTTTGAGCTTGATGCTTTGAGTGGTGGGCTCGAACGAATAAAACCTTCTCGGTGAGTACCAGAATCCAAATGTTTTCTTCTCAGATCTATTTCCAACACCTCAGCACCATTATCGTATTTTGATGGAGATTGGATAGATTTTTGTTCCTGCACTGACCTGTCATAGTAACTCGGTGTAGAGGACCCAAGGAATGGTGGTTCCCACAGTTCCGTCTCACAGCAGCCATCATCATTTTGAGACCTTCTACTCTTCCGAAACCGATGTTCGTCTGAAAGGTCGCCATTCATGCAGAGTTCACTGTATCCACTGTCGTCTGCATCATATAACGGGCTGAAAGTTAAGATATCCACTTATTACTACATTGCAATTTATTTCTTTATCTTAGTTTATTAAATTTGACTTAACTGTGTCAAGCTAATCATACTGCCTTTTGAGGCTCAGGCGAATCACGGAAACTGGGTTTAAATATAAAGTAAATATGACTGAAGTTAAAATAGATTGATTGATTGATTGAATAGGGTTAAACGCCGCTTTTAAAAGTATTTCAGTCATATCGCGGCGGCTAGAGCACATAACAATGGATTCCTAGTATTTCTCACACCAGTACTACCACTACATCCTTTCCTATCCTCCAGCTGCTATCCCACTTAGGTTTACGATTATCCACCCATTGGTGAAAGACAAATGTCGGAAAGAATATGTGCCGCCGCCGGGTATTGAACCCATGACATCCAATGATTGGAGATTAGGAGTTAAAATAGAACCTACCAGGAGGTCCATAATTTTTTAGATTTAGCGAAAATTGTTACTCATCGATACACAGATATACATACTGATTCTGATCTCTCCTGAATACGGTTTACAGTTTATGATAAATAGCAAAAGGAGGGGAAGACTTTCAAAATATTTTTCTTTTTTTTCAGTGTAAAAATTCCGTAACCCATACGGATGGCTTATTTCTATTCCATAAAAATGCTTCTAGCTCGGAAGGGAGTTATTAGGCAATTTGCAAAATTCGAAAGGTCTAGTGTTTTTAGTTTGAATTCTTGAGTTACTATGGCAACCTGATTTCTACACGAATTTCCACTATTCGATGTAATTTCGAAGAGCAATATCACATAATCGAGTAAATCTCAATTAAACCTGGTCAATCGTTAAGGAGGTAAGGGATTTCAAAATATTTGCACTCCGTTTCAGTGTAAAATTCAAAGCCCTATACAAAAGACGCACCTAAGGATGATTTTAATGCAAGAGTTATTATATGAGGAATTTAGATAGAAGGCCACGAGCATAATTTGGAAGCTCTATGGATAGCAGGTTACAAGAAATCGATTTTTAAAGATTTTAATGTTATTTTCTTTCGCTTGTAATAACAAGCAGCAGATTTCTTTATTTTTCAATCTATGAAGCTATGCCTATATATTATGTAAGTAAAATTTCTTTGATTGATCGATTGAATGAGGTTTAACACCACTTTTAACGTTATTTCAGTCATATCGCGGCGGCTGGAGCACCTAACAATGGATTCCTGGTATTTCTCACACCAATATTACCACTACATCCTTTCCAAGCCTCCAGCTGCTATCCCACTTAGGTTTACGATTTTCCACCTATTGGTGAGAGACAAATGTCGGAAAGGATATTTGCCGCCGCCAGGGATCGAATCCATGACATCAAACTATTGAAGATTAGGAGCCTGATGCGCTACCGACTGTGCTATAGTGGCGCCAAATTTTCTTTGAAATCTGATGTGTAGTTTATGTAAATATCTTACAAGATTTATTTACCAATGGACGGAAGGACTATTGACTGCGAGTTAGCACACAAAATCCTTTTTTGTCTAGTTGAGTTTGATATTCTTAAAACCCATTTGCTTTGACAGCATTAATTTTAAGAGATAGTACACTCGTTCAATTTATATTTGAAGAGAATATCTGGATGAAGGTATCTTAAATACCGTTTGTTTTTATGACGGCTTCATCTAATTAAATAAACTCACATTTCCCGGTTGTTGTTGTTTTTTCAACGACAGAGACACATCTCAAAAATAATCTATTAGATATGTAACATTCTCTGAGAGTTCGCAGATAATCTGACAAAAATTGTTGGTTAAAAACTGTTTACAAGAATAAATTCACTAAGACACGTTTACCATATGTCCAAATGAAATCAATCCAAATAACAGTTTTATGTTCGTGTTTGAATTGGGTTTAACACCATTTTAACAGTATTTCAGCCTTGTCACGGCTGTTAAGCACCTAACCATGGATTCCTGATATTTCTCACAACAGTACTACCACGTCATCCAAGCCTTCAACTCCCCAGTCCCCTTAAGTTAACGGTTATCCGCCCATTAATTGGAGACATATATCGGAAAGGTTATGTGCCACGACCGGGATCGAACCCTGGACCTTATGATTAAGAGTCCGAGATGTTTGCAACTGCGCTTAGGCCGAGGACTGAAATATTAGTATTTCATGATATCTTCGTAAAGTGAGGTACAAAATGTATATTCAGAAGTTTCCTAGCACGGCAAAAAACAATTAATAAATTAATTTCTATCAAAACTGTGGGGGTTATACAGTAAAACAAAGCACTGAAAGTACTAAGAAGTTGAAATGCGGCGAATGCAAAACAAAATGGGGAAATAAGCAGGTCCCTAAAAAGGAGGATGAACGTTTCTGGAAGCTCATACGTTCGACCTGAATTTTATTAAAGTACAATCGATTTAATTATGCTGAATCAACAGACCTTGAAAGATGACCCTGTCGATGCATATCGATGGGGACTACCATCACGCCAAATATGAGCGGTGTAGGCTTTAATAGGCTTGAAGTAGTTTGCAATGTATTTTTGTTAAGTTTTGAAGAAATTTGACTGTGATAGATGGCCTTGGTCTTGTTACAAGCACAGACGTATCGATAAACCCAACCATCATGTCAAACGTGAGTATTCCTTCTTAAACAGTTACGAAGTTAATTTGAAATAAAGGTTTTGACAGACCGGATGACAGACAGATACACCAATGGACAGGCATACAAACTGTTGGACAACGTTAAAACAATATAAAACTGATCTTATTAATGTTGGGTACTTGTAAAAAGACAAGAGGACCACGATGATCCTTTATCGCTCCCCTGTGTATGATGGCTAAATACTTAATGGTACATACAAAATATCAAAGCTGTTCTCCAAATTGTTTTGGAGAAGAAGATTCCAGAGTAAGGTACTTTTCTGAAGTATTAAAAGGCATTGATACATGCCAGATATCAACACTGTTGGCCTAATGGTATAGGAGGAAAAGATTTCCTTATTTATTCCTATGTATAAATACAGGGATCGCAAAGAAAAAAATAGAATATGCACATCTCTGCTTGATACTGATTATATCAGTGAAGTTTGAATCAAATCCGTCCAATGGTTGCCCAGAAATTGAGCGGACACGAAAAAGCTACAGACTGACGGACGGACGGACGGACCGACAAGCTGACTCCTATATACCCCCTAACAAAGTTATGGGGGGTGTAATAATAAGAAGAATATTTCTGAACTCAAGTTAGCCGTTTTGAATGTTAATGTCTATGAAAATGGATGTTACATAGTGTTAAGATATACTGTCAATTCTGAAGAAGGCATTAGCCGAAAATTAATTAAAAGAGTTATATTGAACATTGTTTCAAATTAATGCCCTACTGTTTGGAATACTTTGTATCATTATAATCTTTTTGTTTGAGTATGAAGACAACCCAGTGAAATCTGTGGACTTTATAGCACTGTTTAAGATCTTTTTGATTAATTTTTCAAAAGGCCCCCTTTTCCTGTGTTTCTCGATGGATCAGACCCAATTGTGAAAGAAACAATCCTTATGATGGTACCATCTTTCTGTGAAAGTTTGAAGTGAATCTGCAGAAACCTGGGGACATAATTGTGTTAACTAAGATTTTTCAATTAAATTTTCATATGCCCTCCCCCCTTTTCTCGTGACACTTTACGGATCAAACCCACATTCGAGAGGAACAATCCATATTATAGTTTAATCATGCTGTGAAAACTGTGGACTCTAGTATGCTTTCTAGGATTTTTTTAAATTAAGTTTTTATAAGGCCCCTTTTCCCACGATACTTAACGGATCAAGTCACCTTCGAAAGAAACAATCTTAGAAATGGTATATATTCCGTGAAAGTTTGAAGGGAATCTGACGAAAACTGTGGACTATAGAGCGTTAACAAAGATTTTTTAATCAATCTTTCAAAAGGCCCCTTTCCCCCTGACGGATCATACTGAATTAAGAATGAAACGATTCTTATGATTGTACAGTTATTTTGAGAAAGATTAGAGAATTTTTGGAAACTTTTGGACTTGAGAGTGTTAACAAGGATTTTAAATAGATTTTTTAATTAGATTTTCCCGTGTTTCTGGACGGATCACAACTAATTTCAAAAGGAACGATCCTCAAGATGGCTAAATCATTCTGTCAAAGTTTAAAGAGAATCCAATGCAAACTGTGGACTCTAGAGTGTTAACGAGGATTTTTAATAGATTTTTATCAAATTTTCATAAGGCCCCCTTTCCTGTCGGATCATACCCAATTTCGAAAGGAACGATTCTTATGGCGATACAATCATTTTGTGATAGTTTGAAGAGAATCCGATGAAACTGTGGACTCTAGAGTGTTAACGAAGACTTTTTAATTTTATTTTAATTAGGCCCCTTTTCCCGTGTTTCTTGACAGATCTGACCTCTTTCACTAGAAATTTCGCTTTATGCCAGCTACAAAACATGTTCTAAAAGTCAAGTGATAAGATACTTGCGAAAGATCACATAATTAAAAATGCTGTGAATATTTCATCTTAATCTACTCATTTTAGAATAGTTGTGTTAAGAAGAATTGGTCTGACAGACGGATTGACGGATCGGAAAAATGATACCAACATTCGTTTAATTTTGGGCTGCATACAAATATTGCTATGACGGTGTAACTTCAGAACGAAAGTAACTTGTTATGTCTACTTAAATTGAAAGAGCTGGAGCCTAGTGAACAGTAATTCTCCAATTTATGTAGAAAAAATAATGACTTATGTTTGATTTAAATCAAACTATTCTTTCTTGCAGTTCTTTAAAATTTAACTATAGTTACTTATTTTCGGTTTAGTATCTACATTGTCTTTCGTCAAGGTAATCTTTATTGTATAAAAGGTCAACTGCACAGCTTTCAACTAGGGTTTTCATCCTTCTGCACTCTCAGTACCTTGATCTTAAAGTAAGGTTATGTAGAAGAAGAAAATACGCTTAAAACGAATTTGTTCGAGTATTCTTTGGAATGTTTGTCACGTGACTACCAAATGAGGAGATCAATTGATTTTCAAATTAGGAATAACCAAACACAAAATACTGTGACAAATTCATAGTCTCTTCGGTTACACCAACCGGGTTGTCGACAGCAAGATGACATGAAAAGTAGTTCTAGGTGTATTCATATCCAAGATTCATATCTAAGTGTTCTGCGGGAACCGGTATGATTCATTCTGTTACAATTTCAGGTTTTGTTCAATCTAAAAACACCCTTCAACAGCAATTCTGAGCAATACTTCTTGGTTATGGGCAGATAGAAAAAACACTGTGCGTATTGAAATGACACGAGAAAAATAAGGCATCATATTAATTTACTGTTTCCCCCAAATATTTCTGATAAGAACTATAGGAAGAGTGGCACGCACAAAAACACTGACATTCAAGGAATGATCGCTATAGGGATCAAAGTAATAATGGTCTCATGTACAATTAGACATAATAGAGAATCATTTCAGTTTCTCCAATTGAAACTGTTGGACGAACTGCACATAATTAACTGCTCGAGGGATCAAAATGGCTTTGGTCTCATTCACAATTATATATAGAGACTCGTTTTGGATTCTAATTGAAATTTTACGTGAAGTAACGCACACAAAAACAGTATTTTCTAAGTCTAGGGTGGATAATTCCAAAAGTATTTATGGTCTCATGCATAACAAGACTAGACATTAAAGTGAAAAATAAACCATACTAGGACTTGATTACATACCAGGTGACTTTCTTCAAAAATTGACTCTATATTCGAACCTGTCGAAACCTAGCCTATCAGTTTGAAACATGCCACAAGGTATTCACCTTGTTCCCTACGTTAAATGGAAACGAAACTCAATCCGCCATTTCTACACAATAGGTAGGTCACACTCGTTTATAAATTCAATAAATTGTATAAATTTTGTGTTATGCAATTGCAATATATGTATATAATTTAATTGTTAGTTTCGTCTATCAAAAACGAGCGATCTGATTGGTCGAAAAATTTAACTCATACCTCCATGAACAAAATTTTGAGTACGCAGCCATTTTGAATGCTTACGCACAAAATAGTTCACTACAAAAAGGTATCAAAATTTGTTAAGTTGTTGCATTTTTCGCTCGATGCTATTAAATTATAAGAAATGAAGATAATATTTTTTGTTTTCATGGAGGTATGAACCGAAAAACCTAATCACACAATGTATGAATCCGCTTCGCGTATTCATACAGTGTGATTAGGTTTTTCGGTTCATACCTCCATGAAAACAAAAAATATTCTCTTCATCTCTTAAATAAATAAAGAAAATGAAAATATATGAATAAAATCCGCGACTTTCTATTAAAATTTCTTTCTACTTAAGTTTCTAGGGCCGCGACCATAGAGCAGCGGTAGCGCATCGGACTCTCAATCATGGGGTCCAGGGTTCGCATCCTGGTCGCGGCAAATATCCTTTCCGACATTTGTCTCCAACCTATGGATGGTTATCGTAAACCTATGTGGAATGAGCAGCTGGAGGCTCGAATAACGTAGTAGTACTGGTGTGAGAAATTCCAGCGATATGACTGAAATACTGTTAAAAGTGGCGTTAAACCCAATTGAAATTAAAACTAAAAATTTCTCTTGAGACCCGCACCCTGATGAAACCTGATATCCCCGGTTTTGGAAGAAATCAATTTTATTTTCATTACAAATATCCTTTTCGACATTTGTCTCCTACAAATGGGCGGATAATCGTGGGATGAGCCATAGGCACTTGGATTCAGGAATTTATAACAATTTACTACAATATATCCCCCTATAATAAGTATTAACAAGGTAGTGCAGCTGCCATTTTTTAAGGGAACGTATGTTTTGACAAGCATCTCTGGTTCCTTATTCCAGCATATCAAACATTTCTCCTGACGGAACCATTGATGCTTGTCATCCGCTCCCGTGAAAAATGGCAGATGCACTACCTTGTTAATATTTATTATAGATATATATATATATATATATTTTAAGTTTCTTTTAATTACTGAACCCAAGTGCCTATGAGATGAGCAGTTCGGGGCTTTGAAAGGATGTAGAGGTAATACTGATGTGAGAAATATCGGAAATCTATAGCTATATGCTCCAGCCGCAGCGATATGACTAAAATACTGTTAAAAGTGGCGTTAAACCACATTCAAACAAAACCAACAAACTAAACAAATACATGTTTAGGCTTTCATGAAGTACCGGTCACGAACAGACTGTTTTTGATTACTTAACGCCGCGAAAGAAAATTAATAACTGGCTATTTAAACAAAATTATTTGTTTTACAGAATTCACTTATTGAATGGATTAACGGTATACAGTGCTGATTAGTCCTACCACTTAAAGTGACTAAAGTCTCATTTAAAAAATCGGGGGTTAAAGCGTGATCTGTAGAAGCCGTACTTCTTAGATGTTTGAAGACGAATTACGTACCTTTTTAACTTTGATGTACAGTTATTCGATTCAGATGTGCCCGTCTGATCTCCATCTTTCCTGTCCAATCTGTCCTCACAAGGATAGTTTTTATAATGCAAGTCCATCTTTCCTCGCAGAACAACCGTTCTCGGACAGTCGATTTAATTTGTTATTATAACATGTATATTTAGGAAGATGTACTGGGGCTTGTGCATGCACGGGATAAAACATAGGTCATCAGGGTACAATAATTGTTATGAAGGCGACACAGAAAAACAGGCGAGAACTGATTAGTCTGTTTGTTGGGCCAGACATTATATTCGTTTAAAAAAATCCGGGTAAAAACAGAAAGAAATAAATTGCCTATCCAAGTTTCGTAGTGAGTCGGACTTTTTAAAAGCAAGAATAATTCGTGTCATTAAAGCTAATGCACTAATCATGATTCAGACATAGGTAACTGAGAAAAGTCTGCGGATTTCTTCAACTCCTATGTTTTCATTATGTTCTCATTCAACTTCAATTTGGACACCATTAAGGCTCCCAGGAGCTCATTAAATAATGCGTTTGTGAATTGACGACAGCGATTGCGGAAACAGTCTGTGGTTTTGGCTGCGAAGCAGCCAGTCATGACATTATGTCCTTTTGAGCATAAAATTAAAGTCACATTAAAAAATCGGTGACGTCAGTACGTCAGTAACGTGTTTTTGATAGGACGATAGTATAAAATTGCGTCACACCGACGACAGCGATTGCGGATGATGTGAATTGATTGATTGAATGGAGTTTAACGCCACTTTTAACAGTATTTCAGTCATATGGCGTCGACTGGAGCACCTAGCAATGGATTCCTGGTATTTCAGGCACCACAACTACCATTACATCATTTCCTAGCCTCCACCTGCTATCCCACATATGTTTACGATTATCCAACCATTGGCGAGAGACAGTTGTCGGAAAGGATATTTGCCGCCGCCGCCGGGGATCGAACCCATGACATCCCTGATTGAAGACTAGGAGTCTGGTGCGCTGCCTACTGCGCTATGACGGCGGCGCAGGTGAGGTGGAGATGTATTTATCTTTATTGATTGCGGGTGAGGTGGAGTTGTATTTATCTTTATTGATTGCGGGTGAGGTGGAGGTGTATTTATCTTTCTTGATTGCGGGTGAGGTGGAGTTGTATTTATCTTTATTGATTGTGGGTGAGGTGGAGGTGTATTTATCTTTATTGATTGCGGGTGAAGTGGAGGTGTATTTATCTTTATTGATTGCTTAATTAAGGACGGTTTTGGGACGTCTTATTACAGATACCATTTCATAGACCGCAGCTACTATACATACAAAAGCTGTGTCATATTAAGATAAGGTTGTTTAACCAAAATCACGACGCCGAGGCATGTTATTATAGTCCACCTAGGCGATGACCATAGGTCGGCGGGGATATTTCATAAAACGTTAAACAAACGGAGACAATCCATAAAACTTAATTTGCCTCGGATAGATCTTAATGAACTTAACTCCATAAATATTAGAATAATATTTATGCATGACAATAGATAAAGATGTTAAAACTATTGTAGTTTTTGGATCCCAGATATTGATTGATGCGCTGATGAAGAATAGCTATAGAAACATGATCCTGTCTCCCAATTTCTCTGTAGCAAATAAACGATCGTTCTTGAATTTCTGCAGCGACCGTATATTCGAACTGACACATCAAGGGTGATAATGTTAATTAGATCAACAAAATTGTTATGCGAGAGGAAACTTACGGGACTTTTTATTAAATTAAAATAATGACCTAAAACACATTCTATAAATTCAAATTCCGTACACCGGAGGTTTTTCCGTAAATCGATTTTCAATCGAACCGGTGATAGAAATACAGTAGCTTCGTATGCGGCCCGTTAGCTTGTAAAGAACTGGTCATCACCGAGAAGATAACTTGTTTATCCTCGGTATGTATACAAAAGGCAGGAGTTCTGTATTCGTATTGTATTCCTCACTCCTTCAGCCTTAATCTACCTCGAAAAAACAAGGGAGTTTTTCCATGTTTTTTTTTCCATTTCCATTTATATCTGAACGCATATCCTTTATAAAGCTAGTTACATAACCACGCATATCTTTTCAGAATACAACAGAAAATAAAACAACAATCATAGCGAGATCATTCTTCTTACTCTGTATTCTATAGTTTAGGTCTTCATTATACCGTCGGTGTTCGAACAAAGGCTCGTAACAACAGTTTTGAATAAGCTGTAGTTACGAGGTTTTGATCTAACACTGAGGATATCCTAAATTATTTAACTTAATCCAGGGTTTTAAAAAAATGTAGATTCATTAAAGAAAATTTCTAAGAATATAGTTAAGGGTATTTTGATTCAGATATGCAAAGGAGAATTAGATTTATTTTGAAATGCATCTATATATTTCATCATAAGATATTTAGTTCTTTTGACTTCAAACTTACCTCAACACTACAGCCGTGAAAAAAATACAGGACAGCATCAAATAACTTCTGATTATCAAATCATAATTTACAAATCGAAAAGACAATCGAATAGACATAGCCTTAAATGTCACCGGAGTTACTTCCCTTGAAGCATACTTACACGCAAACGTTAAAGTTCTTTGGACCGTTGTGTCGTGTCGCGCCATCAGAACTGTATAACCAGGTACATTTAATGGGTCTCCATCGATATGATCTTTGTAACACTTGTCACTTTGATTTCCTCCCGGATATAGTGAAAATACTCGTTAAACGTTTCTACAACGCTTTAAAGAAAGTGGCGTGTTTCCGAGCAAACACATACGGAACAGAACTTAACTTTGAGCAAAAACCTTGGTCCGGATGTATTCATTCTTCCGAAGATTTAGTAATAAGACTAAATCAAAATGGTCCTTGGTAATCAAATATTAGAACTTGACTTAGAAATATATTCATTGTTTTTGATAAAATGTGAAGAGTTTCTTAAATATATTTACAGGTGAGTTGCAAAAATCACAAGCTTATTCAGTTTTGGTAGTCCAAAGCAATATATATAAGGACTCTTACCTATTCCCTCCAATCTGTTGTTTAAGAACTACCTGGTTGTAAAGGTAAAAATACCCAAGGGAAATTATGTTGAGTGGCATTTTACTCTACAGAATAAAAAACCCAGAGATGTTAGAAATAATGCTGCTCTTTTATGCGACCGAGAACATGGCAAGGCGTGTACGTGAATATATATGTGTGTGTGTATGTTTGTGTGTGTGTTTGATGGGGGTGGGTGGGTAAATTTGATACTTGAAAAGGTATACTTTATATGAGTTTCCTTGTGTAAGTTTGAAGAGTGCTTATGAAATTGTATTTGAACTGCATCATTCATATTTCTTCATGTTGTTTGTGGTGCTACATTGTGTTGCAAATTGTGATACTTTATATTCAACATCATATTGGAATTGCATACAAGATGGATGATTGTTTTTTGCAATAAAGGACTTCAAACTTTGTCATAGCGAGTTCTTTGTTAGGGAAGAGGCCAATAATGTGTTAAAATTGAGAACCCCTTACCAAATCGATGCGATTAAAAGGCTCTTAAAGTCAATTTAAAGCCCATTTCTCAATAAAAGAAGGGGCGCGTAATTTAAGACTCCATTTCTATTTTTGCTTTAATTCACCATACGTATGTCTTGCTATTTTAATGAAGACACAACGGAATTGTTTTTGCCGGAAAACAATAATTCTTTTTCGATTTCTCATACCTTATACTCTTTTAAATGGAAAAAAAAAAAAAAAAAAAAAAATCCCTATGAAATGATCAAATGTTTTCATGATCATAAATTTCGAAACTTCACTTGTGAATATTCCGATGCTGTGCTAGTTTTAACTCTTATGATAGGAAATGATAGGGTACAGTGTTCTTCTTATTGTAGGCATTAAAAAGAAATTGAAATCGATAGAAATGATTTTTAGACAGCTCTATACAAACTATTATGCTTTAAAAGTTTACTTAAAGGACAAATCCAAAGGGGTAACATAATTCAAATTTTCAAAATTCCATTAATAAACATGTGCATTGATACTAATTGATTTTTCTTGAGATTGTTTCAAAAAACTTTATTGGAGTTTTTATTTTTACCTTTTCGTTTTTACGGCATCGCTTATGTCCCTTACCTATTGGATACATATGCTTAACTCGCCTGAATTGTGACGTCATAGTGGAAGTTTATTAAAAATGGACGTAGAGTATGACAGCGATTTGAGCGATAGCCTATTCCCGAAGAAGAAATGTTTGTTTCTGGTACTTTAAGGCCATATGTGTACGACCCAGTTTAGAGGGCAATTGCTACGGAATCGGAGGATAGTGAAGATTATAATTCTTCGTCTTCTTTTTGCCCCGATTTTGACGATAATGTTCCTGCGGTGTCAACATGGTAAGTGATCAATATTTGCGGCGAATATTGCCGTTTATAAACATTAGAATCGTAACAAATTTAATTTACTCCCTTTTTGAACGATTTAATCTGACTTGAACAACGAATTTAAATGAAGATCCCAATGAAGTGACGTTTGCGAGTGAGACCCCTTTTGAATTATCCGGGGACTATTAACACAGTAACAAAAACTCCTCTGAATTTTCTTCTAGAATCCTTTGTTAGGTAATCCAGCTGCTGCGATATGACTGAAATAATATTAAAAGCAGCATTAAACCCTGTTCAATTTGGACCAGTCGTAAAATTTCTGAAAACAGGAAAGGAATAAGTCTTTTGCATATAAGCCAGGATTGCTATCAACCCCTTACTAGATGATAAAATTTTAGACTGGTTCATATTCAATCAATTTCATAGCTTAGTCAGACTTCTAATCTTCAATCATGGGATGTCATGGGTTCGATCCCTGGCGGCAGCACATATTCTTTCAAACATTTGTCTCGCACCAATGGGTGGATAATCGTAAACCTAAGTGGGATAGCAGCTGGAGTCTATTAAAGGATGTAGTGGTAGTACTGGTGTGAGAAATACCAGGAATCCATTGTTAGGTAATAAAGCTGCTGCGATATGACTGAAATACTATTAAAAGTGGCGTTAAACCCTTTTCAATCAATCAATTCAAAAAGGAATATGTTCAAGGTTTAAAATGTGTTTTCATCCCGAGACTAGGCAATTTCAATAAGCTTTTTTTTCAAGTTGATTGAACTAAAACAAGAACACTGCCTACGGGTGCATATGCGCGGTTGTTGGGTGCTGGATAGTGATCAAAACGCACCTAGAGTTACCCCCCTTGATAGTACAGGTTGCTCTTTTGATGGTGAACAAATGTGTCAAGTTTGAAGTGAATGCCTGTAGTAGAACCAGAGATATCACAAATGTCTAAATTTTCGCACGACGACAATGACAGCAAGGCAATCCCAACGCCTCGGGTTTTCTTTGGAAACAGCCGAGATAAAACAACTATAATTAAATGGCAAGATATACTGATAAGACGGGACTTTGAAATTAAATAACATCTACGAGCTTCATGTGTTTTATTCTGTGTTGCTTGAATTTTATGCAATGTTATTCTACAATTTATTTGCATAACCCACTACCATACAATTAGAGACAAAAATGAGACTGGCTCAAATTAAAGATTGCAGGTGACAATTCTAAGTGTTTTGAATGAAAATTTGGTACCAAATACGGTAGAAACCATTGTGAAGCAAGGGCAAATCTCTAATAACAAGAAATCTCTCCTTTTCCCACTCTCTTTTCCATTTTATAATATTTTCATATTCAAAATAAGAATTGTATGGTAATGGGTTAAATGCATTTAAAAAGAAAGGAAAGTCATGTGTAATGTGAAAACGGGCAAAATTTAAGTGTACCGTAGAAACAATAATTCAAAAACAATCATGGAAAGAAAGAAAATTCTGGTTGTCAACCTTCAATTCTTTAAATCCATTATAAACCATTTTATGACACACCTCAAGAAAAGGCTTTGATTAAAATTGTTGAAATTTGGAAATTTCTTGTTGCAACCCATTTCCCACAATGCTTTCTGCCAAGGAAATGTTTTCTGTCATGTTATAAACAAATTAAGATTAATTCATACATGACAAAATTATGACCTTTTCCAGTATCATCTTAGCTTATTTCCAAAGTCATAATAAGTTGCAATAGAATAATAAGGGATTTAACAAAGGAGTTATACAGTTCTTGGAATAAACATAGATCACGGGTGAAAATCAAGGGTGCCATATACATCACTTGTTTGTCTAACATGAAAGGATGGGATATGCATATGTTATTTAATCATTTTCTGTATTGTTTAAAACACTAATTAAGACATGACCATAGCCTAAGTTTACCCTTTACCAAGCAATCAGTAGCGTGTCTTTCCGCTAGTGACTAATGTGATCTTTTAAAAAAATGAACATAATGATGCCCACTATTTTCTGTTCAATTATCTGTACCTCCTTTTAACTCATTACAACTAAATCCTCTATTTTTACTCACAGTAGGAGAAAGTTGTGACAAATATTGGGGGAAAAGGAGAAATTGGTTGTGACTAGCAATAGCAAATTTTCTCACATTTTTGAAGCCTATTTACAATAATAATTCAATTTTGGCACAAATTAAGTTGTCATCTGCAACCTCTTTCAATGAAAAAAAAAAACCCTTTTTTTGAATTTGATCTCAATTTTTTTGCCCAGTCATAACTCATTCACACGCAATCCTGTCCGTCTAAGCCCAACTTAAAAAAAAAACTTCAAAAAAGATTTTGGAAAATGAAGAAATCGCTTGGTACAAGCAATTTCTTCATTATCCACAATGTTTTCTACAAAGGCAAGCAAACAAAAAATCAGGACCATTAGTTGATACCTTAAGATCTATTGTACTGGAGAAATATTGAAGGATCCTAATGGAATCTCTAGCCTGGAATTGCTGGGGTCCCTTCCAATTTTGGTTTAGTCCCATTTGGTCTACTCCCATTTCGTCTCCTCCCATTTCGTCTACAAATTTGCGCACGAGTCCCATTTCGTCTACCCCTGTTTTGCGCAGGTGTCCCATTTCGTCTACATTTTAGATTTTATTCGTTTTTATGGTTTTGCATTATTATTATGCTTTTTTCTTACCTAAAAATTTGAATTCTACATTTTTACCAATATTTGTATCAAATATTGGTATTTGATGCCGATATATTTCACACATTTCAGACTAGGTGTTGAGAAGATGGATTACCTGTATGGCTTTTGTTAATTTGCCTTTTTACACCTGTACCTATTGGATTTAAATCTTATTTATAATGGCATTATTCATTAAGATAGAAATATGTCAGCCCGATTAGCTCAGTTGGTAGAGCACTTGACTTCAAACCTCAAGATCACGGGTTCGAACCCTGGGCTGACCATATCAACTAACAAACTAAATGTCTTTCGGTTGAGACGTTAAACCGAGGCCCCGTGTGACGATGCTATCCATCGAGCACGTCAAAGAACCAGGCGGTGCTCTCAGCAGTTTCGTCCTGTATCCTTGCACTATCCCTCGTAACAACTAACTGTCTTCTGAGGGCGTCGCTCATATGGGCATCTGCTACGGTAGCGACGATAAATAAACGGAAATACACAGATAGAAATATAATGACAAATTGAGGTCTACAATCACTAGAATAATATATACGTTTAAAGTTATTATGAAAATGTAAAGAAATTTGGCAATACAGTAAATTTCTTTTCTTTTTTTACTACTTGTTAAAACGAAAATAAGTCTTATTGTCAGATTAAATTATTTGTATTTTTCATCAACACAGTTTTTATTTCATAATATCAATATTACATTAAAAAAATTATCATACAAAAAGCTGAAAATATTTTGTAATTCTTCTTAATATAAGAAACCATTGTAGACAAATTAGAACAGTAGACGAAATGGGACAGTAGACGAAATGGGACTCCTGGCAAAAATACAGTAGACGAAATGGGAGTATACGAAATGGGATGTTACCCCAATTTTAAGGGATCCCGGAACAGTGTTAGTGTCGACCCCTTAATGTGACTGAATGGATTTTTTGGTAATATAAAAAGGAAATACCTTCTAACAACCATGTAAAAGGAACATTTTGAAACTATGTTGGAATTCTAGATAAACAGTATGTTTATGAGGGAAATATGTTCATATCAATAATAAACACAGGTCTAAGTAGTTGATAACAGCAATTATATTCAAAGCACCTCTCAATTTGCACTAGTCTAAAATTATGTCATTTTGGAATGGATCAATGAAAAATGAGAGTATGACTAGAGCAGAAAATGGCGAGAATAAGGGGAAATGACTTTTAATTAGTAAGTTCTCCTTTTGCCACACAGATTTCGTGAATATGTCAAAATTGACCAATGGCTGGTCCGCACTTTACTTCATAGTCTCCGCCCATGAACTCCAACAGGAAGTTCCGCTTTGATTTTTAACAGCATTCTTTTGCAAAATTTATGCCAAGAAGCATGTAACAAAAAAGTAAAATGGTTGGTTGATGACCTAAACGTGGTAACTACAGCTTGAAAAGGCTGTAGTTACATTGTTTAAGCCGCCAAATCAAAAATAATCAAAAATCAAAAAAAAAAAAAAAAAAAAAAGGTAAACAAAAATTGTAACCAATGTCGGAGTTGTTAAGTTCAGGTCAGAGCTGAATGAATTATTTGATTGGTCGGTATATTTCTCTATTGAAAGTCTCGTTTGGTCAATATATTGGAAGGACAATATCCGAGAGGAAAAAAATGGGAACGCTTTCAGTTCTGCTGTCTTTGAAAAATCGGTCCATAATGAGATTCGTTCATTTTTTTTATATAATCCCAACCCCCACAATATATGAGATATCAGTTTGTTCGCCAAATTGATCTAACCGCTGTTGCAGCTTCTTCCTCGAAATTGCCCTAGCTGATGGTCGGCATGTCGGTTCTTCTTCCCGTCGGTTCTCCGAGATCAAGATTGTTGGCACGGCGTCAGGTTTCAATCGGAGTCGAAAGTTATTAAAACCAACGTCATTTGCTAGTTTCGGGCTGATCAAAAACTTGAAATTAAAGTGTCTCACACAAAGCTTTGCATGACTCGGTGGCTCAAAATTTGTCATTGCTGTCCGATCACGGTTCAGTTTATGAATCCACAACTTTTTTCTTTTAAAATCAATCGGAATCGTAAAAATGCTGATCCTCTGAGTTCCCGATTAAACATTACAACCGTAAGCGACACAGATCGTCATTATTCTGCTTTAAAATCGATTTTTACGTATTATCGCCTGTATTTAGTACAACCATTGGACAGGTAACAAATAGCTTCCACTATGACGTCACAAATGCAGGGGAGATAAGCGGTTTGGGGAATGTACGGGGCAAGTAAGCGATGCGCTGTTTTGGGGTAGTATTAAATCTTGACATTTCGAATTGGTTTTTGTACATATGCACGGTCTGCAATCGCGAAAATATTGTTTGTGTGTTTAATTAACACCATATACATGAAAAATAATGAATGAAAAGACAAAATAAAAATTTCTTTGAATTTGACCTTTAAGGTATAAAATGATTTTTTAACAATTATATTGCCCTTTTTTTTTTAAATTAATCGATTTAAACTGTATAACGTTTTCCGATTGGTACTTTAAACAAGAATACCTTTAAAGCATTCACTATTTATGTATGCTTCAGCATCGATACATCCCCTTGACGAATGACAAATGTGTTGAATTGCTATTTTTGAATTCAAATACAATTTTCATATTTTCAAACAGTATCAAAAAGCTGCCAGAATGCTTTGCACCAAAAAACTTTCCCTCAGTGTTCAATGCAGCCACAGTAAAGAAATCGGAAAACATGCTATCGGTGACGGGAAATGTTTTAACTTAAGCTGTATTCAAGCTGTAGTTACTATTTTATGCTCGCCAACCGAAGATATTCAAGTACAAAGATATAAATTTATAAACAAAACACATATCGACTACCTTACACCAGAAGTAAAGCCTTACATTTCATTAGCGACAGATAACTGATTTTCATCATATTTTGTTGGAAGCAATATGATGTAATGGAATGCTTTTTGACTCACTTATCCCTGGAGATTCTAAAAGTCGCGACTTTATATCTACAAAAAATGGGAAATCAGTTTGAATGTACATGTGATCTAGTATCACTTTGTCTAACATATCTATGCCTTTATTATCATTCTGTTTTACATTTAAAAGTTGAAAGCTAGCTTTGCTTTCGGTTTAGTTAATATTAGTTAATTTCATTTCAAAGTCTGTTTTCAAACCGAAGTTCGCTCGGGAACCGACGACCATCGAGTTCTTAGTCGACTATAAGTAGACAGCGCAGGTATGGTCACAGCACATTGGTTTGTAACTCTCACATGTACCCATTTATACACCTTGGAGTTAAATTTTTGATCAGAAAAATGCCCTTGGTGTGTTAGGGATTCGAAACCGTGACCCTCCGGTCCCGAGTCCCACATCGCACCACCAGAACACTGACTCCACTGGGCAGTTAGCTTCGCAAATTAAAAATAACAACACGCTTTTCCACAAAATGGAAGCAACCACCTCAAATGTGAAATTATCATTTAGTCTTTCTATCTGTGCTAGGTACTACAGAATAAGGCATTTAAATTGGGACTGAGATTAGACGTATTTGTACAATGATAAGTTACAATATAATAGTGAGCACATGCCACTATTGAAAGAGATATTTCTTCGTTAGGCCAATAATAGATTAATGGCGACCCCTTTTCAAAAATATTTTGTTTAATACTATATGAAAGAAGTTGTAAATCGAAATTTACTCCATTGATTCGTACCTAAAATCTACCACGAAAACCCAACTCTCACTTGAAATTTTATTAGAGGAAAGCTCACATTGAAGGATCTCAAGGAAGAGTCGAGATAGAATTAGAATTAGGCCGTACAAATCTTCACAGATATATTTAGTAGTCAAATTGGCTTATTTCAAGTCAAATAAACTAAATTGCCATTAGAGTCCCTTGTCTTGACGTGGAATTTGGATCAAGTAATGAATCTATGAATCTGAAAGTGTTTGAAGAAGTCGATATTTCTTCATCATTTCTTCATGATGTCACTGATATAACTAGCGAACACCCTGGCAGCTGAAAGTGAGAACTGTCGTGCTGTTCAGGAATATTGGATACGAATTAACCTGATCCTGATCCGTGTCATTGGAATTACATGTACATTAAAATTCAATCATTTCCTCACGGCACTGTATGCCTTGTTTTTGGGATACGCTCGTGTAATAGCGCCAATTCTAGTACTCGAATATATGACATTTATTATCTTTGAGGAATAGTTTACGTCGCTATCGTAGCAGCATTGGTTACCACTAGAAGTGGACAACGATTGGATGGGATAGAGCTAGTTTGAGTCCCCAGCACTTCTGATTCCCATATAACATTTGCCGTTCTAGATCTACTTTGTATTCAACTGTTTTAATCTATTATGTTTATGTATGTTTTTTATCTATCCTGTTGTAGATGGCCTATATAAGATTTTTTTTTTGGCCTGAGGAATTCGTTTTGGTTGGAAATCTATTATGACATGTATGAGGAAAAATTTTACGTTTTGTGAAATATTGACTAAACAACAGCAACAACAACAATAACACACAAATACGAACAAACGAACAACAACTACCAACTATAGAGATTCGAACTCCGGTCTTATCCTACTTATGTCTCACAACGTTAACTCGTTGTCTTGCAACTTGCGGAGTTTCAGTAACTTTTGAGAGTGTGAACGAAATTTGCAAATGTGTCATCGGATTGGTATTCATCGACCTAAAATATATTCATCATGAAGGTAAGGATCAGATTGATAAAACCGGCCCGTTATATCCACAAATCCCGAGTACATCGCTATACATGGAGATGTTCAAACATTCCGAGTACAACGCAACATGGAGATGTCTACAAACACACCGAGTACATGCAAACACAGTGAAATCTACAATCCCCACAAACAACTATAAATAGAGGTGTCTACGCTCTCCGAGTAACCGAAACATGGAGATGTCTGTACTCCCTCAGTACAAGGCAATATGGAGATGTCTGTACTCCATCAGTACAACGCAACATGGAGATGTCTGTACTCCCCAATTACAACGCAACATTGATAGTCTGTACTTTCCCATAACAACGCAACATAGAAATGTCTATACTCCTTTAGTACAGCGCAACATGGAGGTGTATGTACTCCCTCAGTACAATGGAACAAAGAAAAATCTATAAATCTCGGCATAACACAACACGAAGATGTCTCTACTCCCCCAGCTCAACGGAAAAGGAGATATTTATACTCCCCTAGCACAACACATGGATATGTCTGGACTTCCCCAGTAAAATGCAACATGGAGATATCTATACTCCCTCAGTAAAACGCAACATGAAGATATCTGTACTCCCCCAGCACACCACAACATGCAAATGATGGATGATAACATTTACCATGTACAACGCAACAAGAACATGTCTACATCCATCATGTACAACGCAACATGGACATATCTACAGCCCCCAAGTACAACGCAACATTAAGATGTCTCGACTCGCCAAGTACAACGCAATATGTAGATGATAACATTTACCATGTACAACGCAACAAGAAAATGTCTACATCTATCATGTACAACGCAACATTAACATATCTACGGCCTTCAAGTACAACGCAACATTAAGATGTCTCTACTCGCCCAGTACAACGCATCATGAAGATGTCTACACTCCCCCAGTAAAACGTAACATGGAGACGTCTACACTCCCCAATTACAATAACATGGAGATATCTACACTCCCCAATACAGCACAACATGGATGTATTTACATTTACCGAGTACAACGCAACATTGAGATGTTTACACTTCCCAATTACAAAGCAACATTGAGATGCTACAGTTCCTAAGTACAACGCAAAATTAAGATGTCTCCACTCCCCGAGTAAAATGCAACATTTAGATGTCTACACTCCCCCGTACAACGCAACATGGATATGTCTACACTCCCCATTATGATACAACAATGAGATGCTACAATCTCCAAATATAATGCAACATTGAGAAGCCTACAATCCCCGTGTACAACGCAACGTTGAGATGTCTTAGTTCCCCGTGTATCACGCAACCGGTAGATATCTACGCTCCCCGTGTACCACGCAGCATGATGCCTACACTTCCCCACAAAACACAAAATAGAGATGTCTACACTCCCCAAGTACAACGCAACATTGAGATATCTACACTCCCCAACGCAACTTTGAGGTGTCCACGCTCCGCGAGTGCAACGCAAAATGGACATGTCTCTACTCCCCGTCTACTACGCTACACGGAGATGTCTACACTCCACAGTAATACGCAAATTAGACATATCCATACTCCCCGATTACAACGCAACAATGAGATATCTACAACCGAGTACAACGCAACATTGAGATTTCCATTCCCCTAGTAATACTTAAGATTTAGCTGTCTTCACTTCCCGAGTACAAACGCAACATTGAGGCAGATACCAATGTTCTTACAACCAGTTATGATTCTTAATAATTATTTTGGTCTTTTCTTATACAGTTTTTTTTTTTTTTGTTTTTACAATAGTCGTGACGACATGCGTCATTTTGCTCTCACTTATACCCGAATGGAAAGTTATCTGCCTATATAGGATGAGCTGCTGGTGACTTGTATTGAATATGAGAAGACTAAGTGCACGACCTGTTGCGATATAACTGAAACACTATTGAAAATACATGTAGTGTAGTCGTACAGAAGCTGAATTGGGTCAACTCCACTCCGGAATTACTTCCGGGTGGTTGTACCCTAAAGTAGTCCATTAAGAAAATTTGATCTCCTCCTTTTGTCATGCTGTTTTAAAGTTTAATCAACAGCAAGTTGCTTGATGTTAGGTTCTGCAGAGTGAGAGATCACTGCTGCATGTCATGCATGTGATTCAAAGCTTTAATCAGGGAACTATTTCCTTGTAGAAACTGACATTTGAAGGTGGTATCCTACAAGACTTTCACTTCCGAGCCTAAACAATTTCATGGGTTGATGTGCAGAATGAAGATTTGCGAAAAACTTTATCTCTAATGATGCCATTTTCCTGGCCTGTAATTCAAGATCAAAGACTGCTCTTTAAGACGGACTAAGATTTAAGGCCCAACGAAACTTTTGGAAGGAGCTACAGATTGTGAAAGTGGGCCCTTTTTGCTCTTTATTTAATGAGGCAAAAACGGACAGGAGTGTAACCAATTGCAGACACACTTCATTGCTGTAATAGGTATCGAGTAGACAGTTTTTATCAGTGTACCATTATTCGGTTGTAACGTATTTCTCGGGAAGTGTAAACGATAAAACGACGTGTTTCCATAGATCTGATTCAAGACGAACATATACGTGGGCTTTGTTATTGTCGTTTATTCAAACATCTGAAGTATACGGGACTCTTACAGCACTGCAAGATTGGATCATATATATAGGAATGCATAAAACGGCGTTTAAACCGTTAGCAAACTGTCGCTCATACAGCTATCTTTTGTTCTTGTCTTTTTGTCCCATGTTAGAATTTTGGTATGAAAGGCCAAGGGGTAAAAATAAATGGCCTTTCGAAATGTCTTAAAAAATCCGAGTGTACGAATGAATTGCATAATTCAAACACTTTCGAAGGAGGCGAATTTCACCCTCACCGTTGATGTTCCGTTACAAAATATTTGTCTGTCCATTTTGTCAAGTTCAGTAAAATTGACCTTTTTGAAGTTCGGACAAAGAGACAGAGTTGTTACTTTTTATTGTTCTAGTGCAGACAGCAGGTACCATATAGACAGTTATTATGACTATTATCTGTATTATCATCATTGATATCCTCCTCTTTATTATTACTTAACATTTCAGGATTTTAGTCTACATTAAGAGTATAAATACAGTTAGGTGTCCACACATCATCGTCGGTAGATTTACGGATCGCGAGGTCAATCAGAGAATCGATCCACCAATCAAACAATTCATTTAAACCGGAATAGAACTTTGAACTCCAATATATGTGAAGCATTTTACTCGATTTGTCTGTTTTATTTTTTTATTACATCTTAATATCCATAAATTTTGCAAAATAATGTTAAACAGATTTGTGCAATATTGTAAACAGCTAAAAGCAGGTTCGTGGTGTTTATCTTATTCCCTTAAAACCAAATAAGTATAATGAAAAAGAGATTTTATTCCTTCTTTGTTCTAAGATAGTGTTATAAATCTTATCGTATTTAACATTTTCCCGTACAAAACCTAATTTAAAGTCATATGGTATTAGACTTGTGGAAAAATTGTGGAAAGAGAAGAAAATGCTTGTATGAAGCAATTTCTTCTTGTCCCACAATATTTTCAGTCATTAAGGTTAGTTTCTTTTTTAAATATACTCCATTTACAACGTCGTCTGCTACACCTTTGAATTTGGACAAGTAAATAATCAAAGGACAGAAAGTACTGAGAAGTTGGAATGCGCTGAAAGGTTCATAACTGTGGAATTCGGCTTAAATTCATTTATTACTTTTAGAGTAAGCCTCCCTCCTTTAAACTTAAACCAGCATTCCCATTCTTGTATATATTTGCGTGAATACCGCACAATAACATAAATCGACATACAGAAATAAAAAAAAAAAAATTCCCAGACAGTGACGCTTTTAAATGACCCTCATTTTGAAAGCTTTGGAAAACATTGTGAAAAATGAAGAAATTTCTAATAACAAGCAATTTCTTCATTTTCCAAAATGTTTTCTGTCTTAAAAGACCAAGCTAGATGACACATGGTACTTTTTATTTAAGATTTTTTACGGTTCTAAAGCCGAATAAGGAAATCGCGCGACTACAGGGCGCCGAAGATAATTTGATACTATCTTCATCATATCATAGGAATGTTTAGGAAAAGAGCTAGATGACACTTGTTAAAGGTTTGAAGTGCTATTATTAATTTAAACTTGTAAATAACGACATTATAAAGCGTAATTATTTAGTAAATAAGTAGAAACCGGAAGTTGATATTTTTACATTCTAATTTTCAAAAACTTCTACTTTCGTTTTGCATCTATTTTATTTTTATTGAGTAAAAGCTGTAAATCCCAAAATAATCGCGTTTGCTTGATGCCTACGACCCCCCCCCCCCCCCTTAATCGCTCTAGAATGTTTTAAAGCACTGGGCGGCGTGATTATTGTAAAAATGCATTTGCGACCTGAGCTATATTTGTAAACATTGCCTATCTATGGTCACATGACTACGACATGTCACTTGAGATCACGTGATTACGAAACACGGGAGGGCGAATCACAAAAAACAAATTACTCCGCTGATTATTACCTTATTTTTCAATAATTTCAAACAAACTAAAGCATGTTTAGAAGTCTCTATACGAATTTATATGTGTCATATTATTGTCTTCGGCTACAACTAACTGATTGTCCGTGGCAAGTTGAGATGAGAAGTAACCCGAGGTGTATTCATACCTAGGAGATTACGTGATATGGGTTATCAAGAAACCCGAAATGAAATTGTCTTGTGTTCATTTTGCGGTTTTGTCTAATTTAAGTTGGAATCGCTCCGCATTCCAACTTACAAAAAAAAGTTTTAAAGCTTCTTCACGTTTGATTTTCTGCAATTTGATCACTCAATAATATTCTTTTGTCATAACGCTATGATATAAGGTATAATTGCGATTAATTTTTTTGAAAATTACCGTGTTCTTCTTTTCGAAATTAGAATAAATTCTGATCGTTCGATTTACACTTTACCACGAAATCCTGCTTTTTTGTCGGGCAGAGAAAATAACCGTTGAAAACGGGGGAATTGTTTGCAACTAGAAATGATTCAATATATTCTATCTTTAAAGGCACATTTCTCAGGCTAACACATTATCGCGCTACCGTTTATTTTGATGTATGGAGTAAAATACGTGCGGCAAACATACTGTAGAGTAAATATACCTTTTTTAGGCCGTTAACATTTGCAGAGACCCGAAAATAGTTTAAACTGAAGTGGGTGATCAATCGACAGCGAACTGAACGTTATATAACAACATTCAGCTAGAAATTTACACAACCTTTCCGGTGCCATAAAAATGTGAGAATAGAAGATTTATGCATTGTAAAGCCATTTTTGTTTACAATAGCATTGTTAGTTGAAATGACGTCCCATTTGAGATGTTTCGTTTTTCCTCAATATTATGGATGGGTATTGATTCTTTTACCCATTACTGTTAAACTACTTCCCGTTCTTCGTATTTTGTTGAACGAGCCTAATTTCTAGGGTTGAGCTCTGAACGAGTGCAAGTACCTACATATTTATACCCACTTACAAAAGTCTCCCTACCCGATTTGCTTTATGTAGTAAACATATAGACTATTAATATAAGAGACAATTATATTTAGTCAATATATCGAGCAATCCCGTGTCAAGAACATTGCCTGTGTCATTGTGACAATATTGCCGTGTATGTAGATGATACTCAATATAACAATGTCTATAAACTTGAAAGTTTATATAGGGCTCCTAAGAAAATGTTGTTGTCCGAGTTTATACATAATCAATAATATTGATAGAAATATTGAGTCATTATTTTGGTCGGACGTTTCTAACAAACCAACAATTGTATAGTCCAATAGGATTATTGACAGCATAAATGCCAGTGATTGGATGCTATTGAAAATCGACAAATCTTTACTCAATTTTTTATTGTCAGTGTATTAATGCAATTTAAAAATCAATCAATGTTTACTCCAAATATTTTGTCAGTGTATTAATGCTATTTAAAATCAATCAATGTTTACTCCGAATATTATTGTCGGTGTATTGATGCTATTTAAAATCAATCAATGTTTTCTCTAAATATAATTATCAGTGTATTGATGCTATTTAAAATCAATCAATGTTTTCTCAAAATATTATTGTCAGTGTATTGATGCTATTCAAAATCGATCAATGTTTTCTCAAATTATTATTGTCAGTGTATTGATGCTATTCAAAATCGATCAATGTTTAGTCCAAATATTATTGTAGAGTATTGATGCTATTCAATATCAATCAATGTTTAGTCCAAATATTATTGTAGAGTATTGATGCTATTCAATATCAATCAATGTTTAGTCCAAATATTTTTGTCAGTGTATTGAAGCCATTTAAAATCGATCAATGTTTACTCCAAAATTTTTTGTCAGTGTATTGAAGCTATTCAAAATGGATCAATGTTTAGTCCAAATATTATTGTCAGTTATATTGAAAGTGTTTGGATCCGTTTACCTATAAACCGGAATGAACTTAAGTGTATCCGCCTAGTTAGCCCAATGCGTATCGGTTCTGTAGTATACATTTTTTACGTTTTTCTGGTTTTTCAACTGCAATAGTCTTTTTTCTTTTGGAAAATTAATATTACATGGGGATATTTTCAAAGAAAAAACGTCTCCGAATCATCATCTTTAAGGTTACTGTGCTCATTTTTGACTGTATCTATTCTAGCAAACGTCATCTTGGAATCCATGACGTCACTAACGTCACATTCCGTTTCATGAGCGTCATCATCAACTTCGTGTATTGTATCTTCACAAGGCTGAACGCTTTCATCACTACTCACTAGATCGTCGTCATCATACGACAATGACGTCAAAGCATGGAACGCATGTATAGCTATACGGTTCACTTTGTTTTGTTCACGTTCTTTCTTATATGCAGGCATACTCCGAAAGAAGTCTTCAAGCGCACGTTCTTCTTCCAGTTCACGCTTCTCACGTTTCAGATATTTTACAATCATTGTAATGATTCCTGCTGAATAAAATACTAACACAGCCACTATGTATAAAACTGCTCCCGAATCCGTCTCGTCTGTCTGTTTTTCCGGTTCGATGATGTCAACATAAACCGGAAGTGATGTGTCATTTATGACGTCACATCCTCGTATAATGGCGGCTAATATAGATCCAGTTCTAGTGTAATTCACTGTAGGATATTCCCCTTGTCCCATATAAGGGTGACATCCTCTAACAAGGTACAGCTGCTTCATCGTAGCCTATTTTTCTATCGTTAGACTAATTTAGGAACATGAGATCTTCACCTGTAAATATAAAGGGTTCTCGGTATGTAGACTTGATTCGTCGCTTATGATTTATTACTTTATAACTGCCTATTTTGTAATCGAGCACAACATCAACAACAATCACGACTACGACATCAACTAGAAATCAAAGATAAATTGATCACACAGAAAATATTCGACATAAAAGCTATCTCTATCCCTTTCTGTCTCCCCTTTTTCTGGAGACTATAAAGCATATAATACGTCTGTCTCGTAGAATACTAGCCGGCACGCCAGAGCCTCCTAGTTCGAACCAATCTACACGCTTAATTTCTTTCTCTCTTTCTCTCTCTCTCTCTCTTTCTCTCTTTCTCTCTCTCTCTTTCTCCCCCCTTTCTCTCTGTCTCCCTCTCCCTCCCTCTCCCTCCCTCTCCCTACCTCCACTGGCTGAAAACATCATGTGACGTCCGTCCGTCCATCAGTCCATAAACTTTCACTTTTAAAATATTCTTTACGAAAGTCAACCCAAATTCGCAGGAATGATCCTTGGTGGCCCTGTATCCGATTCATTCAAAGAATTTTTATCGGATGATTGATTGATTGAATGAATGGGATTTAACGCCTTTTTAAACAGTATTTCAGTCATAGCGCGGCGGCAGGAGCACCTAACAACGGATTCCTGATATTTCTCATACTGGTAAAACCCCGACAGCCTGTCCGAGCCTCTAGCTTACGATTACAAAGTTTACGATTATCAAACCATTGATGGGAGACAAATATCGTAAAGGATATTTGCCGCGGCCGAGGATCGAACCCTGGACACAATGACTGAGAGTCCGACGCGCTACTTCTGCGCCATGGCTGCGGTCTAATCGGGTAAAAGATATGTAACGATATATACATTTATTATATACCTATAAATGATATGAATTAAAATCTGGCTATCTAATACAACTCGACAGAAAAAAATCAATATTCGGTGTGTACCAAAAAACTGTATTCGTACCGTTAAGCACGGACTCCTTTTTTGTGTATTGACGTTCGAGTTTTTTCTTAAGGGTTGATCATAAATAAAAATGGCCGAAATATGTGAAAATGTAAATTTAGAAAAAAGGGTATAGAAAGATATGGGAATGTACCAACTTGTAAAAAACAATGAAATAGACCCAAAAGTACTAAAAATACCTTTCACTGTCTAAAATTCAAGCAAGTAGAGTTATTCTGATAATACAGAGAGGGAACATGTGCCATTTTCTATTTACATCGGTTAGAAAAATGTACCGATGCATTTGATCCCAAAGAATGCAAACATGGATTTAAATATCTAGAGAACAATGTACGAGACCTGGTTTTATTTAAAGACCACTATGTTCCGATATATTTCATTACAAAACCACCTGTTCTTTTCCAATGAGGTATGGCTGCCATTTTTGACAGCAACAAAAATGTAAACAAAAACGTTTGGGCTGACTACAACGATCGTATTCATTGACAACCAAAAGGGTAACTGGCGTAACGTTTGAGGGTGTTTACACTTCATTCAAAGCATAACAATTACCTTGATCTAAAGTTCTTTATCTTTAAAACATAGAAATGAAAATGGTCTGTAAGCGAGCTGTGACCGTGAGAATTTTTATTTTCGCCGCTTTGAAATTAACATATCACTACGCGTAAGAATTAGACTGGGAGGCATCAGTGGTAATCTCGGCCCGTCGGTCTTCTCGGCCTGTATTGAAAACGATTATATGATCAATATACCATACCTTACAATATCCGATATTTTCGATTTTATTGACGCATTACAAAACCCAATCCACCAATTTAAATTGTTTTTAGAACAATTTAAAAGTATACTGTCATTTCGTACCATAACCATTTCGTACCATAATTTGTACGGTTATTTAGTACTATACAATGGTAATTTTGTACCATGCGTTGGTCATTTTGTACCAAAGAATAATTCATTTCGTACCATCTCGTATCAGAAATAAAGGACTCAATCAATTTCAGAGAATTTGATAATTAGATTGTTGGCATTGCTTGATCGTGTTAGGTAAGATAGTTAAGATCTAATTGTGGAAGGGTGAACGATTGTTGATTGCTCAATTATGATTAGATTGGCGTTCATTTGACTGTCCCACTTTTATACACCCAATCAAGAAAATTACTTAGGAACACCCTGCACGTGGCAAGCAATTTCTTCATTATTACAATGTTTACTTCTCCAAAAGACAAATATTTTAAAAATGCCGTCCAGATGAAATAGTGGTTTGCAAATTTTTTAAATTTGGAACTGTCTTGAATCTTGTTGTGTGGCAATTCGTTCATGGTTACTTTGTCACATTATTCGGTAAACCATGATACAAATTTGACATAAATACCGTTCTGATTATCTACTTATTTCCTTCTAATGAAAACAATCCTCTATTGGGAAAAAGTTATGTGCCGATTCAGTAACGTCAAGTATCCGTTTGCCTGAATGGACTGTCTTAATTGATTTTCACTTGTTTAATTATCGGTAAATTTGATAAAGCAAATACATAATTTATTTTCTTATTTTTGAATGCGTTATTTTACTATTCAAATTATATATGTTTTTTTTAAACATGGTACGAAATGTTTGACGTATGGTGAGAAATGAGTACAAGATGGTACGAAATAGTCACAGCATGGAACGAAACAACCAATACCATGGTACGAAATTACCAATACATGTACTATGATACAAAATGACTGGTACGAAATGGTTATGGTACGAAACGTCCGTAATTCGTTCAAAATTGATTTCAGAATAGTTTCATAATTTTAAGAAAGCTTCCAATTAACAGCCAAGTTTATTTTATCTTTTTGATTTGCATCTTGGATATTACTAGTACAAGAATAGGTCGCCAAACGGCCTCGGGCAAGGCACTAAGGAGCCCCAGCCAAGTAGCTGCAATGTCGTAGCCCTCTTTCTGATAATCTTTACCGGGGATTCACAGATAACACATGAACTAGTGAACTTTGCTGTAATATTACAGAGCTGCATTAAATTCAATTTGAATGTGGAAAAAAAGGCTGGACATAAGATGCTCATATGTTGGTAAAAGTGACATATAAAAATATTAAATAGGTATAAAAATGCCAAAAGTATACAAAAGCAAAGAAAGAATTAACTCATAAATACTTTCTTTTGTTAAGTTTTTGACACATGAGTAATACAGAAGAATGTGTTGCATTTGAAATATTCATTTCGTATCATTCATTTAATTTTCTCTTGCATAGAATAAATTATGTTATAAATTAGCAAACTGAAGCCTAAAAAGAACCCGAATGGCAAATAAAACGAACAGTAAAAAAATAACAATAATATCAATGCAATTTAATCGATTGTAGGACCAATTGCCTCCCGAATAATATCAATCAAGGAAAAATAAAAATTAAAAACAAAACAACTCTCCCGCACCAAATTCTACCTCTTTAAAGTATACGATTAAATGGTATGTTCACATTTAATCTAAATACAAGGAAGTTGCAGTTCTGAAAAAGGTTACAATTCAATTAAAATATATAAATATCATGATATAATACACACACACTTCCGCACATATGATTTTTAATATATATTAAACTTTTCAATAATGAATCAATATAACAACATTTAAAAGAGCATTGTGAGTAAAGACAAAATGGCTTGTGATAGGATATTAAATTCCGACAATATTTTGGCTGATGCATTGTATTTGCCTTTATATATTTCTGTTATTTTATTTAAAAGATTGAAAGGGGTTAAAAAGTGCCATTGTCCTTTGAATTCGAAATTAGAGTTATCCAAACTTAATTAAAACTCTGCCATCCAATGACTAAATTTGTCAGGTAAACCTTTAAATCATGATATACATTGTAGTGAATGTAGAGTACACTCAGTATTTTGAATACAGCTGCGATACAACACATTTTGTCTTTGCAAACCAGTCTTCCTATTCCGAAATTTAGTTAGCATTGGTGATCTCTTCTATTTTTGAAATATGCAAGCTTCCCCGAATTATTTAAAAACCGTAAACGTTTTGCAACAACATGTTCACATTTAATTTAACTGATGACTGTAAAATTATTATGCGTAATTATAGTGTAATAGATGTAGTTTCTTATTGTTACATTATAGCAAGTAAGAGTATAAGGTAAATAAATTGTAAATTGCAGTTTGGGGGACCAAAAAATTGTATTCGTTGCTTTTGAGTTTTATCACTTTGAATTTAATATAACATAGATATTATAATTGTGTTTAGCGTACTAAATGACAGCTGTTGATGAGTCATTCATTCATTCACTATCCTTCAAGAATTGATAATAAAACGCAAAACTATTATTTCATTTGATATTACAGTAGAAAAAAAAACTTTTATAATCTTGATGTCTATACAGAAATAACTTACAGAATAGATTCTTAAATAAGCTGCTAATGCGGCTAAGCATGGTATAAATTTGCTTGATTTTTTTTTTTTTTTTTTTTTGATAACTTCAATTTAGCCCATAAACTTGAGCATTGTAAAAAAACTATTGTGCACTAAGAACGACCATTGAAATGATCATGCAATGATCTAAATTGTAAGATGTTTAATAAGACGCCCAACTAACAGAAAAAGCCACCCATAAATAGTCTGTTGGGTAAACTTTGATGGACATAACAGTATAGTAAACTATAATAACATTTATTTCTTCATATTTTACGATCTCTTTGACCCCCGTTTTATTCACCTCAATTTTTCTACAGATCAGGACAATTTGTTTCCGGATCGTTCAATCGTGAGGGCAAATGGAATATCGGGAGAATACGATGAAATCGGGAGATATCACATTATTTTAACGACTTCCTGTTAAGGACGATTTTTAACAGAAGTCAGTCAATATAGAGAAAAGGAAATATCGTATGTGCTTCGTATATTTTAACTTGATCGAGTCTTTATACTCTTTGGAAAATATGCCATAAACCTGTTGGTGAAAGTATTTGTTACTAAGCCATCACGATAACATGTTTATTTTTCAGGTCGGTTGTGAAAAATTTGATAAATGTTCATGTAATTAAAACGCATTTCAATAGAGATTTTTATTATTAATACTTTTTGCAGGTATCAAAACTTAATACACATTTATTATTTAATCACTGATATAGGGGCCGAGTTACCCAGTCCGACTTAAATTAGTGTAAGTTTCCAGTCTATAATTTTTAATGTGTTATTTAAAGCTAACAATCTACTGTTTGGTGAAGATTTTGGTTTTACAATACTGTCAAAAAGACATTTAACTTGAATTATTAAATAAATATTCTTTAAATAAATAATTGTTATCGACCTACATTATTCATAGTGAACACATTTTTGGGTGTTCTAAGGCACTCCCGGAAGTTCCGAGAACCAACTAAAAGCAGGAAAAAATCGACATGTAAAGACAGATCGAGGTATTTTTGGTTGAATATTAGTCTGTTTTGGTAAAATTAATACATTTTGACCAGATCATTTTGTACAATTGAAATTAAACCCGGACATTATGCCTTTTGTTGTGCATTTACGCTAAACGTACATGTTTCCGGAAGTTTTCACAAGATATCGGTTTGGCTTTTTGTTGCGTATGGTGGTCAAAAGATACCATACCCTTTTTTCCTGAAGTTTCTAACCGTTTTAGGTATTTTATTTGAAATAACGTGAGAGGAATTGATTCCTGAGCATTGAGTATTTCATATTTTTCCCCATTTGTAAAATGCTTTGAGAAATTCAAAACTAATTGTTTTCTATTCGAGAAAGCCTGGGCCACCATACCTTATAGTCTGTTCTACTTTCAATTCATCAATGAAACATTGTTTTGGCTGGGAATAGTAGATGTAAACAAACATTTTGTCTGCCATTTGCAATTCACCTTATAGAAATTGGTCAGTTTCAAATTGAGAATGTGTATTGTATGATATGTGTTCGCTAAATTCAAGGCTCCTATATTGTTCTTTGGGTCTTCCTCTACATATATGGATAAATTTATTTTCTCGCGGTGCAACGGTAACTTCAGTTGAACGCAAATAGAGAAAGGTGTTTGTAAGTCACTTTTTATTGCTTTAAATGCTGTTTTTATAAATTTTATTCAACTTTCCTTATTAATTTGTATTATTAGAACTAGTTTACACCTAGAATATCAGTTATGGTCCTGAACTGTTGTTTATTTGCTTTATTTTTTCTATTGTCACTGACACCATTTTTATGGAATTCAATTTCCTATCAACCCTTAATCATTAAAAGAGAATTTCCCTAATGTCATGTCCTAAAGGTATATAATATAAGAAATATTACAACAGTGTGTTTTTTCTTTTTGTTGTTATCGTGTTCTCGAAACGTGTGTAGGTATTTTTTCATTGGATTCGATCAAAAATACTTACACACGATTCTCGAACACGATAACAACAAATAGAAAAACACACTGTTGTAATATTCCCTATGTACTCATATGTAGATATATATCGTTACAATAATTGAAAGGCGAGAAGAAAATTTGAGATTTCATGGGCAGGTTGTGCCCGTTCGCGCAAAAATTGGCAGATAGAACTGCGCATACTCGAAAATAGATCTGGACAGAAAGTGACAGTTCCAATAATCCAAACATCAAACAATTATGAATAGGTGTTTTACATATATAAATATCATGCTTTCAGCGCTTTGATTTCATCTTTCCACTATCATTATTCAAACCTGGTAGTGAGTTTTGATTTAAAATGGATTTGATAAAGTATCGCATCCTCAAAAGAAAGGATTTCAATAATGACTTTACACTATAGAGAATATACATTTAGACAGAATAATCATTCTCCATTTAGAAATAGTCACGAGAAAATAGTTCGACCCAGGTCAGCACATTTCGCGAAACCAAACCAAAGTCGATACTTTTAGCACCCACCGGATGGTTCGATAGAACGTGTAACAATATACACATTTCAAATCGAAGAACGGTTGTATGTCTTCATGAAGTATTTCAGAGTACACCCCCATCCCCACCACCCATGATTTAGACGTTTAGTGAATTGAAAATAAACGAAATTTTACTATGAATAATACCGCTAAGTTCAGAAACAAAACTGAGAACTGGTGTTTTTTTCTGTTCATATAGCGGTAGAAGAAACCCCCACTTTCTAAACGATCTCAATTAACTTTCATATATTATTCATTCTGTTTTACAAACTTCAAGGAGTTTAGGACATTTGATTTAATTGCACACTTCGTTCTTTTTTCTTCGATAGGTTTAACGGGTTCTTGTGATGTTAATAAATTTGGACGACACAGTACTAATATGATAGCCGTTTTCCCTCTTTTAAACACACAATGAAGGTCATTGCCCTTCTACACATTAAATAGAGCAAGAGGTCTGTTTGTAAACCAGTCCCCTATACTCCGTCGGCGATTACGCGTCACGTGATACAATCAAGTAATGACGGTCAAAAACTAAAGGTTTTAAAGCCTGTAGAATGAAAACACATTAAAAGTCACCAAAAGACGCTCTTTGGTTAGAACGACATAGTCTTCTTTTTTCTTTTTTTTTTTATATAAACAAGTCACGTTTTACTGTCCCTGATTTAGACAGCCTTATTGATACAGGAAGTGGTGCAGTTGTATACCTTATTCTAATTACTGTTTGAAACTTCTATTTTAGTTATTGTCTAGAGAGGTAAAACCATATAGCATTTAAGAATAAGTATCATTAAACGTAGAACAACATTGTACCTTAACTGAGATGCTGAATATCATTTTGTACAGATGGTTCCCAGAAATCATCACACTGCCTGAGACCCTTTGTAGTTCAATATTTGTAAATTGTTAAATCTATCACACCTTTGAATTTAACATACTAATACTATACTTACTGTCTCATAATGACCCTGACCTTGAACTTATTTTGAATTAGATACAGTCAAGTTATTATCCTCTCAAGGTTTGGTAGTTTTTCTTTCTTAGATTACCTTTACACTGCAGTGCAGAAGGTCAAGCTGTGAGTATGACCTTCATTATGAACACTTGTCTATAAAAAAGGCATTATTCTTTTTCAAGGTACCATCCTGACAAGGTTTGTTGTACTAAAGGTCAAGTACAAGGTCACCCTGTGACACTGACCTTAAATTGAATTAGCTGAATGTCAATGGGGATCAGAAAACTAAGAGAATGGCGCCTATTCCATTTTTATGATTATATCTCTATTCAGTGTCAAGTTAGCGTCTAGACTATGTTTGGTTTAGCGACCTGCCGATGGACCAACGTGGGCAAAGCAAATTACCCCTACTTCGTTTAATGGAGGCATAAATACTTTTTCTTGGAAGTAAATCCTGCAAAGTTTTTCTCTAGTCTTGGGTAGGATAATTAAAAAGAAATCTGACAACTTAAAGCAAGATCTCTAGTGCAGAATGAAGATCAAATACTCTTAAGACGAAGTAGTCTCAATTATAAAAAGTTTCATTTTACCCACTAATTCCCACTAAGGCATCAATATTGCCATTCAAACTTCAATACCAAATTGATCAGGATAATGCTAGTACAGGAGAACGACCATGGAGGATCGGTCGTTTTAAGCCAGTTTTCAATAGGGTTTCACTTAGAAAGATCGCCATGACTTTCATACGGAAAATTAAATAACTCTGTGTTAATCCTATTTTGTTCAGTTTCATAGTAATCGTTTGAAGGAGAAAATTCTAACGGAACCCAAAACATAGGGTTTAATCCATATAAATTACTGTTTTAAAACCATACAAATGCTAGATTTAAAATAAACATTTTTTCCATGACTAATATAGTTAGCAATTATAATAATGAAAAAGAAAAAAAAAAATAAATAAATAAGAAAAAGTATAGCATGTAATAACATGATATATGCGTTGTGTAAGTTTAAAGAGACAAGAAAGTGATTGGGGTCGATGACCTACAGATTGTGTCATATGACATTGATATTAGGAGATGCGTATCGATGAGATATCCTGTTGATAAGCAATTTTTCCATTCCTCGTTATCCTTTCAACGGGATATACAGAGAAAAATCAAAGCGCTAAAAGCGCTGAAAGCCTAAGATATATATAAAACGGGATGTAATAACCTGGGCAGAAAAGTTTGATGTACGGAGGTGCCACTCTCTACCCAAATCTACTGTCAATTATGTATTGATCTGGAATCTAATGAAGGGCCACCCAAGGATCAATCCTGTGAAATTTAGTTGGATTATGGCTTTCTGAAAAGAAGATTTTCAAAGTAAAAATTTACGGACGGACGGACGATGAACACCACATCATGACAAGAGCCCACCGGCTTTCTGCCAGTGGAGCCAAAAAGAGAACGAGAGAAATGGAGAATGTAGACAGGTTCGAACTATAGGGCCCTCGCGTGCGATGCGAGTATTCAACCACTTAGACTAATTTCGTTATGTTAATTAACGCTTTATAGTCTGCAGGTGAAGAGAGGGGCGGTCAATTACCAGTCAAAACCAAAAAATCGCCCAAAATATGTTAAGGAAAGAGCAAAGAAGGGCGAGCAATGATATTCTGCATAACTCTTATCAAAAACTCGATAGAGCAGCCGAGTTAGATATAAAGTTTTTCTGGCGCATAGTGAAAACTCCAAAATCAACAAAGAAATCATACGTTACGCACATTTAAACCAATGGCAAACCAGTAGAAGGAGGGCATGATATAGCGAACGTATTCGTGTGCCACTACGAGAACCTATACACACCCGACCTGATGATAGTAGACAAAAATTCGGCAGAATATATGGCGCAAAAACTAAAATTTTACAATTCAATTACAAATAACAACCATATAACGAAATACTCGACTCCTCGATATCTCCATACTAATTATACAAAACGAGCATATCATATATGGGGTACTACTCGAACATATAGCTAAACTGTTTAACTTAGTACTTAAACACGAAAAAGTTCCAACAGAATGGAATAACGGTCTCATTATTCCCATATTTAAAGGGAAAGGCAAATCACACGAGGACGTCAAAAGCTACCGGCCTATTTCATTACTAAGTTGCGTGTATAAACTATTTGAAAAATACTATACCTCACGACTCTGGACATACACTAAGACCTTAAAAGAGACATTTCCCCACCCCACCAACATGGCTTCAAATCAGATATAGGCTGTACAACAGCCTCCTACGTACTGCAAGAAACTATTGACTATAACTTATCAGCTGACAATGACGCGCAAGCGGTACTGCTCGACATAAAATCCACCTTCGATACTGTCCGCCACGATGCTTTATTGACAAATAGTTTGAATGAGGCATCAATGGAAAACTGTGGCGAATAATTATGAACTTCCAAAAAACGTCAGAAGCGCAATGGCAGCAAGTGGAATGATATCAAAATGTTTCCCGGTGAAACAAAGCATAAGACGGGGGGGCGAGTTCCGGTTTTATGTATATCGTCTTCATTAACGAACTTTTACGCCTTCTAAAAAAGCCAGTATGCTGCTAGGATAAACAATATTGATTCTGGTTGTCCTACGCTCGCGGAAGATTTAACACTTACAATGCTTAGTCCCTTAAATATACAGAAGCTTCAATAGTTGCTGAAAACTACTCCCGTAAGTGGAGTTTTTAGTTCAATTCCGAAAAATCGCTCGGCATTGTCTTTTTTTCAAAACCAACGAGAACAACAACCCTTCCAAATTGTAAAATAAACAATATTGGAATGAGACCAAAGGGAGTTAATCCCATAACCGCGTGCTCATTATACAAAACAGTTATTATACCTACAGTGCTGCATGGCTGCGAAACATGGTCAAATATGTCTTACTCTGATATCTGCGCAATAAATAAAATTCAACATTTCGTTAAGGAAAACATCCAGCAACATAAACCACAAACTCGATCGCTTATGACTGAATATATAGCTTAGAAACATTAAGCAGTATCATAAATATGAGAAAACTCGCCTTTTTTAGGAAAATCAATTCGCTAAATCCATCTTCAATAGTTAAACTATATTTTTCTTAAACCTCTATTCTCATACTAATATAAGTACATTAACTCGGGGATTCCTTCTTGATATTCATTAAATACTTGTCAAATACGACCTTCTTGGTTGTATAAAAAGAAAAGAATTTCCAAACTGAAATACAATGGAAAAAGATAACACTATACGCAATGCAAACATATGAAAACAGAATCCCCCAAAACACATACAGACTATACGCGTTTCCGCACACTGCACTTGTGTAGGACTACCGCCATTGTATGGAAATCCACAAAGACCTTCAAAATGCGTATATCGTGTCGAAACTCGTGGTAAAACCTCCTACTACTAATAACACTACACAATGTAACCTATGTTTAAACAATATTCAATACGAGCTTCCCTCGCATATGATTGCTAGATGCCCTGCCACAACGTCCTTGCGAATTCAGTTTCTTGAATCTATTAAATACATCTTTGGTCATATGATATATTTAGAACTGCTAGATGAAAAAGACAATGAGATATTTTTACGGAAGTTACTGGGAAAACGCCCAAATTCGAATATCTATTGTATCGAAACATACTTTCGCGTTTGTCAAGCATTTTCAAGCAGCACAACTATGAGACTGATTAGAGCAGAAAAACATTTTATGAAAGCATAGGGAGGATAAGCTGTTGAAGACAACATCTTTTGTCTTTACTTCGTCTTCTGACCGCAGCTGTACATACTTTTATATAGCGGACAATACCGTCTCACTATATGTCCACATAAGTGAGAACACAGTCACCTTAAAAAGATCACCACGGCGTGCACAACTGCGGTATAACAGTTTAAGAAGGAGGTGCATTTGGTTGTGTGGGCTGAATCGGGTGTTTGTTAACATGTGCACGCATATATGTGTGTATGTATATGTGTATGTCTTTGTATGTGTGTATATTTATTTATGTGTGTATATGTGTATGCGTATGTATGTATATATTAGTATATGAGCGAGCGTAAGTGTGTGAATGTATGAGTATTATAGGGTGGAATATGAACGTTGCATGGGTATTTTGTTTGATTTTTTCACATATTTATGTTGTTTATACTATTTCTTTTTAAAAAAGAAAATCTCCGAATGATCAAGGGAATTAATATAATGTCTACCCATTAGTTTTCATTGTGCATATCATATGCACAAAGAAAACTAATGGGTAGACATTATAAAACAAAATCCGTTAATAATAAATAGGCACAATATTTATCTGTCATGAGATTCTCTTTGAGACAACCTGATCTTAGCCGAGTCTAGAATATATAAGTTTTTGATTTGACCAAGGCTCGGCTTATCTCGGTTTCAAACACAATCGAGTGACATATTTTCTACCTTACAAGAACCTTCAAAATATTTATTTGGTCTAAAAAAATTAACACCGAGTAATATTTTGCTGTCAGATAGCATAATTTCTATTCATGTAAGACATAGTTACTCTGAAAGCTGTAGTTACGTGTTTTGGTAGAACACCGTCGATTGGTAGAACGATACTTTGAACGATAAAAAAATTTAAACTTACACAATTCCTGTTGCGATAAGGTTGTAAAACTTAATTCCACCACAAACTTAATGCAATCATAATATATCACTTGTGTAGGGAAAATTCGAATAACAGTTGACAGACTAGCTTCCAGACATACTCTTTAAATGTCTCTGTTAATAAGATATATAAGCTCTTATGGACTATAATTGTATGGGAAATCACCTAGACTCTTATAATAATCACCCACCGGGCAATACTTCCTCCACAAATACACAAGAATACTGGTTCGTCTTTAATCATGTACCAGACAACTCATCTTAAACGGAACCGAATTGAAATGAGTTGCAGACAATTATTCAAAGTGAAAAGGAGTTGCCGAAAATGGTAGAATAAAGTAAGATAATTTACTTATTGCAAGCAATGTCTTCTGTTTTCTCAACGCTTTTTGAAATTGTTTTTTTCCCAGAAACTATGGGGTAATGTAATAATGGGATTTATTTTATTCATAAATTTAAAACTGGTAAGATGGCTAACCCGCAAGCCTCCCCTGTTTTTTTTATTCGGGTCTGCACGTAACAAGAAAAAACATAACCTGCAACAGAGATTCAAAAATCTTTTTGGTAAATACTCTGAAGGAGTGACCTCACTGGAATTTACTTCCGAAGGTCGTTGTATGGTAAAAGTAATTCTTATACAAAAACTAGTCTGATACGAAAACGGTGCACATTAGTGTCCGGCATGCTCAAATGTTTACTTTTTCTTATTCTCTAGTCGTCTCGACCTTTTATACCAGAGGATGGCAAATGGATTATGGCGTACCCAAACAACCCGACATTTTCCTATGTGGAAAAACACTGTGCTTATACAATGGCTAGAATAACAAAAACAAATCATCATTCATGACCTATGAATTTTGTCTCAAAATATAGACCATGAATGAGGAGGTCAAATGTCAACGGATGTTTTGTTATCTGCTATAGAATCATTAACATGTGCAATTTTATAGAACAAAGCAGCCTGAAAATCCGGTGGGGTTCGACATTAAAAGAATTTATCATTTAGATCGACCACGACTTTCGATAGTGATCGTAAGTATATAGAGAATAGGTTCGTCTCAAATTGCTTAAACTTTTAAGGTCAAGCAAGATTACGATATTTGCTTAACGTCCAAATGGGTGAACTTTTGACTACATGAAAGAATCACATTAGTTTAGGTAAATTGTTTGTTTGAATTATGTTTAACGCCGCTTTTAACAATACTTCAGTCATATCGCGGCGGCTGGAGTACTTTACAATATATTCCTGGTATATTTCGCATCAGTACCACCATTGTATCCTTTCCTAGCCTTCAGCTGCTACCCTACTGAGGTTCACGATTATCCATCCATTAGTGCGAGACAAATGTCGGAACGGATATGTGCCGCCGCCGGGAATCGGATCCATAACATCCTATGATTGAATATTGGGAGTTTCGTGCGCTACCAAATGCGCTATAACGGTGGCTACCTTAGTTTAAGTAAATGTTTACTTCTAAAATGCATATTTCAAATTAGGAAAGCGGATGATATTTTCACCCGAACCGTCTTTTGAATCTAGAACATATTCAGCACAAGCTGCTGTATCTGTACTGGATAGTTAATGTGTTTTTCATAGAATATCCGTGCTTTGCACGTGTGAATGTATCTTGTCATTCTACCAGACATTTCAAAATGGAAGTTAAACAATTGCGCAAAATTCTATAGATTATTTGTTTCGTCAATTTTTGGTTCTTTTATTATGAAATACTCGACGCATAAGGTTTACCTTAATTGGAAATGATTTTAGCCCAAGAATGACAAAGCACACAATGTTTTGATGCGCCAGATCTACATACTGTTTTCGTGTCTGGCTGAGACAAGGTTTACCATAACCGCTATTCAATATTGAGACTGTATACAACTCAGGAAATCACCGAAACGTCTTGAACATTTCGGTATAATTCTCTTAAGTCCAACAGTCACATTTCTATATTTTAAGTGACTGTTGACCACATTATTAATTAATGCAAATCTTAAAGAGCTAGTAATCTGCAAAATAAGCGGCCATTCTTGTCTTGGATATCATGCATTTCAAAGCATCCCTTATTAGTTATATGGTGGTTACATTTACGAAGATTTGGTCAAAATCCTTGAAAGAGATGTTTATCTTACCATTTCAAAAAGAAAACTCGAAGCTATAGAATAATAATAATAATAATAAAGACTTTATTTCACGAGGCTACACAGTTGGATAAATCCAGTCTTCCCTGTGGGCCTCTAAGTATACATTTTTAACATCATTTAGGATAAATATTACAGCAAACAATATGTGAAAACATAAAATGCAATCAATTAGTCACAATATAATACAAATATATGCATAACAGGTATTCAAATTTTCAATTTTAAGAAGCTAAAAGAGGAAACCAGCATTTTCATATATATGAATGTATATAGTGATCAAATAAAGTTTATGTTCAAGAATCAAGGTTATAAATCAGATTTCTTACAAAGAAATAGTCATATTTCCACCTGAATACCACCATGTTAGATATGAAGATTTGAATTTATTTATGTTTTCACTATTTCTTATTTGAAGAGGAATCTGGTTCCATAATTTAGGACCAGAGTAACTGAAAGATTTTCTGTAGAATTCTATTCTGGGTTTCGGAATGCAAAGAGTTTTTTGTGTGCTTGATCTTAGATTTGAGATACCTTTTTCCGTTAAAAGTTGAGACATATAATTTGGAGATTGATTATTGATTGATTTGTATACAGAGATAGCTTTCTTGTATAAAATTCGTTCATCAAATTTCATCCATTTTAGTTCACTAAATAGTTCTTTACTTGGAACTTCGATACTTTTGTCAAGGATTATGCGTGCAGCCCTTTTTTGAAATTTATACATACTATTTAAAAGATTTTCGTTACAATTGCCCCATATGGTGCAGCAGTAATCAATGTGAGGAAGAATATATGCATTGTAGAATAGCTTGCGAGTATGAATATTTAAGAATGGTTTTATTCTAAGGAGAAGATATAATAAAGAATTACATTTTTTAAGCACTTTCTCTACCTGACATTTCCAATTCAGCATATTGTCTACCTGTACCCCAAGAAGCTTTTCACTTTGTGTAAAAGTAATTGGCTGGTTGCAAAGGAAAAGATTGATTTGATGATCAGTGTTAGATTTTATAGAGGGTGATATAATCATGGCCTTTGTTTTTAATGGGTTGGGAAGCATTGAGTTTCTTAAGCACCAATATTCAATAGTATTAAGACTGTCCTGGAGTGACAAAGCTACCTCTTGTATACTGTTGCCAAAAGCGCTTATTGTAGTATCATCAGCAAACAAGTCAGTTGATGAGACATTTAGGTGTAAAGGCAAATCATTAATATAAATAGAGCTTTATTACTTTATTCTTACACGATCCATGATAATTTTTTGATAAACAAAGGAAACTGACTGAAAAATACGTCTAATCTTGATATTTATCTTCTTCAAGACCATGCGCTCTTTGTTTCGATCTATAGTTTACTTTTAGAATCAATTCACAAAATCACGAGACAGTGGGAAAAACAGATTTCAAGTCATGTAATGATAGTAATCTCTTTTATAGTTTGCCAAGAGACAAACTTTAAAGTTTGGTCAACTATTTCCGTTAATTCAGCATCATAAGAAAACACGAGCCTAATTTCAGCATAAAGGTAAATGATTGCAGATAAGTCAATAAATAGGTCTATACACGTCGTTCATGGGCGACAAAAACCGTGTAACACCAACTTGATCTAGGTGTAGCTACTAAGTATGGATAGCTCTAGGACGATATTACAGCAATTGTGGTCGGACTATATGATGATAAAATGTTGTTTAAAGTCTAAAGCTAACTTGTCGTACATTTAAGATCCAATGGCTCAAAGCCACCGAGCTATTGTCATGTCGCAAACCGTTACTTTAAAAATCTTCTCCCTAGAAAGTACTAAAAAATTCAACCAAATTTACAGGAGTGATCCTCGGTTGAAGCTTTATCAAATCCCTTCAAAGAACTTGGATCGGATAAAAACATAGCTTGCATGAGTGGGACTAACTTCCATATGTGGTGTATGGTGAAAATTTAAAAGGAAAAACTACAACAGCGACAACAATAACAACAAGAGCGAGAGAGAGAGAGGGGGGGAGGTGAAAATTATATATGTTTTCTTCTTCTCTTTCTCCCCCTTTTTTTTTACTATTTATTCTTTTATATGAAGGCAACGTTGAAAACAAAATTGTCTATATTTGTTTTATAATTATTAGTGGTAGTGTTGCCAATATTATCATTATCATTATGATATATGAGGCTAATTTTCCTATATGTGATATAGTTAAACTTTGTAAATCTTGTTCTCGGAAACTTACGGATAGTTTCCAACCAAATTTCACAGAAATGAAAATTGAAATTGAAATAGGTTTAGTAATAAATCTTTAGAGGATTGGCAAGATAAGTTCTGCAAGGAAAATAATTGATTCTGCTAGACTGAGATTTATTTGTTAAATAGAAGAATGCTGCCCCCTTAAAGTACATTTAAAAAGAAGTAATTATTTTTTTTAAAGAGTTGTCTCCCATATTAAAGAAACTAAGTGATAAGCAAATTCAGACAGGTGGAGCGAATCAGGCGCTCAAGAGCCCCTAGTTAGAATTTAGTCTATAATATTGTAAAGGATGATCAAAATCGACATCTGATAAATATGTGATAAACATGATAATTACAAAAGCTAGGATGGAAGACTAATCACCTGTTTTCAAATTCAGTCTGTTTCATTAAAAATCAGATAGATAGAGACAGGAAGAAATAAGGTAGTCGGATTGTTTTTAGATATGAGCTCTAATAACAGACTTTGCTTTCCATAAATATATAATGAGTTTCTGTTCTAAACAAAATACGATAATTAACACAAATCAAATGGATTCCTTTCATCGTTGTTTAAACTTTCAAGAAATCTATGCTTCGATTTGTTTGTTTGTTCGAATTGGGTTTTACGCCGCTTTCAACAATCTTTCAGTTATATCGCGGCGGCTGGAGCACCTAACAATGTATTTCTGGTACTTCTCACACCAGTACTACAATTACATCCTTTCCTAGCCTCCAGCTGCTATCCCACATAGGTCTATCTATGCTTCGAAGAGGATTACGAAAACCTCAGTCCTAATTTGAAGAGTTAAAATCTTTTAAGGACAACAAAAGACACACTAAGTACAGCATATTGTAAATGACAACGATTGTAGTTACGATGCTTAAATTACCAATCTGAAATGATTTACTTACATTTCTTCGCTGTTTATATACTGTAAAGAAGCTGAAAAGGTTTTATCTAAAAATTGTCACTATTTCAAAATTCATTTAAGGGTGCGTAATTTAGGATTTGAGGATAAAAGAGCATCGCAACAATACGAGTGTAAAATATTAACAGCTTGAATCGCGACTTCGAGTGTATAAAATACTTCGCAACAACTTGTATATGAGATATTTTAGGATTAAGTCGCAACTACTGGTATATGAAATATTTCGCAACAACTCGTGCATAACGTATTAAAGTTGTGAGTCGCATTATCTCTTGTATGAAATATTTACGGCTCGAGTCACAACAGCTCGTGCATAAAATATTTACATTTTGAGTCGCAACAACTCTTGTATAAAATATCAACGAATCTAGTCGCAACATCTCGTGTATGAGATATTTATGACTCAAGTCGCAACAACTCGTACATGAAATATTTACGACTCGAGTCGCAACATCTCGTGTATAAAAGATATTAACGACTCGAGTCGCAACAGTTTGTGTATAATACATGAATACAAGAAGTTGACTTTGAGCTTTAAGCTTTCAGATAATTCATTTTTATGACACATCTTCTTACGACGGAGAGCTTTTATGCAAAGTTATTTTGAAATCCATTATGAAAATAGGAGTTAGGGTCCGGACGACTTC